>JAZGLO010005729.1:1222500-1662500 GCA_036873155.1 Biomphalaria sudanica | reverse complement strand
AAGTAGTATGTGGGCTCTTTGGTTTATGGATTAGGTTTGCGGAACGATACAGTGGAATGTGGGCTCATTGGTTTATGGATTAGGTTGGCTGGACGATACAGTAGTATGTGGGCTCTTTGGTTTATGGATTAGGTTTGCGGGACGATACAGTACAATGTGGGCTCATTGGTTTATGGATGAGGTTTGCGGGACGATACAGTAGTATGTGGGCTCTTTGGTTTATGGATTAGGTTTGCGGGACGATACAGTGGAATGTGGGCTCATTGGTTTATGGATGAGGTTGGTGGGACGATAAAGTAGTATGTGGGCTCTTTGGTTTATGGATTAGGTTTGCGGAACGATACAGTGGAATGTGGGCTCATTGGTTTATGGATTAGGTTGGCTGGACGATACAGTAGTATGTGGGCTCTTTGGTTTATGGATTAGGTTTGCGGGACGATACAGTAGTATGTTGGCTCTTTGGTTTATGGATGAGGTTGGCGGGACGATACAGCAGTATGTTGGCTCTTTGGTTTATGGATTAGGTTAGCGGGATGATACAGTAGTATGTTGGCTATTTGGTTTATGGATTAGGTTGACGGGACGACGATTTCATGAATTTGATAAAGTCAGAAGGGGACACAACTAGTATACCTATAGCAATGGGGATTTGAATGGTCGATGGATATAATGATATTTAACTTTACAAGGAGGCATTGCTGTCCTTCAATTGTGTGTTTATGCACATTCTACAAGACACACTTGCATTTGTTCCACAAGTGTCGAGTTCATAGCTTCCTGTTATGTTCGTTTCGAATATCTTTCACATTTGCCGATTATATTATATTCTGTTGTAAGTCAAGATGAATAGAGAGACATATTATTAAAAGGTGAATAAATTATAGCATAAAGCTTTTATACTTTGGCGAGAACATTTCGAAATGTTATAGAAATAATTAATCTCAATCAAGACTTTTTAAATTACTTTACAATAATAAGTATTTCAATTTTTCTATAAATTAATATTGTATAGCAATCATTACAATTTATATAAATCTCTAGAAGCCTACAGTCAGTAGCCTTTCAATTTTTATTGGTAGTTTTTTTCCCTCGAATTGACAAGTGACAGGCACAATGACACTGACAATGACAGCGACAGGTTACTGAAACAGGTAACTTTTTTTGTGTGAATTTTTAAATGTATGTCTAAATATAGATTATTCTCTATCGTCTATTTAGAAAAGGGATATTTACATTAATGATACGCAAAATATTATGATAGATAAAATTAGATAAACAGGTACTTTATATATTTAATATAGAAATTTTTATTAACTTTCTATATCTCTTACAATTATAATGTTAATATAGATTTTATTTGTATCATCTGCATTCTGCACAATGCAGGGCAGCTCACTGTCCTGTTGGCTCATATTTCATAGGGCTGAGAGCACACTTCGACTCACGATGCCCCCAGTGCGGGGGAAGAAGAGGAAACCGTGTCTCAAATTCTGTTTGACTGCCCCAGACTTGCTAATCTCCGTCTCGACTGGTCTGGGAAACCCCAAATTCTAGATCTGGATGATGACATACATGCATTACTGCAAAGCAGCAGGGTTTCTGTCCAGGGCTTTTGCAAAATGGAGTTTGATGATGATGTTGATATTCTAAAAAATATAAGTTCTAAATATTGCCTTCTAAATCGTAATCTATAAGTAGTTAAATTAATGACCTATTGTCGGGTCTATAGTGGTGTTTACGCATTTATCCATAAGAGTCACTGGAACATGGATAGCTATTGTGTTGCTAGAATTAATAGTAATAATTTCTAGATAAACTCTTTTTTGTTGTTTTTTTGTAACTGTTAGTTTATTGCTAATATAAACTTTGTTTCATTGCTGTGTTTATTCACAACGTAGGTTCACATATCTTGCTTATATCAACTCACTCCGACTGTCTGTATGGTCAAAATCTTTTATTCACAATAGCAATTATTTAATCCATTAGTCGTAATTATGTAAATTAGTTTTATTGGGGAAAAAATGGAGGGGGGGGGGGATTAGGTCGTTCAATACAAATTTCAAACTAACAATGGACTAAGAAAAACTTCAATTTTTAGAAGTATTTAAATAGCTCAGAGGCAAAAACACTTTGGCCTCCCATATTGCAGGCTTTAGTTGGAATTCAGACTTGAGTAGAACTTTTGAAAAAAAAATTGTTTTAGAAATGGGGGACTTCTGGAAAATGACTTTTTTTCCGGAGGTTTATAGAGCTAGCAGGGCGCAATCATTGGCACAGAGAAGCTCTTTTATGACCATTTCTTTTGTTGCAAAGAGCAGAACCTAAACCTATGCGCTGCCTTTGTGGACCTCACCAAGGCCTTCGATACGGTCAGTCGCGATGGATTGTGGGAGTATTTCGGATGCCCCCCTACGTTTCTATCCATTCTCAAAGAGTTTCACGTGGGACAAACAGGCCAGATTAGACACAATGGTGACCTGTCTGATCACTTCCCAATAGAAAATGGCGTGAAGCAGGGCTGTGTCAAAGTAATAACTGTCGCTTTCTTCTTTGGCGTAATGTTGGGTCAAATGAGGCAGCGATTGCACGAAGGCATCTACATCAGGTTTTGTTCGGACGGCAATGTGTTCAATATTGGACGTCTATTATCCCATACAAAAACTACTGATGATACGTAAGCCAAAGAAATAGCATGTTCCTTTCTTTTTGATAGACTAGTACTAGAGGCTAAGGTATCTTACACACGAGACGGTTTTTCAGTTCAAAAAAAAAAAAAAAAAAAAAGAGCTTTTCCTTGTCCGGGTAGTTTTCACAATTGGCGTGACGTTCTCGTTCTGTAGCTAGCTATTTCACGATTCTATAAATTTTATTTGTAGTGAGGTGTTTTGTAAGACAACTGCTGATTGGTTCATATTTGTGGTTGAAAACCATCGAGCGTGAAAGCGTCCATTTACTCACACTGGCCTCTGAGTCCAAGGCGGACGTACAGTGACTGTAAAGTTAGGTTGCAAAACACGTCTGTTGTAAAGTATCAAAATGCCAATATACCGTCGCAACGTAATATGAAAAAAAAACACTAGGCCCTTCTAAGCACTTTCAGACTAAGTTTTTTTGTTGTTGTTTTTTTAATAGTTTTTTTTTTTTTATGCCGTACCGTGTAGTGTGCAAGGTGCGTAAGGCTTCTCTTTAAGAGTTGAAGTCAACAAACAAGTGTCTAGCGATTGGTACTCTTCCACCGCCCTCCCGTTTTCTCTACTTCATTTTCCCTGAAATCTAAATATCTAAAAAAAAAGTTAACAATAGAAGTATACTTTTATGTTAAAAAAAAAATTTGAAGGAAGATTACATATGTTAAGGCCTATAACAAGATCTAGCTAGTGGCAGACAGCTTGTAAAATAGGAGTTTGTGACTTGTTGACTTTACCTATTGGAAGAGACATGAGAGTTACACGAGAAGTTTCATGGGTTGCTGTTGTTTTTTTTTTTACCAAACTGTTGACATTCAAGTAGTGGGGTGTTTTTTGTTCTTTTTTAAAAGTAAACTAGGAAATTATAGCCCCTTATATTTTTATTGTTTTTTTTTTTTTTTTAGCTATTAAGAAGATTTCTCTTTTTTTTAAATTTCCATTTGTTTGTTTTTTTTGTTTTTTTAATAGTGTTGATGTTCAGTAAATTTGTTCTCTCTATGAGCCCCTGTATATAAGACTTAGTCTTAGATCCCCAAGATTAAAGATAGGTGCAGTATTTCAAGTGACTACGCAAACCCACTTGAGACCTACATGTTTTGCCACATTTGATGCGAATACATTTGATACAGAGCCTTTGTCTGTTTTGGTTCTCTTTTCCTCATTTGCTCCTCAGCAAGGTTTTTTTTTTCTTTGGGTCTAAAATGTTTGTCCCGCGACTTTCGCGAGAGCTCTATGTGTGTCTCTTTCAAAGGTCATCTGTTGCTAATGTGTTCATTGACACCAGAGAGGGCAAAATGTCGCCTGAGTTTATATTTATAGAACATGGCCGGGCACCTGTTCGGCCGTCTTCAATTTGGCTCGTGAAAGAAAAAAAATCATTTTTGGCAAGTGGTAATCTCCTACCATCAGTACCGCTCAGTACAGCAGTGCTTCTAAACTATATATTTAAATAGTGTGATCCAAAATAGGTAAACAGTAAATACAAACATTTATTCTGATTTATACATACAGTTATATAACCTGGGTTCCAGGGCAAGAATATCGGTCAAGATTTGGACTTTTGAATTTCGGAATTTTTAGGGCGCCCCTGAGTCCATCCAACTCTAATGGGTACCTGACTTTAGCTGGGGAAAGTAAAGGCGGTTGGTTAAGGTTAATGACATTTACATTATCTGCCCCATAGACCACAAAGTCTGAAAGGGAAATTTTTTTTTATAGAAACATAGAAAATAGTTTAATCTTGTAGTTTTTGTAATCTTGTTTTTTTTCACAATTTAGACCCAATACTTTTTTACCGACTTAATTTTTTTATAGTTTCATCAATATGTGGATTCCATGACAGTTTTTCATTTAATATAACACCTAGGTATTTTGCGTTTTTAGTCTGTGTTACTGGTTTGCCATGAATAAGATAGGTGGAATTAATTTGTTTTAGCTTTTTTGTTACTCTTAACAACTGACATTTTTTCTGGGTGGAAAGACATGCTCCAATTTGATTCCCATTTCTGTAATTCATCTAATTCTCTTTGTAAAATATCTGTGTCTTGTGTTGTTTTTATTGTTCTATATATTATGCAATCGTCTGCAAATAATCTGGCTTTTGTTCCCGTAGTAATGCAATTTGGTAAATCATTTATGTAAATTAAAAATAGTAGTGGACTCAAGACTGTTCCCTGAGATACACCTGAGTTTACTGTTATCGGTGTTGATTTAGAGCCATTTATTATTACAGTTTGTTCTCTCCCTATCAGAAAATCTTTAATCCACTGATGCAGTGGTCCATTAATGCCAAAATAGTTTAACTTTTTAAGCAAACTATGGTGGTGAACTTTGTCAAAAGCTTTAGAAAAATCTAATAAGATAGCATCTATTTGTTCACTATTATCTAAACCTTTAGAAAAATCATCAATTAGTCCTATTAGTTGTGTTTCACATACATTTGCACCTCTAAGCTGTCCGAGGACAAGCCGTTGCTGTGCTTTTCAATTTTGTTCAAATTATTAATACATTTAAATACATTTGTTTGGTATAATGCACAAATTGTGAGGCAAATTTCCTTACGGACAATAAAGCTTATTATTATCATTATTATTATTATAATGATACATTGATACTTTTTCCATTGTGACCTTAGATGCACGTTTTTTTCACTAATGCGCGAATCTAGAAATAAAGCTTAAGCTATTAATGAAGTCAGTGACCTTTTTAAAAGAAACTTACCTCCTCTGAAGTTTTTCAATTAAAAGTGGTAGCCTATATATATATATTTTTTTTAATTTACTTGCATAGATACTTTTAAAAATTAAATGGTTCACTTTCGGAAAAGAAAAGAGTAGCCGTTGCATCAGAACTTTTAAAGATCTAAAATAGTATGATGTCCTATTTTCATTTTCTTTTCTGGTTTCTGAGATCTAAACGTGACAGACGGAAGGACGGACAGGCAGACCATACACAACTAATAGTGGCTATTCCCCTTTCGGGAGCCGATAAAAATCGTTTTCGCTAAATTTCAATCGTGAAAGGTGCTTAGTTTTTATAGGCGCACAGAAAGTAATAACTGGTAAAATTTTTGTATTTTTTCGTCCACAGCTATGTACCTCATTCACCAATTGTAAACAAACATTTTGCCACGTGGTTCTCTATATCTTCTATACAAATTACGCAATCCATAAAGGCTGTCACATGATACGTAATTTTCATTGTTTAACAATATCGTCACGTGGCTAAATGTTGTTTGTTTAGGATTGGTGAATGAGGTCCATTGGGAGAATTAGTGACATGCCTGTCAGGGAATTAATAGAAATTTTAATAGTCCATTCATACCGTTCTATCTTTCTAATCCATAATACTTTTTCCTGTCACAGTGAGCCGTCCTATTCCTACTAGCTGACAGTATGGCGAACTTGCTTCTAGCACTGGCAGTTTGCTTTCTTGTAAACACAAATGAGGCTGCAGGTAAACTTTTGTATTTATAGAATTTCATTAAGGACTAGCAATGCCCTTATCAGCATTCCGTGTTGTACCTTCAGGGTCGATAATTATTGTTAGATTCTCATTTAAAAAAAAGAAACAATACCGTCTAAAGGAAGAAAGAAGGGATAAGTCAATCTAGAAAATGTTTGGTCTGTCAATCATGGGCGTAGCCAGGGGGTGGGGGGTTGGGGTTCAGACCCCCCCCCCAAAATGAAATCCCCCCCCAGGGGGAGACGAAATTTAGTGACTGATTTTTTGCTTTGATTTTGTTTATTTTAGGTGAGATTTTAATAATAAACTATCACTTGCCCCAGCACAGCAAAGGAGATTTTGATTTAAAAACCCCCTACCAGGGGTTTCTGAGTTTAAAACCCCTACCAGGGGGGATTTGAGTTTAAAACCCCCTAACAGGGGGGGTTTGAGTTTAAAAACCCCTACCAGGGGGGTTCGAGTTTAAAATCCTTTACCAGTGGCGTTTGAGTTTTAAAAAAACCCTTCCAGGGGTTTTCGCAGTTAAATTCCCCTCTTCTTTAAAACAAAACAAAAAAAATGCAAACGACAATCTCCCAAATTTCACGAGCACAGTTAAAGAAGATTTTGATTTTTAAACCCCCTTCAAAATTTACGATAAACCCCCTCTTCAATATGAAAAAAAGAAAATTACTCACTCAAAATTCTATGATTGTAGCCAAAGGGGTTTTGAGTTAACCCCCATCCTTTCTTTACTAGGGTTTGAAGATAAAAAATACTTCTTCAATATCCGGTATAAAAAAGCGCAAATTACGCGCTCAAAATGTTATGAGCGTAGCTAAATGGATTTTGACTCAATTTTAAATTTAAACCCCCCTTCAACGGGGTTTGAAGGTAAAAAAAAATACCCTTTAATATTAAAAACAAAGCAAATTATACACTCAACATGTTATGAGTGTATTCAAAGGAATTTTGAGTTTAAACCCCCTCCATCGGAGTTTGAAGCTAAAAAATTCATCGTCAATATAAAAAAAGAAAACTACACACTCAGAAATCTATGAGTGTAGCCAAAGGGGTTTTGAGTTTAAACTCCCCGCAAGCGGGATTTGAAGCTAAAAAATACATCTTCATTGTAAGAAAAAAGCAAATTACGCACTCAAATTGATATGAGCGTTGCCAAAAGGAGTTTTGAGTTTAAACCCCCCTTCAGAGTGGTTTGATGCTAAAAAATACCTCTTCAATATAAAAAAAAGCAAAATACACACTAAAATTATTTGAGCGTAGCCAAGACAATTGGGGGTTTTGAGTTTAAATCCCTCTCCTACAGATGGCTTTTTTTAAAGTTTAAAACCCCTCCAGATGTTTTTGAGTTTAAAATCCCCCTACAGAGCGTTTTGAGGTGGAAAACATCTATCTTCAATATTATTCTAAATCAAACTACAGATACTAAATTCTATGACCGTAGCTAAATGGGATTTTAAATTTAAAAAAAAAACCATAACAACAGAGATTTTTTAGTTTAAAACCCCCAACAGATGATTTTGACGATAAAACTTCCCTTTTCCTTTTCGATATAAAATCTAAAGTAAACTACATTCACTTAATTCCAAGAGCGTATTCAAGAGAGGTTACACATTTCTACCAGTGGCGGGGCTCAATGAATAAAGTGCAGTGAATAGGCATCTGCCGAAATTGAAAAATACTCAATGTGACTCAACAAAGATGGCTAAGACAGATTTTAGGAGTCAGTTATAGAGATCGGGTGTAAATCAAGGAAATCCTATGCCGAACTGGGAGTCAACCCCTTAGTAAGATTGTGACAGAGCGTCGCATGAGGTTTGCGGGATATGTTCTCCGACAATATGAATTACGCATAATAAGAGTAGCGATGACATTCTATTACACCTTGGCGCCTCATATTCACTGAGGTACTCAGAGCAGGTGGGAAGAGGCTTCAGGCATTACCAGTGACAGATTTTTGTGGAAGCAGCTTGACGGCAAATGCGCCGAACGGCGGGGGAGGCTCTAAGTCAGTAAGAATAGCACATACGGTTTTTGAAATAAAACTTTTTAATAGCAGTAAAATGCACTGTAGATACCTCAGAATATGCATTTAGTTGGCTTTCAATATCAAAAATAGTGCTTGGCGGCGGGGCGTCTACAATTTTCCACTAACTCCAGGAAGAACCTATTCTGGGGCACAATAAGCGTCTTCCGAAAGAATGATGGGTCAGAATGTAAAAAAGATTATATACACACACACACATACATACATATAAATATATTTTTTCGCGGGGGGGGGGGGGGGGAAGGGGGGATTCCCCCCCAACCCCCCCCCCCCGAAAAAAAATTCTGGCTACGCCCATTCTGTCAATAATACTTGAAAGTGTGCCTGTTTACAAGTGAATTCTAAACATTGTTTTTCGACCGGGGGACATTAAATAATATTTTATTTATTTACATCACAAGCAGATCATAGCAGCCAGCCTTAAGCCCATCTTCTTCTCTATCTCATAGACTTGCACACGTCTTCGTCGTGTCTCTCAATGTGAACACTCCTTCTCTAGTCTAGTTCTCAAAAGAGTGAAACTTAGACCACACCTTCTGCACCAACTAGAATGGCGATAGGGAAGGCAGAGTTAATTAATAGTGCATGTTGAAATAATCTTAAATACAAGTAGAAGTAGACACAGGCCGTATTCAACCATATTAACTAACGAACAGCAACTTACACTTCCTAATCCGCTAAGGGAACTAACTCTCACACACATTACATCATTTATCAACATCTTTCTTTCTCTACACAAATACCATTATAGCCTACGCCTGCTCACATATTGTATCAAATAAAACATGTCTTCCCCTTTTTCAAGCAATAATATTACATATATGTCACGATTTAAAGAAACAAAAAAATTATGACTGAAAAAAAATGTCATAGTATCTCTGTCAATACAATCAACAGAGCCATCCATCTGAAGGGTTAGATAATAGTTCACAGTGCTTCAGATATGCACCTCCGTCATCAAAGCATCCCTCGGACTCCTGGGTTTCTGTAATGTCTCCTTTCCATTCATTGTCATGTTGAGGCGATACATTCCTGAGGTCTGTTTCTGAACCATCTTCATCTCTACCATCTGAAATTGTCATGTAGTGTTGAGCATCGCCCTTGGAACTCTTAGGACAGCAAAACAATCAAGAGCTACCTTCCACCGGCCTGGATGAGAGCTGTGTTCCTCCTTCACACCCTCTCTGTCTGACGGGGGGATGAAACTCGGGGTTAAACTTAAGAGTTTGATTTTGCGTTAACTTTCGGTGGATACGGACTCTCCGGACTCGCGTACACCACCGGGACCCCGTCATGTTCCTTTAATCTACCAGGCTAAACGTGCGGGACACGCCATTTATGTAACGACCCCTTGGGGGACGTCAACAGTTCGCTGCAGAAGCTCTTTTACACAGTGCAATGAAGATACTCTCGCACCCTCTTAGGCACTACCCGTGGGAGCCTTGTTGTGCTACCCATTTGGCCTAGCCGTCCCCTCTCACGACCGTTTCCACCCGGGCGCCACGATGAGGCAGGGCAGTGTGCCATCTCTACCAGAGTTCTGTCGCAATCTTTTCATATTTTTCGCAGCAACATGTTCACTTTGTTTATGAGACTGTCTCCTACACTGGGACAAAAAATGATTCAGGCACGTATGACAATCTTTACCCCGGGCTGGACAAACATCAGTTCTATGGGCGTGATACTTGCCACAGCATCTACGTTTAGAAAGTTTTAGTTTGTTCTCAGAAACGTTTGAACGACGATCTACAACTACTTGTTATAGAGTTGATACAAGTGTCTTGATTAGACGTAGACGACTTCTTCTTAGAGTTGATCTTCTGTGACTTGCATTTCACTGCAAAGTGGTTAATCTTTTGACAGTTGAAACAAGTTTTGCCCCAAGCTGAGCATGTGTTTCAGTTGAATTTCGGTCTCCACAAAATCTGCAGTCTTTGGTAAACTTCTTTGTGGAGCCTTGAGGCTACCTGCTTTCTCAAGCTTCAGAACATAATCAATTTGACTAGACTCTTTATTCATTTCATTGAGACTCTAGGTCGTTTGTTCGTAGACTTGGCAGATTTCTATAGCTTTTTCTAGTGTCAAAAAATGTGAACACATTAGTAGCTTCTCTTGTAAAGGTTGATTAGCAGGAAAAAAAAACTAGTTTATCTCTTATCATTCGGTCTTTCTCTTTAAAATTGCACTTCTCAGCCTGTGTTCTCAAACTAGTAATAAACAAGTCATAAGAAGAGACACGATTCATGTTCCAGAACCTATAAGCTTCAAGTACTTCGTTCTTTCTTGGATGACAGTATTCATGTAGCTTTTGTAACACTATGTCTGGATCATTGCTCTCTTCATTGTCTTCATAAATAAAATGATCACAGCACAATGAAGGATAATGGCCTTTTGTTGACATTTTCGTTTCTTGTCAGTGCCTGACGCTAGGAGGTAAATCTCCATCTGTCTTCGCCATATCCGGTAATTTTCGGCAATATTACCATCTACCACATTCAACTCTGTTGGTGGATTTAACAAAATTGTTGGCATAGTTCTAAACAAACAAGTTCTACTCTGCTTTCTTAAATAATAATTAATACAGTTCTTACTTAAT
Source organism: Biomphalaria sudanica (assembly GCA_036873155.1). Classification (NCBI taxonomy): domain Eukaryota; kingdom Metazoa; phylum Mollusca; class Gastropoda; family Planorbidae; genus Biomphalaria; species Biomphalaria sudanica. The sequence goes on along the minus strand of JAZGLO010005729.1, from coordinate 1,651,705 downwards.
TAACGTGTATTCAACCATATTAAATTTAAAAAAAAAAACGAACAGCAACACACACTTCCTAATCCGCTAAGGGAACTAACTCTCACACAACATTACATCATATATCAACAGTACAGACTTTGCGATCTAGAGGGCAGATGTAAAGGTCATCTATTTATTTGGCCAGCTGTTAGCGAGCAGGGTGTCATGTGGCTATTAGAGTTTGTCGGACTAAGAATCGTCCTTAAAATCCCGAAATTATAAATCCCATTCGTCGCCGAGATTCGAACCCGGACCTCTAGGTTCAAAAGCGCTTAACCACTCAGCGATTCACAGGGCTACAACAATGTAATACTATTTCGATGAGCCCAGTGGACACTCATCTTCTGCGACTTCATTTTCAGCGGAGGGGAGAATTTTCCAGGGGCCCGATTTCACCCTGTTATGACCGGATATAGCTCGCGGGGCCTGGTCTAGATAAACTAGGTACAATTTAAGTGTAGCACAGTAATTCTGATAATAGAGTTGGATCTTTGGTTTAAGCGAGATCATCTAGGCGATTGAATAAAAACAAGAACTCCGGTTTAACTACAATCAACGCTGCGCCAACTAAATGGATTAAGTTATTAACCACGAAGTGGTTGTGATGTTATAACATTAGACGAGGATTACTTTTAATACACTTGAGCTTTGCTTTGCTCAGCTTAAAACAGAATTTCTAAAAAGAAAAAAAATGAATATGTTTAATTGCTTTTTTTTTTTTTTAAAAAAAAGAAGTTGAAAAGCATTTAGATCAATTAGTTTAAGGGAGTGACAATACCGAAACAGATTAAGATCAAGTTAGTGCCAGCCACCCATCAAAAATATTTAGTTATACCGAGTTAGTGCTGCCCAATCTTCAAGAAACTTCAATAACGTCCAGTTAGTCCAACCACTCCACATGAAGATTCAGTATGGGCAAGTGAATTAGTGTCAACCACCCTTTAAAAGGATTCAGCAAAGTCGAGTTAGAGCCAGCCACCCCTAAAAAGATTCTGAAAGGTCAAGTAAGTTATTGCCAGCTTCGCCGCCGTCATCTATCCCTCAGTCTGTTGAACCGTTTGGGGAAACCATGGTTCCCTCATCCGATACGATAGCTCCGAGGTATTTAAAACTACTAACTCTTGTCAGCTTTTCACATCCAATGCTGATGCCCCTCTAAAACCCTGTTGGCTAATGGTCATAATTTAAGTTTTTTTGCCAGCTACTCCACAAGAAGAGTTTAAAAGGTTATTTGAGTTATTAACAACCACTTTCCAAGAAGTCTCAGTAAGGTCAAGTTAGAACCAACCACTGCACAAGAAAATTCTGTAAGGTCATGTAACTCGTTGCCAACTACTCCCCAAGAAGACGCAATAAGGTCAAGTGAGTTAGTGCCACCTGCCCCTAAAAACATTCAGCAAGGTCATGTGAAATATTAATTTAAAGATTGTTAGTGCCTACCATTCCCAAATTGAGTTCTGAAGACTTTTTATTACTTAGACTGATAATAAACAAATGCAATATCTTTAACATAAAAATTACAATATTTTAAAACAAATTGCTTGTTTTTCTGTGTTTTTTTAACCTGCCCACCAGCAGAACCAAATGCTTCTATAGACAGCAATATATCATAGATTGTTGAATGACTCTTCACCAAACTAATTTTGTGTATGTCTTTGTCCTACACGTTCGTCTTGACACTTTATGACTTATGCAAATCAGCTTTGTCAACTATAATACACACTCTTTAGGTATTTCTATGGACCTAAGATCCTTCTTTCCCTTCCCCACCCACTATTCATTGTTATTTTATTGGTGGATTATATTAAGAATTTTTAAATAGACTTTCAATAGACCATCTTAAAGTTGTCATCTGCATAGGAACATTTTATTTCGATTACGCAATGAGCTCTTGCTAAAAGGTCAAGACTTATCATTTTTAAAAGATACCAACCCTAAAGAACTTATTTTTCCAGTGAAAATCGTTACATTTTTCTTTTTTACAAGACTTAAATCGTTTCACCATAACCATATAAATATAAGTCTATGCGTTCCACCTATTTAGTATAATTTACTTCGCGGTGAGTAAAAATATTTCCGTGGCATTATGTCCAAGTTTTTAAAAGCTAGATTAGTTTTTTTCCATAAACCGGAAAAAAACAAATGTTTGTTATGTATACACAAGGTGAATATTGATCTTTTATTGGTTTTTGTAAACCTAAAAGTTGTAATAAATCACAATAGTTTAGTTTACAAAGTGACTAAGCGACGAAATGTCCAGTTTATGCAGGATGATGCCTCTACCAAAGGGGCGTTTCAAATCTGTTTAAATTTCTATCGGCTCACAGGAAATTTCCATTCATTGATTCCTGATTAATAATTATATAATATAAACATGAAGAGCACTTAAAATATGATTGTACTTTTAGTCGTAAGGAATACGCATGTTAATGTAAGGTGAATGGTGTGCACTATTTGTAAATTTGCCTTCATTTTTACAAAGCTTATATCTACTCACTCTGTCTGTATGGTTAAAAGTTTATACAGGTTATTTCTCCCACACCCAATCTCGGATTAAGCTGAAAGAGTATGCACAATTATTTCGTTTACCTGACAACACAAGAATCAATTAAAAAAATTAATCAATTAGTTAATTAACTATTTGTAATTAATTATTTTGTTTGGCATCTTGAACAAGGGAAAGACATCGTAAATGACATGTGGTGGCATAAGTTGAATTAGCCCTTTTGAGCGCTCCTGAGCCCTAAGTGAACATTTATTTTATTTATGCTTTAAAAAAACGATCATGTAAACATTCACCCAGATACCCCCTTCTTCCCTTCCCATTCACAACTGGTCCAGACAAGTGATAGGATCATAAGCGCATTGAGAAAGCTAAAAGCTAAACAAAACAATTAGTACAAATATAAATATGTCTAATCGCACAGATTTATTATGTCTAGATTCAAACTAATTCATACAATTATATAAGCTTTGTTGCTGTTTTTTTAAATATATTTTATGTTTTTCTTGATAATAGTTTATTTCTTACCTAGTTTAATGAAATATTTATTAGAGAAATGATAGATTGGAAATCTCTGATAATTTCTACCATCCCGATTGCAGGCCCATCGACATGGTTTGGGGTGGGGGGAACAAACAGGAATACAGTCCAGGGCGCCATACACTTTTTGTATGCATCTTGTTTACGTATTTGAAGGTTTTTGACATGCGGTGTTAGGAAAAGGGGCCCACAATTACTCGGATGTCTGGGGCCCAAATAACTCTGGCGGCGGGCCTGCCTATTTGGCTAATGACACATTCACATGACGCCACTTAAACCATGCAACTTTCGTCAGTATAAACATTTGTTCAACTAAATGCGATTCAGTTTAAACAGGGGCTTGACTAATGGGTTTAAGTGTAAAATTGTCATTAGACACTTCTTGCTTTCTCTGTGAGGTGTTTCCAAAGAAGTCAGACATCCAAAGTAGGACAGTTGTATCAGACAAGAAACCGAAACGAAATTTCACGTCAATGAAGGTTACTTTGATAGCTTACTTCACGTCTGCTCGGTTCAAAGACTCCGTGTTTTGGAATAAATTAATTAGATCTGGTGTACAAAGTCATCTGTTATGAGAATCACTTTGAAGTGATTCTTACCACTTCATAATTATTGCAAGGTCTGATTTGTTGTATAGTTTTTAAAAAAAGATAGCCAATGATTTAAAAATATTGCAGAAAGAATCCACATTATTATTTCCAATAATTTGATACTTGAACTATTATAAACGTCCATCTATCCTTTCCAAATAGCAATAGAGCAGCTTCAATTCCTAAAAATGCAATATGAACTACAGAAAAATACCAAAGGTTCAAAAACTACAATGATTTCTTGATGTTATCCAGGTATTTGGAATGGCCTTAAAACTATTTAAGAGAGCAAAATTGATAAGACGTTGTAATGGCCACACAATACCCTTGTAAAATATTTCAGATCCAGGACGATATGAGCTTGATGTGGACAATTATTGTGTTTACCCTAAGTGTTTTGTGCTTAAAAGTTTATGATAACTAACACACAGGTCATGGACCATAATTGTGTTTACCCTAGTGTTTTGTGCTTAAAAGTTTATGATAACTAACACACAGGTCATGGACAATTATTGTGTTTTACCCTAAGTGTTTTGTGCTTAAAAGTTTATGATAACTAACACACAGGTCATAGACAATTATTGTGTTTTACCCTAAGTGTTTTGTGCTTAAAAGTTTATGATAACTAACACACAGGTCATGGACAATTATTGTGTTTACCCTAAGTGTTTTGTGCTTAAAAGTTTATGATAACTAACACACAGGTCATGGACAATTATTGTGTTTACCCTAAGTGTTTTTTGTGCTTAAAAGTTTATGATAACTAACACACAGGTCATGGACAATTATTGTGTTTACCCTAAGTGTTTTGTGCTTAAAAGTTTATGATAACTAACACACAGGTCATGGACCATAATTGTGTTTACCCTAGTGTTTTGTGCTTAAAAGTTTATGATAACTAACACACAGGTCATGGACAATTATTGTGTTTTACCCTAAGTGTTTTGTGCTTAAAAGTTTATGATAACTAACACACAGGTCATAGACAATTAGTGTGTTTTACCCTAAGTGTTTTGTGCTTAAAAGTTTATGATAACTAACACACAGGTCATGGACAATTATTGTGTTTACCCTAAGTGTTTTGTGCTTAAAAGTTTATGATAACTAACACACAGGTCATGGACAATTATTGTGTTTACCCTAAGTGTTTTTTGTGCTTAAAAGTTTATGATAACTAACACACAGGTCATGGACAATTATTGTGTTTACCCTAAGTGTTTTGTGCTTAAAAGTTTATGATAACTAACACACAGGTCATGGACAATTAGTGTGTTTACCCTAAGTGTTTTGTGCTTAAAAGTTTATGATAACTAACACACAGGTCATGATCTTTTTTATTTTTATCTTTTAATCCTCTTATTACGTTGCTAACGTATTGTCCTTCTTTTTTCCCGTTAGTTATCTTATTGTTATTATTAGAGAGAAACGAAATTCATTGTTATCCCCCTTGTCAGTGTTCACAAACAAGTGTTCTGCTCATGTGGCAGGTCTGCAGCAGTACTGCTCTTTGACAGGTAATAAAGATCCTCTTAGGAATGCTTAGGGCTTCGACTAGGTCAGCCAGGTCAGTTGACATTATCCCTTCAGTTGATATAACAATAGGGTGTAGTGTTGATATAAAAAGCTTCCATTGTCGCTTAATCTCTAAGCTTAGATTTTCATATTATATCCGTTTTTCACTTTCTGTTTTCCTTATGGTTGGGATAGTGGCATGTTTTATTATTATTATTAAAATATAGGTGTGCCAAAGCTCTTTAGGTTCTCTCATTTGATAAACAAATGCATTTGTCAATTTATGCTTGTTTAGATGCACCCAGAAGGGTGTGACCGATGAAAAAAAAAATCCTCTCTCCTGCAGACGTCGTTAATGGATGATCCATTACGAGGTTAAGCACTGACCTATACCTATAGATAATGTAGATCACTGCTATTATTAGCCTTTGGCTAAGAAAATAACAATGAAAAGATATAAATGAAGCTTTGATTAATTATGAGGGTCGTTTATATAGGTCATTTGCTGGTGTGTTTAGTTTTAGGCGTTCATGTCACTTGTAATTTATTGGAGAGACTACGGTTATTGGGTCTACGGAGCACAGATGTACATCTGGTGGTCTGAATTATTTCCACTTGGTGTTACATTTTCTTTTCAGTTGTCTGTATTTCTAAGTGTAATCGGACCTCGTCAGCTAGATAAACACTCTCGCTACACTGATGCACTTTCACTAGATAAGCACTCTCGCTACACTGATGCACTTTCACTAGATAAACACTCTCGCTACACTGATGCACTTTCACTAGATAAACACTCGCAACACTGATGCACTTTCACTAGATAAACACTCGCTACACTGATGCACTTTCACTAGATAAACACTCTCGCTACACTGATGCACTTTCACTAGATAAACACTCTCGCTACACTGATGCACTTTCACTAGATAAACACTCTCGCTACACTGATGCACTTTCACTAGATAAACACTCTCGCTACACTGATGCACTTTCACTAGATAAACACTCGCTACACTGATGCACTTTCACTAGATAAACACTCGCTACACTGATGCACTTTCACTAGATAAACACTCTCGCTACACTGATGCACTTTCACTAGATAAACACTCTCGCTACACTGATGCACTTTCACTAGATAAACACTCTCGCTACACTGATGCACTTTCACTAGATAAACACTCTCGCTACACTGATGCACTTTCACTAGATAAACACTCTCGCTACACTGATGCACTTTCACTAGATAAACACTCTCGCTACACTGATGCACTTTCAAGATCAACTAAAAACAAGCAAAATAAATAAAAAAAACTCATCTAAGGGAAAGAACCGCTTGTTAATGTTATTTATCTCCCAAATGACAGGGTTTAGCTCCCTTTCTGCTTTATAAAACAACATTAATTATTTACTACTGACTGATTAACTAATTGGTTAATTGCAAAATTTCAACTTGTAAATGGGAACTGGGAGAAAAAACGTGACAAAACGTATCATGGAGAATAAATCCACACATACATCCACGTCTTTCATTAAAAAGCATTTATACCCTTTATTCGATATCAAACAAAGTAATTAGTTACATATAATCAATTAACTAATTGGTTACTACTCTGATTGATTCATGTTTTGGCAGGTACAATGAATAATTGAACAAAGTTTCACTTGATCCAAGTATGGGAAGTGGTCGAAATAACATGTTCAAAATGTGTACCAGGCAGAGTATGTTGATATCAACTTTGTAAGAATTGTTATCTGCCATTACAAACAGTTTTTTCTTCTCATGTCAGAGAATTTGAAAGCACATTTAAGGCAGGTCTTTCTTACCATATCTCAGATTCACTTTCTTATTGGAGATTTTTTTTTTTTAATCGAACTATCTGGAGTTGTAGTTTTGTGAGGCGGCTTGTGCTAATTATGTCGGAATTATATGTGGTCCACAGTTCGAAAAAGTTTAGGCACCACTGTACTATACCTCTGTACTATACCTCTGTACTAAACCGCTGTACTACACTTCCGCTGTACTATCCCGCTATACCACTGTACTGTGCGTAGCCAGGGGGGGGGGTTTTTTCACCTCCCCCCGAAATGAAAATCCCCCCCCTTAGGGGGGTCGGAGTTTAGTGACTGATCTTTTGCTTTAATTTTGTTTATTTTACGTGAAATTTTAATACGAAACCATCACTTGACCTAGCACAGCCAAGGGGCTTTTAAGTTTAAAACCCCCTACCAGAGAGTTTTGAGTTTGAAAACCCCTACCAGGAGGTTTTGAGTTTGAAAACCCCTAACATGGGGTTTTGAGTTTGAAAACCCCCTACCATGGGGTTTTGAGTTTGAAAACCCCTACCAGGGGGTTTTGAGTTTGAAACCCACTACCAAGGGGTTTTGAGTTTAAACCAACCCCCAGGGGGTTTTGCATTTAAATCACCCTCTTCTATAAAACAAAAAAAATGCAAACGAAAATCCCCAAATTCCAATAGCACATCTAAGGATGATTTTGATTTTAAATCCCTCTTCAAATTTACGATCAACCCCTTTTCAATATAAAAAAGCAAATTACATACTAAAATTGCGTGAGCGTAGCCAAAGGGGTTTTGAGTTTAAACCCCTCTTCAGCTGGGTTTGAAGCTAAAAATACCTCTTCAATATAAAAAAAAGCAAATTACACACTAAAAAAACTATGAGCATAGCCAAAGGGGGTTTTAGTTTAAACCCTCCGCCAGCGGGGGTTCAAGCTAAAAAATAAATCTTCAAAATAAAAAATTTAAAAATTTCGTAATCAAAATGCTATGAGCGTAGCCAAGCCTATTGGGTGCTTTGAGTTTAAATTTCTCTTCAGAGGGGTTTCATGTTAAAAAAAATACCTCTTCAATATAAAAAAAAAAGCAAATTTCACACTAAAATTCTTTGAGCGTAGTCAAGCCAATGAGAAGGGGAGGTTTAGAGTTTCAACCCTTCTCCTCCAGATGGCTTTTTTAAAAGTTTAAAACCCCTGAAGATAGTTTTGAGTTTAAAATCCCCTACAGAGCGTTTTAAGGTTAAAAGCCTCTCTCTTCAATATTATTTCTAAAGCAAACTACAGTCACCAAATTCTATGACCGTAGCTAAATGTGGTTTTGAATTTTAAAAAATTGATTTTGACGATAAAACTTCCCTTTTCGATGTAACATCTAAAGCAAAATAGTCACCTAATTCCAAGATCGTAGACAAGAGAAGTTACACATGTCTACCAGTGGCTGTGTTGACATTGTTTATATGAGTAGCTTGAATGATTCCCCGTGACTAAGGGAGTAAATGTTGGAATGTTATGTGTCATGTGTGTTTACAAAGTGTGTAAATAAATTCACTCATGAATCTGGTACTAGAGCGTTGGTGTTGTTTATTAAGTGTAGTGTCCAGAGCTTAACAAGTGGTAGCGGAGCGTGTAAGTAAACGTATTTACTTAGTTGATCCTATTTTAAGCGGTAATGGCTACTAGGATAGAAATTCCATCATTTATTAAAGAAAAGCCATACGAGTTGTATAAACAAGTTACTCGCATGGAATGAAATAACTGACCTGAAAGAAGAGAAAATAGCTATAGCCATTGCCCTTTCACTACCACAAAACAGTGAATCAGGGATCAGAGAGAAAGTGTTAGACCTATCAGAGCTTAAGTGTCGGGAGGGCTTTGAGAGACTTTTGCAGTTTCTTGACAAGAACTTAGCCAAAGATGACCTGGCAGACAGCTTTCACAACTTTGACAAGTTTAAAGATTTTAAACAGGGGGAAAACCAGTCCATACAGGATTTCATAGCAGAATTTGTTACAAAATATAGAAGAATAGAGAAGAAAAAGATGAAGCTGTTACCTGAGATTCTGGCCTTCAAGCTACTAAGGAAGGCAAGAATAACTCGAAACGAAAAGATGCTTGTTTTGACTGGAATGAATTACGCCAATCGTGACACCTTGTACGAAGAAGCTAAGTCATCTCTGAAAAAGTTTAAGGGAGAAGAAAGTAAACTGAAGGACCAAGAGGCATGTATCAAACTGGAGCCAACGTTTTTGGCTGAAAATGAAGAAGCTTTATGGGCAGCGGGATACCAAAGACGTGAAAACTTCAGTAGCTTTGGAAAACGAGAAGATCAGACAAAATGTAATTATAAGCCTTAAGTCGGACATCAAGTAAGAGGTGGAGGACAAGGAAGGGGCGGCACCCGAGGTTTTGGATTCCCAAAAGTACAACGAAGTTCGAAAAATATAAACCCAGTTGGTCCCGAAGGAAATGTCTTAATATGTAAATCATGTGGATCATACAGACATCTTTTGCCCAAGTGCCCCGACAGTTGGGAAAACATGTCTAAGAGGGTCAATATCGTTGACCAGGAAGAAGAAGCCTGTTTGTTCACAGGAAATCACAAAGATGAAACTTCCCAATTAGGGGTCGAAGCTTTTAACTGTGCCGTATTGGACAGCGCATGCAGTACTACAGTGTGTGGAATGACATGGTTGGGGGCATTTTTGAGCTCTTTAGATGAAGAGGACCGCAACAAAGTGAAGTTAAGAGAAGGTCACAGAATGTTTAAGTTTGGTGGTGGAACAATAATAAAATCAAAAGGTGGATATGAGTTACCTGTCACAGTGGCTGGAAAGAAGGTTAAACTTCTGACTGATGCTGTAGAAACAGACATACCATTGATACTTTCCAGATCTGCTATGAAAACAGCAGGAGTAAAAATGGATCTGGGAAATGATACAGCTGTTATATTTGGAAAAGAGGTTGCTTTAAACTTAACATCTTCTGGCCATTATTGTATTCCAATTGACAAGAGAAATAATTCAAATAGAAGAGGTCAACACAGTAAAAGCATTCGACGAATCCCCTGAAAAACGCAAGGCAACAATTAGAATACTACACAGGCAGTTTGCACACCCTCCAAAGGATAGACTTAAGGCTTTACTTCAAGACGCTAACAGTTGGTATGAGGGTTTTGAAGAAGAATTAACAGATATAGAAAGAAGCTGTGAACTATGCAAAGTATTTGCCAAGACACCATCTAGACCTGTAGTGGCCTGCCCTATGGCCAGAGACTTTAATGAAAAAGTTGCAATGGATCTCAAACAATACAAAGGTCAATGGATACTGCACATGGTTGATATGTGGTCAAGGTACAGTGTTTCTGTACTAATCAACCGGAAAAAAACGTCTAATGTCATTGATGCCTTGATGACAAACTGGGTAGGAATATTTGGAGTGATGAAGGCGTTGATGGCGGATAATGGCGGCGATTTCAATTCTGATGAGCTTCGAGAAGTAGCATCAATCCTGAACATTCAAGTTGGTACAACTGCAGCTTTCAGTCCATATCAGAATGGCTTGCGTGAACGAGTCCACGCTATTACCGATCACATGCTAATGAAACTTGAGGCTGAAAATTCAGATGTAGATCTTGAAACTCTCTTATTCTGGGCTAATATGGCTAAAAACTCTTTGCAAATGAGAAATGGTTATAGTAGCCATCAGCTTGTGTTTGGGAGAAACCCTAATTTACCTAACATTCTGCAGGCAAAATTACCAGCAGTAGAGGGCAGCACAACAAGTGAAGTCTTCCACGTAAAGGCACGTAAAGCTTACATTCAATCAGTCAAGTGAAAGAATAAGACGAGTCCTGCGTTCTAAAGTTCGAGCATCAGAGCAGGTGCCAGAGTGTTTTACAAGCGTGAAGGCAAAGAGAGATGGTTAGGACCCTGAAAGGTGGTATTTCAAGATGGAAAAGTTGTTTTTGTGAGACATGGCGGTGTATTTGTCAGAGTGGCACCAAACAAACTTTATAAAGCGAGCGTGGAGGAGGAAGAGAGTACAGAAGATAATAAGGAGAACACAAAAACGATTCATGACGGCGTCAAGAGTGGTGTAAGCGAAATATTTGATGGAGATGGTGAACTTATTAGAGATGAAAGTAACACAAAGACAGACATTCATTCTGTAACTTGTTTGAAGCCAAATGAACAAATAGAATACAGAATGGACGAATCAGAACAATGGACAAAAGCTACCATTCTCGGAAGAGCAGGCAAAGCCACAGGAAAGTATAAGTATTGGTAAAACATATAAAATAATGTGGACAAAGAAAGAAAAAGTGTTGACCTTGAACGAATTAAGTGGAAATATTTAAGGGGAGGTAATAGCGACAATGTATGCTTATCAATGGTTGAATCAAGCAAGGAGATAGATGAAGCCAAACAATTGGAGTTATTGAAATTAAAACAGTTTGAAACATATGAAGAGGTTAAAGACTGTGGACAAAATGCTATTTCTACACGTTGGGTTATAACAATGAAAAATGGTTCACCAAAAGCACGTCTCGTTGTAAGAGGATTTGAAGAGCAAGACTTAATACCAAAAGATAGTCCAACTGTTGCCAAATGTTCCATGAGAATTTTCTTGTCAATAGTGGCTAGAAGACAGTGGCAGATTAAAACAACAGACATCAAATCTGCATTCTTACAAGGAAAACCCCTGGATAGAGATGTACATATTATACCTCCAAAAGAGAGCAATACTCCAAGTAAAGTTATTTGGAAACTGAAGTATGGGCTATATGGACTCAAGGATGGTGCAAGACAGTTTTATTTAAGCGTCAAAGAAGAGCTTATTGAACTTGGTTGCAAACAGTTAAGCCTTGATCCAGCACTGTTCACATTAATGACTGATGGAGTTGTATGTGGCATCATTTGTTGCCACGTCGACGATTTTCTTCATGCTGGCAATGATGTTTTTGAGAAGACTATGTGTGAATTACGTCACTGATTTGTGGCAGGAAAGATAGAAGAGCGAAATTTTTATTACATTGGATTCGACATCAGACAAGTCACAGATGGGATCATCCTGGACCACACAGCGTACATCGAAAAACTTGATCGCCCAAAGTTAGACCCAGCAAGATGTTTGCAAAAGGATTTGCAGTTGAATGATATAGAACAGTCTTTGTATAGAAAACTCATTGGCCAGTTAAATTGGGTCGTTCAAGGCTCCAGACCTGATATGGCATTTGAGTTAGTTGATCTTAGCACAAAGTTAAACAAAAACTGTGGTTACAGACCTAATGCGAGCAATAAAAGTCATCGGATAGCTAAAAGACTTAAGACCCATACAATTGTATAGAGGTCTAAATGGAAAACCCGAAGACGACTGGGAGCTGCTTCTGTTCTGCGATGCCGCCTTGGGTAATCTTAGTGGTGGTACAGGAAGTACAAGTGCCCATATTGTATGGGTTAAAGACAAAGACGGGCATTGCTGTCCAATTTTTTGGCGAGCCTCGAAGATCAAAAGGGTAGTGCGATCTACCATAGCTGCTGAGGCATTAGGCTTGCAAGAAGGCCTAGAGTCTGCCATCTTTTACAGAACTGTAATAGAAGAACTCTGTGGTATTGAGAAACAGTCGTTGCCTATCACAGTTTTCATTGACAACAAAAGTGTCATTGAAGCGCTGCAAACCACCAAGCTAGTGGAAGACAAAAAGGCTGCGTATTGACATTGCTTCCATCAATGAGATGCACAGGACTGAAAGAATTGAAATTCGCTGGTGTCCTGGGAGAGCGCAACTAGCTAATGTGATGACCAAACGAGGCGCATCGGGACTTCTACTTCTGACCATACTGTAAGAAGGAAGACTCCCGGATGAGTTTGTGTAAGCAGCACTGTTATTTCATTTTTTTTCTCTATTCACCCTATTTCTATTTCTAGAAATGTAAATATACCTATGACCCTGCCATATTTTTGTTTGAATATATGATCTTTCCTAGTTATGTGAATATGCCTACAATTTCATTTTGTTATTCACCATACTTGTAGTTCTAAAAGTATGTTTAAAAAAAAAAAAAAAAAAAAAAATACGTGAATATAACTGATTTTTTACTTTGTTTGATTTTTGAGTTATTTGACATTCGACTATTGTCACGTATAAATACTTGTTAATATAATATGTACTTGTATTTCTCGGTTGATTTTCCTACATTTCTTTCTGATTCTGGATTTTTGCCTTTATAGTTGAAAGTAAGAATGAGTGAGAAAAAGAAAAAAAGAAATTGTAATAAATGTTGACATTGTTTATATGAGTAGTTTGAATGATTCCCCGTGACTAAGGGAGTGAATGTTGGAATGTTATGTGTCATGTGTGTTTACAAAGTGTGTAAATAAATTCACTCATGAATCTGGTACTAGAGCGTTGGTGTTGTTTATTAAGTGTAGTGTCCAGAGCTTAACAGCTGGGCTCCATTAATAAAGTGCAATGAATAGTCATTTGCCGAGATTGAAAAGCACTAAATGTGGCTCTACAAAGATGGCCAAGACGGATTTTAGGAGTCAGTTATAGAGATCGGGTCTAATTCAAGAAAACCCTATGCCGAAGTGGGAGTCGACCCCTTAGTAAGGTTGTGACAGAGCGTCGCATGAGGTTTGCGGGATATGTAATCCGACAAAATGAATTACGCATAATCAGAGTTGCGATGACATCCTAGTACAACTTGGCGCCACACTTTCATTAAGGTCCTCAGAGCAGGTGGGAAGAGGCTTCAGACATTGCCAGTGACAGATTTTTGTGGAAACAGCTTGCCAGCAAATGCGCTGAACGGCGTGGGAGTCAGTAAGAATAGCACATAAGATTTTTGAAATAAAACTTTTTAATAGCAAAATAATGCACTGTAGGTACCTCAGAATATGTAATACCAGAAATAGTGCTTGGCGGCGGGGCTCTCAGAGCTCCCCCAGACCCCTCGCTGGCTAGGGCGAGGAGTCTACAATTTTTCCACTCTATCCAGGAAGAACCTATTCTAGGGCACAATAAACGTCTTCCAAAAGAAAGAAGGGTCAGAATGTAATAGAGATTAATTATGTACACACACACACACACATTCATCCATACAAACATATATATATATATATATATATATATATATATATAAACTGAATTATCGGGCCCTAAAAAAAATGAATGCTCGTATGTGTCGGGCCACAATATAAAGCGGCACTTTTCCAAAGCATGTCATAATAACAGATACACTAATTCAAAGGCTAAACAGTAATTATGTTAGGGAGCTCCTTAAAATGGGGCCTGTTTATTAAAAATAAACGATATAAAGCCTGTAGCCGGTGTGTTTAAGGAGTGTAGATCTATATGCACACAAAATGAACACCAAAAAAAAAAAAACTCAAACAATACTTCCTGCTGCGTCCAATGGCCTAAATTAAATATTTCGCAACTAGATCTCGATCTAAATGTGATTTGAGCAGTAAATTATTTCATGTATTTCTCTTCCTTTAGAAATGTTTGACAAAAAAAATATTTTAGAGGTGAGGGACTTGAGAGGTAGGCTGGCTTCATGACTATAGACACTTCACCATAGTTGACGGAATTTGGACGTGGCATTTAGTGACATCACGGATATTGGGTTTTAGTTTGTTTTTATGGTATTGTTAGTCACTTGGTGCTAGGACTTTTAGGTGACAATGGACAGAGACTCGACTACGGCCTTTACGTATTCAATTTCATTCAAGAGTTTAACGGTCTGGACTTAGTCTTTTCAACTAGTTAATGCGTAGGCTTTTTTCCTTAGTAGTTTAATCACATTTAATACGCCCGTAGAAAAACTAAAAGCATCTTCGGAGTAATCTGTCGAAGTCAGGCAGCAAGCATACAACTACACGATCTAGGCCTATCACACTAGCAAAGGAAAGAAGAATTATTAATTTTTTTTAAGTGAAGGGGGTATCTCGGTCAAGGCTGCTTAATATGAAAAGTGAAAACCATAAATATAAAGATATCTACTTGTCGAATATCTTTGTTAGAAATTTATGAGCCTATTGAATATTAGAGTATGCATCGAAAGTCAAACACTTTCCAATGTGCTGCTAGATGACTAGGGGAGGTAACTGTGTCTGTCGCTTTCTTTTAAAGTAAGATTTATGGCCTGCAAAACAAAATTATATTAAAAGGGGACAAATATAGATCTAATAGCTTTTTTTTTTTAGATGTATGGAATTATAAAGTGAACAAAATCAATTCTATGTCTCAAATAAGTGTCATAGTTAGGTTCATATATCTGTGTTTAATGTAAAAATAGACCTTTGTTCAATGCTTCCTTGAGCTAAGTTATTTAATTTTAAAAAATCTTGTAATGTATTGGTCACACCATTGCGGTATAAATCGCAAACAACATTCTTTCATTGTAAACAAACCAATTTGATTGAAGTATCGAATAAGGAACGAATCACGTTTAGTCATAAAACTTTGTCAACTCTTATTTGATGTGGTAACATAGCAACAAGTAACAAAAACTGATGGTGGTCTATCATTTCTCATTCTATTTACAAAGCTTGTATGATCTCACTCTGTCTGTCTTTCTGTCAGCCTGGTAAAATGTTGGAATGCGTTTTTTCCCACACCCATTCTCGGATCAAGTTGAAACTGCACAATTGTTTGCACATTGGCTTAGACAATACATGTATGGAATTAATAGAATGAAGTAGTCAATAAATTACTCCTTATTAAATATAATTATTTTGTTTGATACCAAGAAGGGAAATTAATCCTTCAGTATTCACACACATGATTAAATATGTCGGGTTTTGTCCACTGAAATAAAATCGGATCAAGTTGAAACTTCACACAATAATTTATTTTACCCATCAAAACATGAATCAATTTAAAAATTAACTAATTTTTCAACAATAATTATTGGTAATTAACTATTTTGTATCATAATGGTTTTGAAAGGGGGAAATAGTTGTAAGTGCGAAGTTCTTAGCCTTACATAAGTTGTTTGTTTTTTTCAAAAAGTATTTTTTATATTTTGCTTGTTATTTCTTGAAATACTTCAATATTGCAATTAGTCTTCCCAACAATCTCTGCTCAATCAAAATGTTCTAGTAATAGTCCATCTCAAAACCTTCACATACAGCTATTTATTGAACTCTTTACTGAACACTAAAACAAAAGAATACAATGAACCATAATTATACAAACTGAAAACGTGTAAGAAAATACAAGACGTCAGCCAAATTCAATTATAACAGCCAAACTAGAGTTTTAAATGTGGAGCCAATTCTGTAGTTATTTTTTCCTATAGATATACATAAACTGTCGAATTTCAAGAAAAACCGTAAGAGCCGTTTTCAAAATGTAACGCCCGTTTGATTACCAAGCCCATAAAGCACTTGTAGGCTAGCAGGAAGTCTTGTAGAAAGATCTTGATTACAGCACACAAGACACCTACACATACACAGTCTCGAAGATGAATACATCTCAAACATCTATACATATACACCTCAAGCATCTACACATATACATCTCAAAAATCTACACAAATACACCTCAAACATCTACACACATACACCTCAAAAATCTACACATATACACCTCAACCATCTACACACATACACCTCAACCATCTACACACATACACCTCAAACATCTACACACATACACCTCAAACATCTACACATATACACTGTAAGTGTGTGCACTTACCATTGAACGTTTGTGTAGGAGACATCAAGAAGAAAGGAGAGAAAGACTCTAGTGGAAGATGGATTTGTACTGACTACGTAGTGTTTACGAGCCACTTTATAGACACCGAGTAAACAAACTGTTTCAGCTACCTCTACTAGTGAACTGACTAGACTGAAGTTGACAACATTTAAATTCAAACAAAACGATTAGGCCTCTTCATGTCCCCGGTATAATATTTAACACATCAAAATTGTGCGTGTGTATAGATGAGAGTGTTTAAAGTGAGACCCTCTTCAGACAGAGAGTAAAATACGAGCAGGATACATAATGTTGGTTGTCGCAAAAACAATATTTAAGTGTGGGTGTCGTGATTGTTTGTCTATGAGAAAGCCGTATTTTTCGTATGATTATGTTTATAAATGTTGAGTGGACGAAGTATTCTTCCTTTACTTCATTAAGCTGAATGCTAGAGAAGTTCAATTTTACACTGCTAAAAAGTGCACTAACAAATACCGTTATATTTTTTTATACTTGCATTATCAACTCTTTGTGTGATTTGTACACCGGATACATTAAAAAGCTAGCTATGTTTAGTTATCAGCCATAGAGAAAATACTTTATATATATATTCATTTATTTATTCATTTTTATTTATTTATTTGTATTCTTAATTTTAATAATAGGCATGTCTTCGTCACCATTATAAATGTATACTAGTTTAAATTAAATGTCTATGTGGTATTTTTACCTAATAATTTGGCAAAGTGTGGCTAACGGTATTTGAATTTAGATTAGTTTGTAACTCAGAGTTAAGAACACGATACGTCAAAAATATGTTTAATAATAATAATTTGTTTAAATAACTTGGATATGATAAGTGAAACTAATTAATAACTAAAAAGTAATAAATAATTACAAGAATAACGAAACTGTTTAGTTATTATAATACTTTTTTTTTGCAGACTGGAGCTATTCAGGAGAAAATGGTAGGTGAACTCAATATCAAACCTTTTTTTTTCTCTTTCTCACTATTTCCCCCCCCCTCCACTCTCTCTCTCTCTCTCTCTCTCTCTCTCTCTCTCTCTCTCTCTCTCTTTCTAAAGACTCTCGTTACGATTTGCTATTTCCCTGACGGCCTGCAGGAGATCTGGACGAGGTCGTAATAATCTTCCTTTCTGGAGCAACGTCTGAAACTTACAAAACAAAAACAACAAAACAAACTTAGCCTGTTTGCGGGGCCGCATTTAAGGCTACAGCCCCGTGGACTAGACAAGAAAGATAAAAATATATCCGAATTTTGACTTTAATTTGTTTTGGTTTTTGTTTTCTAAAATTTTTTGTCGCATTTTTTTACGGCTGTCAAAATGTTGTGATCGTAAAGTGTCCGCTTGTAGCATATTCGGAATAAGTAAGTACAGCTCCGGATTTACGACAGTGTGTCTACCAAGGGACATACAATCCACAAACTCAAAAATATACCCATTTTAAAACTGAAATATACATATTTCATACTTGTTTTAAAAGAAAAGTGAGATACAAAAACATACACTATATATTTTTCTTTCTTCTAAAATAATAGTGTATTTAGCTATAACTAGTTTCATTTATTAAATTCATTAATTAAAGTTTTCGAAAATTTTAGGGGCTTTACAAAAATCTTTTTTCCGGGGCCTTCATATGCTTAAATCCGGCCCTGCGTTCTTGTGTGTTTATTGTTAAGTGCTTGTGTAGCTTTGTTTGGTGTGGTTTCAGTGCTTCGTCCTTTAGTAAAATAATCTACAAATAGCTATAATGATAAAACTTTATTTATTTCTTGTTCTGGTCTGAAATTTTTTAGGACCGGAATTCTGGAAAGTTAACTACAAGACGTGCGGCCAACAGAGTCAGTCACCAATCAATATTTACGAAGGTGATGTCACGGTCAACACAAAACTTCCCCCTTTCGTGTACAGAAATTATGACGTGGATACCGACATGAGTCTGACTAACAACGGTCACTCGGGTAAGTTGGTCCAGTGTTTCTCAAACTGTGGTCTGCGGACCCCATGGGGCTAGACTCTAGACTAGACCACCGCAAAATGAACATTGTGTACAGTGGAAATTACTTCTTCGCTATAAGCCATTTTATGAATAATTATCAACTCGCCCTTCCCTTCTGTTTACTATGTGTACTATGTGTACTATGTGTACTATTGTATGTCGGACTAAACTAAAGATTTGAACCATTTCCGACTGGGTATTTCGCCATTTTGCGCGTGGACAAACTCAGATCCCAACGATAGATGAATCCTAAATGATGCAGGATAAGCTTATTAAATACCCACAAACGAGGAACTTAAACCAATGTCTAAATGGGGATACCACAGATTCTGGTTACAAAATCATATTCCAAATTTAAATCCTGCATTATGGGTCATTGTAAAAAAGTTTCTGACAGCTTCCCTGTCTTCTCATTTCGTACAGCTGTAGACTCAGTGCCGTCATGAACATCACCACAAAAAATAAAGAAACAAACCGACTCGACATTTGTCCTCATAAAATCTTATCAGCCTCATCCAAGTCTTTTTGTTTTTATATTTTAAACGA
This sequence comes from Biomphalaria sudanica, assembly GCA_036873155.1. NCBI lineage: Eukaryota > Metazoa > Mollusca > Gastropoda > Planorbidae > Biomphalaria > Biomphalaria sudanica. The sequence goes on along the minus strand of JAZGLO010005729.1, from coordinate 1,632,464 downwards.
AAGTTATAATCTCAATTAATACTCCATCAATATTTTATTTACATTTGTTACTTATCTTCTTCTTCTTCTTCTTGAAACTGTCAGGTAGAGTTGAGACTTCGGCTCTTGGAACTCCAGGCCAGCAAGAGCTCCCTTTCACCGGCCTGAATGAGAACAGTGTACACTGTTCTGTCTGGAAGGTTTTAAGACTCGCGGCCAGAGACCGCGTGCATAGGGATCCCTGCCATTTTCCTTTTCTATACCAGGCTAACCGTGCAGGACACGCCATTTATGTAACGGCCCTTGAGGAACGGCGCCTGACAAGGTTGTGGGAGCTTTTTTACAACTCCGCACAGTGCAATAAGGATGCTCTCGCACCCGCTTAGGCACCCCCACGGGAGTCTTGTTTTGCTACCCTTTAGCCTAATCGTTTCCTCCTACGATCGTTTCCACCCGGGCGCCACTATGAGGCAGGGTAGCATGCCCGGGTTGTTACTTATAACATGTGCATTTTTGTAGCTTTTTCATTTCGGGGTAAGTGGGGAAATTTTGAATAAAGGGGTCCCCGGGTCAAAAGAGTTGGTCACCTTAAGCAGGGCAGAATTTATATTTAAGTAACACAATCTATAACTTAAGGGCCCGCAAAAAAATTTAGCTGTGACATATGATATCTGGACTTAAGGGCCCCATATCTCAAGACTAATGAAGCGCTGAACCTAAGACTTCACAAGTGAAACTGAGTCCGTTATGTAAGACTTCAGGAACGTCCTTCAATGGCATAATCATTCACCGCGTCATTGAACTCAATTTGACCTCTCATATATACATAACCAGGAGACCAATCAAAGCCGCTATCCGCCAGTGGTCAATTGAAGTCTTCTTTTTTCTCTTCTTCCCTGTCTTCGGCAAGGGCTTTTCTTTGGGCCTCAAATGTGTATCCCGCGGCCTTCGTGAGCGCTCTCCAACTGCATCTTCCAAAGACAATCTTCTGACATTTTTTTTTGTGCCAGTGATGGCGATATGGCACAAGAATTGATCTTTATTGTGCTTTCGGGGAGCACCTGTTACACCGTCCTCCTTTAGGCTCGACAAAAACAAATCGACGTATCAACGGTTTTGTCTGCGTCAGATGTGGCAAAATATGCAGGTCGCAACTGGGTTTCCGTAGTTCTGTGAAAGACTCATCTTTAATGTTGGGAATCGAAGACATTGTTATTCAAAGTCTCCAAGCATAGTTTAGAAGGGAAGGGGGAGAAAGAGAGAGGATTAGATCATAAGACACTTTAAGTGTCTCATTTTTTTTATGGCCCCTTCTATGACTCTTCACCTTGCTTTCTTCCTCGTTAGCCTCCCAGGTTAATTGCCCTAAGGATGGCTTTTATCAAGGTTCAGGCAACCGTATAAGTCTTGGGGAAAAGCTTTGGAAACCATGGAAAATAAACTTTATAAAAAAAATTGGTTAATAGTTTATGACATACAGGCTCAATGTCGACCAAGTCGATGAATTATTATTTGCAAGACTGAATACGTCTTTAGTTTGAGACAGTTTAGAGTTTTTCGCTTTCTAACTTATTAATTTCAATACACAAACGTCTGCCTGCTTCCTAAGTTATTTGTTTCTTTCTTCAACGTCTACTACCACATGTGTACATTCGTGTCTTTGTTTCTAATTATTTCTCAAAATTACATATACATATATATAGATATGAGATCATCGCAAATGGACACCCGCTTATCGTGGTTCCACCACTTCTACTATCTAGGAAGTATAGGGTAAAATGACGCATCGCTTTCAAGGAAGTTGAGAACCAGGGCCAGTACTGGCCCAGTAGTGCTTGTGGACGCTTCCAGGCGAGAGTTTGGCGGAAATAAATCGCTCCGCCTGCCTACAAAAATCAATGCCTCTTAACCTTTCTATTTAGATCTGAGACATGGGTACTGTACAGAAGGCAATTAAGACTTCTTGAACACTTTCCCCAAAGACGCTTGCGCTCCTTCATGGGTGACAAGACCGCACAACAAATAGCGATGTCCTTGCGAACGCCGATATGGATAGCATAGAGCGACTTCTCTTTTCCCGATATTTACGCTTAAGCAGCGCATGTATCCCATATGGGAGACGAAGGTATACCAAAAGCCGTTCTTTTGGTAAGCTGAAAGGTGGTCGACGTAACAGAGATGCCCCACCGAAACGCACAAAAGATTAGCTTAGGTGCCAACTTGCTTGGACTAGCATAAAAAGAGCACTTGGCTGCAGGCGGCTTGGAAAAGAGACAGCTGGAGATCACTTACGCAGGCCGGGGGAGGTACATTTGAGCTCGAAAGAAAATCCTCTGCCGAGGACACACGTAGACGGCGAAGAGAAAATCTAAATCGACCACCGGCGGGAAACGGCTATGTCTGCGTTTGATGTGTTAAAAAATATGTAGGTTGCAGATGGGACTGCCTAACCACTGGAAATATATATATCCTATACTCTTAAGCGAGCAATTCTTGTATATATATATATTTTTATTTTTTTTTCGAAAACGGCTCTAACGATTTTATTTAAAATTTCACGGTATGTGCATAATAGTGAAAAACAATTCTCAACTCATTGGCCACATCGGAAAAACTCAAGGTCGACCGTTATATCGGTTTGAAAATGGCTCATTATCGAAAAATTAATTTTGGCTAAAATGTTTTATGAATGAAATTTTCTATATGACGTCAATGGGAAACAAACTTGACACCGCTTACGTCACTAGGCTCACGGCAGTACACTAAAACATTTCTTCGCAAATATCCTATCCTATACTCTTATGCGAGCAATTCTTGTATTTATGTGTGTATATATATTTATATATATATATATAAATTTTATTTCAAAAACGGCTCTAACGATTTTCTTTTAAATAGCAAGGTACGGGCATATTAGCAAGAAAAAAAATCTCAACTCATTGGCCACATCGGGAAAACTCAGGTCGACCGTTATATGGGTTTGAAAATGCCTCATTATCGAAAAATTAATTTTGGCTAAAATTTTTAATGAATGAAAATTTCTATGTGACATCAAAGGGAAGAAAAAAAATGACACCGCTTACGTCACTAGGCTCAGAGCAGTACACTAAGACATTTCTTTGCAAACATGAACAAGTTTTAATAAATCACTTGGCATAATTAAACATTTGCGCACCCTCTTATTGTAGAATGTAGATTGATTTGTTATGAAGCTATGTCAATGTATGATTAGTTATTGAGTTTTAAAAGTAGCTTTTACTTTGTTGTTATTTTACTGGTGAATTATTGCAATGTGTTCAAACTTCGAAGTCTACTGTCCCATACCAAACACATGAAATTGTGATAACACAGTTTCTCTACTCCTTACTTGCACACACTGGACATGATACCCAGGGCCGGCCCTAATATTTGCGGGGCCCTATGTGAAATGGATTGCGCCGGCTCAGTCAGGGTAGGGATAAGGATAATAAGTGAAAATTAAAATTTTGTGTTAGAAAATAAATTAGTCTTTGCATTACATTTAAACTAAATGAAAGCTGACAATGTCGGTTTTTTTTATCGCGCGTAGGTTTGGCGTTTACCATATTGATTGACACCCCAAAATGACAATGTTGTCTATTTTAATGAAATTTTTTATGCGTTTTCAGGAGATTTTAATAATTTTAGGAGATTGGCAGACTGTTAGTATATTTTGCAATTTCAGATTTCCAGGAGCTCCTTGAAAATTAGGAGACCACGGGAACCCTGTTATTAGTTACAATGGCTTAATTTAAGAATTTACACCTTGAATTAGCGCGGAGCTTATGAAAGTTTGGGGCCCACTGCGGCCGCATAGGTTGCAGTGGCCTAAGGCCGGCCCTGATGATATTCTGCTCGCGGTCAACGAATTTTCATTACGCTGCCGCCTCTTTTGGCTTAACCATAGACCTCTGTAAAACGGAAGACATGTTCGAGGAGTCACCCAATAAAATCTACTCAGCCCCAAAGATCAACGCGAATAGGCATCCCTTACCTTGGTAGACAACTTCACATATCTGGGAACCATTGTATCAAATGTCGCATTGCTTTAAAGTGAGATTGATATGTGTTCAGAGATAGTCGTGCTTTTGGACCCCTCCAAGCGAGAGTGTTTCGAAATAAATAGCTCCGCCTGCCTACAAAAATCATTGTCTACCAAACAGTGGTTCTCTCAACGCCTCTCTGTGGATCTGAGACATGGGTGCTTTATAGAAAGGAACTAAGATTCCTTGAACGCCTTCATCAAAGATATTTGCACACCATCATAGAAATACGTTGGCAATACCGCACTACAAACAGCGATGTTCTTTCGAAATGGTATGAACTTCTTATAGCCCAGCCGTCTGGCTGTGTTATTTTACTTTGTTACAAGCTGCACGTTTACCCTATAACGTAGAGATTTTGTATCACTTGATGCTTTGTACTAAAGCCATAATGAATATACTAATTGTAATATTAAATTCTGAACGTAACCAATTTAGAAGCTACACTGCAAAAACTTTCTTCCAAGCCAATAATAGCACAATAGTTTTACGCAAAAGATGCAATGTAAAATGACACGACGTGAGCTGTGGTTTTTCTACACTGTTGGGGGGGGGGGGGAGTCTTAAGAGACTTTCTATTCTAATTGTCATGTACAATTACATTGAGAACTAAGAGAACGAAAAAGCAACTCTTCAGATTGATAGTCTTTAAGGGAGGTTAATAAGCGTCTGATCAGGGCCAGTAATACTTTTGGACGCCTCCAAGCAAGTGTGGCAATATAAATCGTTCCGTCTGCCTAAAAAATCAATGTCTACCAAGCAGTGGTTCTCTTTACCTCTCTATATGGATCTTAGACATGGGTACTTGACAGAAAGCAACTAAGACTTCTTGAACACTTTCACCAAAGATGTTTGCACACCATCATGGACATACTGTGGCAAGACCACACTACTTCCCGACAGTCACACTGGGCAGGGCAAGTATCACGTATAGGGCTCTAACATCTGCCAAAGGCTTTTTAGTGAGCATAACAGAGGTGCTCGAAGGGTAACGCTTTTTTACAATACTAACGCAATGCTTTTAAGTCTTTAAGGGAATAAAATGCGTTATTTTTGTTTGTTACAAAGTGTCTATTTTACCCAATAACGTAGAAATTTTGTATTACTTGATGTTTCGTACTAAAGCCATAATTGATATATTCATTTCAAAATAAAATTCTGAACGTAACCATTTGAGAAGTTACACTGCAAAGACTCTCTACCAAGCCAGTAGTAGGCCAATTGTTTAACGCAATGTGAAATTTAATTTTCGAGATTACAGGGAGACTTTCTATTCGAATCGCCATGAATGTACAATGTCATTTAGAACTAAAAGAGCACAAAAGCAACACTTCAGATTGGTAGTCCTCTAACAGGTCGCTCATTTTCGTCATTAAAAAAAAAGTTCGTGTAAATATTTTTCGTTAATAGATTATTCCTCCGAGCGAGTCTCGGTCACCTGGTACTTTATACTCTTAAGCGAGCAATTCTTGTATTAATTTATTTTATTTCGAAAACGGCTCTAACGATTTTCTTTAAAATTTCACGGTATGTGCATAATAGTGAAAAAAAAATTCTCAACTCATTGGCCACACCTGAAAAACTAGAGGTCGACCGTTATATCGGTTTGAAAATGGCTCATTATCGAAAGATTAATTTTGGCTAAAATGTTTTATGAATGAAATTTTCTATATGACGTCAAAGGGAAAAAAAACTTGACACCGCTTACGTCACTAGGCTCAGAGCAGTACACTAAGACATTTCTTTGCAAACAAGAAAAGGTTTTAATGATTCAATTGGCGTAATTAAACATTTGCGCACCATCGTATTGTACATTGATCCATTATGAAACTATGGAAGAAAAATAATGAAATTCAATATCTATGTGTAGTCGCTGAATGAACTCTTTATGTTGTCTGTTGTATTTATGTGTATGTTTCTGCTGTGTCTTAGTCTTTATGTATGATAAGTTATTGTGTTTTAAGGCTTTATAAATTGTTTACACTTTAATTGCGTACACCCGTAGGTAGCTTTAACTTTGTTATTATTTTGCTTGTGAATTATTGCAATGTGTTTAAGCTTCGAAGTCTACTGTCCCATACCAAAACATAGGAAATGGTCATAACACAGCTTATCTATGCCTTACTTGCACAACCAGGGCCGGCCCTAACATTAGCGGGGCCCTATGTGAAATGGATCGCGCGCGGACCAGTAAGGGTAGGGATAAGGATAATAAGTGAAAATAAATATTTTGAATTAGAAAATAAATTCGTATTTGCATTACATTTTTATTAAATCAAAGCTGACGATGCCGTTTTTTTTTTATATCACCCGTAAAACTGGCGTTTACCATATTGATTGACACCCCAAAATGAAAATTTTGTCTTTTTAAGGACATTTTTATGAGTTTCAGGAGATTTCCAGGAGCTCCTTGAAAACAAGGAGACCACGGGAACCCTATTATAAATTTAATAATTTACACCTAGAACTAGCGCGGGGCTTTTGAACCTTCGGGTCCACTGCGGCTGCATAGGCCTAAGGCTGGCCCTGGTGATATCCAGCTCGCGGTCAACGAATTTTTATCACGCTGCTGCTTTTTTTGGTTAACCTATAAACCTCGGTTAAACAGTAGTCATGTTCCAGAAGTCACCCAATAAAACCTACTCAGTCCAAAGATCACCGCGCATAGACATCCCTTAAAGGGGTAGATAATTTCACATTATCTGGGAAGCATAGTATCAAATACCGCATTGCTTTAAAGAGAGGTTGATATGTGATCAGAGATAGTCGTGCTTTTGGACGCCTCCAAGCGAGAGTGTGGCGAAATAAATCGCTCGCCTGTCTACAAAAATCAGTCTCAACAAGTGATTCTCTCAACCCCTTCATGTGGATCTGAGACATAAGTACTTTATAGAAAGCAACTAAGACTTCTTGAACAACTTCACCAAAGACCGCAATACAAACAGCGATATTCTTGCACTTCTTATAATCCGACATTCACGCTTTGCAGGGCACTTATTCCGTATGGGGGACGTACATATTTTTGGCAATCTTTTTTTTTTAGTAAGCTGAAAGGTTATCGGAGTAACAGAGATGCCTCACAATAACGCTTCTTTAGAATACTAACGTGATGTTTTTAAGTCTCTTAGGAAAAAATGCGCGATTTTACTTTAATACTAGGTGCACGTTTTACACTATAACGTAGAGATTTTGCATCACTTGATGATTCTTACTAAAGCCATAATAATAAGGATTGTCTTCGAGTCCGAAGATTAGTGAGGAGTGCAGTATTTCCCGTGGCTGCGCAGCCCCATCTGTGACCTATATATTTTGCCACATCCAGGGCAAGCATAACCATTGTCTGCAGGTGGTCGATTTAGATTTTCTTTTCGCCGTCTGCGTTTGTCCTCGGCAGCAGATTTTCTTTTGGTCTCAAATGTGTATCCCGCGGCCTTCGTGAGTGACCTCCAGCTGTTTCGTTCGGAGGCCGCATTCAACCAGGTGCTCTCTTCTATGTCAGTCAAGGAAAGTTGACGCCTAAGCTGGTCTTTAAAGCGTTTCCGTGGGGCGCCTCTGTTACGTCGAACACCTTTTAGCTCATCAAAAAAAGACTGCCTTTGGCATACGTTCGTCTCCCATACGGGATACATGCCCTGCCCAGCGTAACTGTCGGACCATAAGAAGTCCCTCTATACTGTCCATACCGGCGTTCGCAAGGACATCGCTGTTTGTTGTGCGGTCATGCCCTCGTATGTCCATGATGGAGCGCAAGCATCTTTGGTGAAAGCGCTCCAGAAGTCTAAGTTGTTTTCTTTAAAGTGTCCATGTCTCAGAGCCATAATGAATATATTAATTGCAATATTTAATGTCAGAAAGTAACCATTTTAGAAGTTACACTGCAAAGACTTTTTTCCAAGCCTATAATAGCCCAATAGTTTTACGCGAAAGAAGCAATGTAAAACGTTAAGACGTGAGCTGTGGTTTTCTATGGGCCTACTGTTGGGGGGACTTTCTGTTCTAATCGCCATGTAAAATTACATTGAGAACTGACAGAACGAAAAAGCAAATCTATCGGATTGATAGTCTTTACCCGATCGTTCATTTTCGTAATTACAACAATATTCCCAAAAATGACTTCATGTATACATCCTTCCTTAACAAATTCGGTTACTTGATATTATATATAAATGAGGGGTGGTGGTGATAGAGTGCTCGTTAAACAGGTCAACAGATCGAAGCTAAGGACACGTTCGATTTTTAACTATAAGAAGATATAATGTTGTTGTACCAAAGTCAGAACATGCAAAATAAACTCCATAACACGATTGCTTTCAGACAGATTCTAAGTGTTAAGAGTATTGAAAACCCCCACTCTCCCACACTCACCCCCACACACACACAATAAGACAGAGCATGGAATGGGTTGCCTGAGCTAGCCAGAAAAACCAGTGACTTGACAGAATTTAAGTCATTGGTTAATATGCATGACTAAATGCATGACGCGTAGGACGTAATCATCTTCTTTTTTGAAGTAACGTCTGTATTATATAAGATAAGATAAGAAGATAGATGTTGAAACAGGAAGAATAGTTTTTTTGTTTTTTTAAATACAGCTTTGGAGATTATTGGAGATTTTCGGAGATTTTTTTGAGATTCTTGGAGATTTTTTGGAGATTTTTTGAGATTTTCACGATACACTAAGCAATGTCAAGGACGCCAAATTAGACTTCGACTATTGCCAACTAAACTTTGTCAAATAAAAGTGCCACAAAAATAATCACATAACTTTAAAAAATATTTGCTTATTGTTTACACCGGATATACCAAAAGACTTTCTATTTATAGTATTTCCACCATGTATCTCTGTCATATTTATTTATCACTGATTGATTTTGCTTCTACTGTAGGGGGAACATTTTATAGATAAAATTATTTTAATACGAATATTTCATTACTTTTTTTAGAGTACTTGGTTCTACAGTAGTCATTAACAAAGGGACTAACAACCACTTTTTATTTTTATTTTAGCAACGGTTGTTCTAGGAGAAAGCTCTCAACTTTTGATTTCTGGTGGCGGTCTAGTTGGTCAATACAAAGCAAGTCAGTTTCATTTCCACTGGGGCGAAATGTCCGACACTGGCTCGGAACATCTTCTTAGTGGTCACGCCTTTCCTATGGAGGTCAGTTTTTTTATATTTTTTACAAAACTTATAACAACTAACTCTGTCTGTCTGTCTGTCCGTCTGTCTGTCTGGTAAAAAAATTTTTACACGTCATTTCTCCCAGTATCGGATCGAGTTGAAATTTGCACAATTATTCATTGTTCCTAACAAATTATGAATTAATTTTTAAAAAACTATTTAATTAATAAGTGGTATCTAATTAATTTAGTTTGATATTGATTAAGGGACATAAATCTTACAGTATTGATATACATCACTATAAATACACAGTTCTTCCCCTTGGATAAGCTTTGCTTTTTAAAAATTTGATTGTTTTTATGTTTTTGTTTCTTAAAATATATTTTAAAATAGTTACATCTTGTTCCAACTTATTGGACAGTGTTAAAAACAAGGGTACAAAGACAGTTTGTGTGGAAAGTGAAAACACAAACTCAAAATCGGCCCCCCGAAGTGGTCCACCCAGGCAGGTAAAAAGGCCGGTTTCAATATTTTCAGAAAGAATATCAGAATAAAATTCCATCAAAGGAAAATGACAGAGAAGAATGGAGAAAGATCTTATGTGGTGCCCCCAAGGGGCCCAGCAGACCAAATGATAGGTGAGAGTGAAGGTGAAGTTATATGTGAACCTGGCCTAACTGATGTCATATAATGATTATCTAATTGATCTAATTGCTTTGTAAAGCCTCAAGAAAAAACAAAATAGCGTCTCCGTAAAAAAATAATTTAAAAATTCTTTGGTTTTGTGTATAATGTTCTATTGTATCCCTCGTTGCAGTCCTCGCGCTAATATGACAAACGAATTATTAATTGTTTTAAATTACTTTCCCCTTATATGCATATTAAATAGATTTGTTCTCTTTAAAAAAAAAAATTTTTTGTAAATGTAGTAGTTAGTATGATGGAACTTAATTAATGTAGCAATACATTTGTAAAAAAAAAAATTTGACAAACTTAAAACCATTAGCATAAATGTGTTTAAAATATGGTAAATAGTCATCTCCCATACTAAATAGCCTCCCGTGTTTGTTACTATTAATAGTGAATAGTTGTAAAATGGTGTATTTCTATTTTTTTAAAAACTGCTTGCATAGTTGATTTAAAAGTAATTAATTTTTTCGCTTTCAGAAAAGAAAAGTGTAGCCGTTGTATCAGAACTTTGAAAGGTCTAAAATATCATGATGTCGGATCAATATATTTTCTAGTTTACGAGATCTAGACGGGACGGACGGAGCGACAGACAGACCACACAAAACTAATTGCGTCTTTTCCCCCCTTTCGGGGGCCGCTAAAACACCTATTAAGGATGAGATGGTGAGTCTCAGAAGATGTAAATCACTTACCTCCATAACTTTGCGCGAACACAGAGAAATACTTGTCGATTGTTACAAAAATGAGATATTAATATAGCATAGACGTTACACCCATCAATGACTCATTAACAAATTACAGATGCAGCCAAATTGAATTGTATTGTTTATATTTGAGGCTACACACATAGACAAATTATCACAGTTAATAGCCGCTGGAAAAGATATGGGATTGACTGGAACCGCGTTACAAGAGTGGGTAAAAGATAGAGAAGACAGAGATCGAGTTGAAAGAGCTAAAGAGAGGGAAGTGAGAGCTAAAGAAGCAGAAGCAAGAACTAAAGAGAAAGAAGCTGATGTAGAAATACACAAATTGAGAGTCAGAGAGTTGGAGCTTAGGGAGACGAAAGGAGAACTCAAAGAGCATATCAAACCTGTATGGAAGCCAAAGTTGCCACCTTTCAATGAGAACGTGGATCAAATGGATGCATATTTGGCGAGATTTGAAGTGCAAACTTTAGTTTAGAAAAACATCAAGACTAAGGTATTAGATTTTAGTTAAGAAAAACAAAAGAGTTAGGTTTAGGCTTAGACTTGACGTCAAGACTAAGGTATTAGACTTTAGTTTAGAAAAACAAAAGGTTTTTCTAAACTAAAGTCTAATACCTTACTCTTGACGTAAAGCCTAAACCTAACTCTTTTATTTTTCTAAACTAAAGTCTTACAGTATTACATCCTCACCCAAAACTTCTGCAGGACGGCAGGCACGATGGGACCCGTCGTGTTGAAAGTCCGAAGCGCACACCGCACTATCAATCATCCATATTCATATATGGTAAAGTTCAGATCTATAGGGAAATGATGCTAAGGTCATCTGTTTCTGTGGCCAACGGTTTACAAGCATGCTGCCATGTGTGCATATACCTAACCGCCTTTACTTACCCCAACTAAAGTCAGGTACCCAGGCGCCCTAAAAAAAAACGGTCTTCACCAAGAATCCAGGAGCCCAGCTATAGAAGCCAAGCGCTTATCCACTCAGCCCATATCGCTTGCATTAATATTTTTTTTCGTATGTCTTCCATGTAGCTCCATATAGTACACTACAACACCAAGTACATGAACTTAAGTGAAGCCTTGAAATATCCTGATGGGCTGGCTGTATTAGGATTCATGTATATAGTAAGTCTACAGTTTGTCCCTAACTTTTTTCTTTCTAGTCTTTCTAAATTACCATTTTAAACCCTAGGCTAATATTATACTATTTAGCACAAACATCTATCTATCTATCTATCTATCTATCTCTCTATCTATCTTTATATAAATATAAATATATATACTCGGTCAGACTATATTAACTCGTTGATCAGGAAACATGAAAAGGACCAAGATGTCTGTGTGTAGTCGCTCAAAGAACTCTTTTTGTTGTGTCTTCTATTCGTGTGTATGTTTCTGTTGTGTTGTTTTTATATGAGAAAAGAGTCCTTATAATCACAACAAATTTCCTTAAGGATCAATAAGGCAGTCTTAGTCTTAGTCTTATATATGTATGTCCATTTCAGATGAAATTTTTATCTATACTTTGATTTTCAGACAACTGATACAAACAATTTCAACTACAATTATACCGAAATTGTTGGAAACTTACAAAACATTCAAGTCAAAGGTAATTTTTACAAACGTTATATTCACTCTGTTTGTGGTACAAAGTGTGTACACGTTATTTCTCCCACACCCATTCTCGGATCACGTTGAAACTACGCACAATTATTCATTGGCATAGACAAGACATGAATCAATAAAATAAAAGTAACCAATTAGTCAATTAATTAATGGTAATTAATTATTTTATTTGATACCGACAAGGGAAACTAATCCTTCAGTATTCACAGACATGGCTAATTTTGTTGGGTTTAGTCCCCCTAAATAATTGTTAGCGTTATTTGTCACGAATTCTCCGATCAAGTTGATACTCTAAACAAGTATTTATTTTATCTAACAAAACATGATTCAATTTTTTTAAAATACCCAAATAGCCAATTAATTATTTGTAATTTATTATTTTGTTTGATATCGATTAAGAGGAATAACTCATACATTATTGATAAATATTGTTTTAAACCCTTTAGATAAGCTTTTTTAAAAAAAGGATTTTTTGTATATTTTGCTTGGTATTTACAAAGCTTATATGAACTTCTTCAGTCTGTCAGTTTAGTAAAAAGGTTTGAAACCCGTTATTTCTCCCACAACCAATCTTGGATCAAGTTGAAATTTTGAACAAGTATTTCTTGTATCTGACTAAACAAGAATTAATAAAATAATTAACCAATTATTTTTCTTAACTATTGGTAATTAATTATCTTGTTTTGTTTCTAACAAGAGAAAGAAATTATACTAAACAGATATGGTGGTATAAGTTGAATTAGTCCCCTTTATACTTCGTATAGAGAATTAGGTCGCCGCATAAAAGTTTAAAACTAACAAAAGATAATTATAAAACCTTCTATTTTCCTAAGCACTTTGCTGGCTCAGTAGTTCGCATGATTGGCTTAACCCCTGGAGTTCGAATTCAAGTAGTACAAGACGTTATTTCTCTGACACCCCAAAATCAAGCTTATATTTTGCACAATTATTTCTTGTACCTGACAACACCAGAATCAACACCAAAAAAAAACAACAATTAGTGAAATAACTATTGGTAATTAATTATTTTGTTTGGTATCTCGAACAAGGGAAAGAAATAATACTTGACGGATATTGTGGTATAAGCTGAATAGGTTCCCTTTATAGGTCGCCGCTTTAAAGTAGGCTTGAAACAAATAATAGATAACTATATAATCTTGTATGTTTTATTTTCATACGCAGCTCACAAGCAGAGTAGTTAGAATGTCGGCTTGAGGAAGCGCGAGTCATGAGTTCGAATTCAAGTTGCCCCCCCCCCTTTTTTTATAAATGCTTTCAAAAAAAGATTATGGTAAAAATTTACCCACATAACCCCTCCTTTCTTCAACTGGTATTTCTTAAAAACAATTACTGTGGGGAAACAAATAATAGTAATACAATTCGTTCTATATCTGTATTAAACATTACGGTATATTCATGATTGAATACTTTTGCCTGTTTCTTCAGGTGCTACCATACAGTTAAATAGAAGTAAAGTAGCATCATTACTGCCTGCAAGCTATTTAGACTTCTATCGCTATGCTGGTAGTTTGACCACACCTGCATGTGATCAGTCTGTGATATGGACAGTTTTTGTAGATCCAATATATATTTCTGAGAATCAGGTACTTACCATTGTAATCCTTAATAATTACAGGGATCATTCATTGTACTGACTTTAATAGTCGCAATTATCTTATCTTATCTTATATAATACAGACGTTACTTCAAAAAAAAAGATGATTACGTTCTACGCGTCATGCATTTAGTCATGCATATTTATGTATAATTGCTACTTTACTTTTGAGTCTTCTGTCCTGAAGGCTTTCTAAATTTAGTGATTTTACTATAGGTGTTACTCTAGTCAAATGTGATTATTCATTTGTAATGAATCTCACTGCTCTATTTTGTGTCTGTTCCAGTTTCTTAATGTTTTCTTGAGTTGAGGGGTCCCAGACGGAGGATGCATATTCTGTTATTGGCCTAACAAAGGTTAAATAACATTTTAGTTTTATGTTCTTATTTGATTAATAGAAATTTCTTTTAGTAAATCCTAATGCTTTGTTTGATTTTTTTATAGTTTCATCAATATGTGGATTCCATGACAGTTTTTCATTTATTATAACACCTAGGTATTTTGCGTTTTTAGTCTGTGTTACTGGTTTGCCATGAATAAGATAAGTGGAATTAATTTGTTTTAGTTTTTTTGTTACTCTTAACAACTGACATTTTTCTGGGTGGAAAGACATGCTCCAATTTGATTCCCATTTCTGTAATTCATCTAATTGTCTTTGTAAAATATCTGTCTTGTGTTGTTTTTATTGTTCTATATATTATGCAATCGTCTGCAAATAATCTGACTTTTGTTCCTGAAGTAATGCAATTTGGTAAATCATTTATGTAAATTAAAAATAGTAGTAGACTCAAGACTGTTCCTTGAGGTACACCTGAGTTTACTGTTATCGGTGTTGATTTAGAGCCATTTATTATTACAGTTTGTTCTCTCCCTATCTGAAAATCTTTAATCCACTGATGCAGTGGACCATTAATGCCAAAATATTTTAATTTTGTAAGCAAAGTATGGTGGTGAACTTTGTCAAAAGCCTTTGAAAAATCTAGTAAGATAGCATCTATTTGTTCACTATTATCTAAACCTTTAGAAAAATCATCAATTAGTCCTATTAGTTGTGTTTCACATGATCTATATTTCCTAAAGCCATGTTGGTATGGTGTGAGGACATTATGTTTGTCTAAGTGGTTTATGATGTTGCTACATATTATGTGTTCTAGGATTTTACATGTGATGCTGGTAAGTGATACTGGTCTGAAGTTTCCTGGGTCAGATTTTTCTCCAGGTCTGTTGGTTAAGAAGAGATCTAATGTGTTGTTTAATCTAGTTGGCTTTTTAATGATTTGATCTAAACTTTGGTTGTGCAAAGTTTCTATGAAAAGCTCATTTATGTCCTTAAGGTTTTGGTGTTTATCTATGGTTAGTGTTTTCCAATCTATATCAGGTAGGTTGAAATCACCCATAATCCAAAAAACTGCATTTTTATTTGTCTCTTTAAGTGTAGTAATCTGATTACATAGTTCCTGCATGTATTCTAAACTAGAATTAGGTGGTCTGTAAATACTGCCTATTATTAGCAATGTTGAGGTGGTATTAATTTTACAAAATGTTGATTCTATATTTTTTGAGTTAGGTAAGGTAATTTCTTCTGCTATAAGAGTGTTTTTTATTGCTAAAAGAACTCCTCCATGATTATCAGCCCTATCTTTTCTAAAAATTTCATAATTACTATTGAAAATTTCTGCATTATAAATTTCAGGATGTAGCCAAGTTTCTGTTCCTGCAATTATGTCTGGTTTCTCACATTCTAATAAAATTTCTAAGTCTGCTGTTTTGTTCCTAATGCTTTGAAAATTTATTACTAAGGTTTTAAGGTATTTTGGTATTACTTCTTTAGTAGGTTTGTTTAGTGAGGCTGTTGTATTAATTTTAGTAGATTTAGGTTTAACAGGAGTGGATCTGGCTAGTGGTTGGTGAGTTTGGATTGGGATGGTGTTTAGGATATTGTATGGGTTAGAAGTGTCTGCATCAAAGGAATCAAACAGTCCTGATGTAAACTGAGGTAACCCACACGGTACACAGTGCCATGATGCGTCTTTGTTGCCTAAGACATAATACACAGGTGTATTCATATGGAGACATGATGCATGGTACCATTCATCGCAGGTGTCACATTGAATGGCTTTCTGTTTCATGGTGCATACTTTTTGCAGATGTTGCATCTATCTTTAGATCTAGGCTCTGGATTTGACTCTACATCTCCTGCTATTAATATTAACAGTGATAGGTATTTATTTCTGCTGTGTCTGATTGAGAACTTCCATTTGTGATGGGTGATCTTCTTTAATGTTATGGATGTGTATTAGCGTGGTCCATAAAAGCATGGAGAAAAAAAAATTCTCAGATTTAATAGCACACCGTCTGAAAATGTTTGTTTTGGTCCCAAGAACAAACATAACAAAAATTGTCCAAATATATCAACATTTTGAGGTTGCTCAAGACACCAGAGTGTTTTGGCTATTGCTTACTTAAGCATTTACTCATAGCTGGTCTTAGTGCACTGAATAATTTTTTATTATATTCTATGGTAATAAATATTCTATTGTTTAGTGTTTATGTTCACATGGGCCATTTTGTTTTTTGAACAATTTGCTGACACTGACTACAAAGTCAGAGACTCATGGAACAACTAAAAGTTGAAGCTAGTTTAACTCGCAGTAAAACAGAAGTATGGCTTATTGGACAATTACAAGATGTACTACCAGCAAATGTCTTGCTCACAACTAGTGATGTGCTTAAAGTGTTTTGCTATCATCATCATACAGAAAAGAAAACAGTTTCTGAAAGTGCCAAACTTACTTCATATCAGATATTGGAACTATGGGACAAGGCCAGAATTCCAACAACATATGATACACATGTTATTGAAAAACTAAAATCTGTTTTTGAAGAATACCAGCTTATTAAGAAAAATAAGGGAAGAACAAGTGATGCACAACGACTCAGAGAAAAGAACTTTGAAGAAAAATCACGTAAACTATTTGATATTGCTCACCAAGAAGCTGCACAGCTAATTAAAATTCATGAAGACAGAGTATTTTTGGAGGACCAGAGAAGCACTAGGCAAATGAAAATGACTGGCATTGATAAACAGCTGTCAAAGAAGGAAGATCGGGCTGAAGAACGCAAACAAAAAGACGAAGACAGAAAAATGCGAGAAGAGCATCGAAAGACAGCAAGTGCACAGTCATCAATAACACAAATACCTGACAGCAGCAGCAACAGTGAAAGTGAAGACAACATAGAGGAACAACAGCAGCATAAAGACAAAGACTATGAAATAGACATTCCACTGTATTATCAAAAGCAATTGTGTTATGTTGTCGATGTAGAAGAGTCTTCAGAATTAGACATTGCAACCAAAAAGCCTAGAATTCTTCAGGATATGTTGTCACCTTCAGATGTTGCATCAGCACTTGATAGAATAAACCTATCAGACAGGAAGTTTACCATATTAGCAGCTGCTATAGCGCAAGCTAGTGGCCAGAGCCTCGATGATGCAGCACTGTCTCGTTCAACAGTACATCGAAAACGATTGACACATCGATCAGTCATTGAATGTCACGTACGGGAACAGTTTTGGCTCGTGATAAGACACCATTACTGGTTCATTGGGACAGCAAGATCATGAAGGATACAACAAATAATACTGATCCTCACTCAAATACTGATAGAGTTGCTGTTGTTGTCACAGGTTGTAACACCGAAAAAATATTGGGTATCACTAAAATTGCAGCAGGAACAGGTCAAGCACAGGCCAATGCAACATACCAGCTGCTCAATCTATGGGAACTGTCTGAAAACATTATAGGCATGTGTTTTGATACCACTGCTTCAAACACAGGAACAAAAAGTGGAGCATGTGTCTTGCTCGAGAAAATGCTTCACAGAAATCTACGTTACTTTGCATGTCGTCATGATATACACGAGTTGATAATTGGTGATGTGTTCATGGTTCTCTTTGGCCCGAGCTGTAGACCTAATATTGCAATGTTTGAACGATTCAGAGCATGTTGGCCAAAAATAAATCATGCAAATTACAAACCACTTGATGATACCAGCATGAGTCATCCTGTGCTACAGATGCTTCGATCTGATGTTGTGCCATTTTTAAAAAGCTTTCTGTCAGCCGAAAGATCATACATCCCGCGAGAAGACTACAAAGAAATGATACAACTCTGTCTTACAGTTTTGGGCTGTCCAGTGAATGACCATGACCAAGCTAATAGTCACTACTGCTTTCGTGTTCCTGGGGCCTACCATATGGCCAGATGGATGGCCAAAGTTATTTATTGTTTGAAAATTTTTCTGTTCAGAGACGAATTTAAACTGACTGTATCAGAAACTAAGAATTTGACAGAATTTTGTGTATTTGCCACTCATATTTATGTGTCTGCATGGATTTCATGTCCTATGCAAAGTGATGCACCAATTAATGATCTACAACTGTTAGCAAGGATTGATCAGTACTCTGAAATCAACAAGAAAATTGCAACTACTGCCACAAAAAAATTACAAAATCATGTGTGGTATCTCGGCCCAGAATTGGTCTGGCTGGCATTATTCTCAAATAAGGTAGCAAACACTGAAAAGAAAATGATGGTGGAGGCAATGATTGCAGCCGGTTCGGATGCCAGTGTCAGAGGAATTAAATTTCCTCCTGCCAATGTTGAGCAACTGAAGCGAACACAACTACATGAAGTAATATCATCCACCACAACAGCTGCACTGCTTTTAATTGGATTTGACGTTGCACTCTTAAATGGCATTGATCCTGAGAACTGGAGTGATTGTACACATTTTCAACAAGCAGCCAATGTTGTGAAATGCCTAAAAGTCGTTAACGACACCGCAGAACGTTCTATTGCATTGATGACATCCTTCAACCAGTCAATAACCAAATCTGAGGCTGAAATGCAAAAACTGATTCAAGTGGTCAAAGACAATCGGGAGCGCATTCCTGACTCTTCAAAGGCCAGTCTAGCTTCTGCCAAAATGGCTACGAAGTGACTAACAAAATTGTATTTGCAATAATGCCAACATCTGTGAATCAGACTTGACAATATGTTTTATTGCAGTTTATTATGATTAGTTCTTGACTTTTTATTGTTTGATGTATTGTTGTGGCTGCCTAAATGATTAAATAAACAAAAAATTAGCACATTGACCTGTGTAAGTAATTGATTACTGTAACGAAACAGAATGTAAAAATGCAACACAAAATTGTGTATGTTAGGTTATTTTTGAAGTTGCATTGATCTAGAGTGTGATGATTGATTATGACTGTTGTTTCCTTTTTAAGTTTAGTGTTGACTAAGGTAGATCTAGTTCTATGTTCAGCTAGTGTGCATTTAGTAATTATTAGGATAAATAGCCAGAGCAATTTCATGATGACTGTTGTTGATTTTAGTTTTTAAAGGTCTAGTCTAAATCTAGTTTAAGGTTTACAATGCCTAAGTTAAGTCTAAGTGAAAGCTAATTTACAATGACAATTAAATCAAATCAAATGGTTTATTAAATTCAAAATATGGACCTAGACTAGATCTAATTCTAGATCAATATATTTATGTGTATAACTAACTATATAGAATATTACTATTAGTTATTATAAGTAGTATTAGTAGATGATTAGTAGATCTAAAGCCTTAATTAAAGTCTAAGTCTAACGCTAGACTGAGTAGATCTAAAATCTAAGGATATAATAATAAATATAGACTACATCTAAATAATATTAAATATATAGATTCTAGATCTAATTATATTTAGATCTATATAAGGCTAATAAAAAAAAGGATTAGTGAGACAAAATAGTCCTAAACTAAAAGTTGTTAATTTGAATTAATTAGTGGAAAAAAATGCTGAATTAAGTTAAATATATAATTTAAAGATATTAAGTTTTTTAACAAGTACACTGTCAAATAAAACAACTCACGTTCCATTGGTTATATCAATAAAAGAATAAAAATTCTCTGTTTGGGACCCCTCAACTCAAGAAAACATGAAGAAACAGGAACAGACACAAAATAGAGCAGTGAGATTCATAACAAACGAATATTCACAATTGACTAGAGTAACACCTTTAGTAAAATTATTAAATTTAGCCTTTAGGGCAGATTGCTTGTATATATGCCGGTGGAAGGGAACATCTACTGATTCAATAGGTCTCAACTCTAATGACAATAGTAATAAGATCACTTACAGTCGTCTGATGTCGGTGTTGACACTGGCTTAGATTGATTTCTTTGTCTCCTAACTACGTCACTAGACAGTCGCTATATCATGTGATATATACATGTGTATGTGGTGCTATATTTAGGCTGTGATACCTAACATAAGCATGCGTAGTATATGAAGGCAATATAAATGCAGACTGGTTCTGCGTGGTCACGTGCATTCGTCCTTAATCTTTCTTTGTAATCGAAGGCGTTTCTTTATCATTGCCGACTTGCCCTTTTTGTTGATGAATGTTTTAAAAAAAAGTATAATTTCCTTTGTCAGAAAGAACTAAATCAGAGGCGGGCCTTAGGGAGTGGCAAGTGGGGGCAACCTCCAGGCCCCCGTGACTGGGGGGGGGGGGGGGAAGGGAGAATTATTTTGTCAGCGTCAGCCCGTCCTACAAATATTCTAGGCCCTAATATAACAACCTCCCAGAGTCCCGGGCACTGTTAAGGCCGCCTCTGACTAAATGGTCTCAATACTTATTTTGTGCCTCTCGTTCTCTTATATCGAATCTGCTGTTCGTTAATGTTTATTTCAAGCTGTTCGTTAATGTTTACTTCATGCTGTTCGTTAATGTTTACATTTAGCTCAACGAGTTCAGGAAATTGTTGGATGCTCACAATCATACAATGTCCAGTAACTACAGACCCGTCCAGCCCCTGAACAGAAGAACTGTTGTCTCCAATTATAAGCCTCGTAAGTAGCTTAATGTTTAGGTCAATGGTTTATTTTTTTTTACAAAGCTTATATCATCTCACTCTGTCTGTTGGTCTGTCTATCTGTCTGTCTGTCTGGTAAAAAGTTTGTACACGTTATTTTTCACACACCCAATCTCGGATTAAGCTGAAATTTTGCACAAAAATTTGGCCGAGCGCTAAAGCTTGGCTTCCAATCGGGGGTCCGGGGTTTGAATCCTGGTAAAGACTAAGATTTTTAATTTCGGAATCTCTGGGTTTCTATGAGTTCACCCAGCTCAGATGGGTACCTAACATTAATTGTGGAAAAAGTAAAGGAAGATTGCCGTTGTGATTGCCACATGACAATCTCATTAATCGTAGGCCACAGAAACAGATGACCTTTACATCATCTGCTCTATAGAGTATAGACCACAAGGTCTGAAATGGGAACTTTACTTTTTTTATGTCTTTTACCTTACAACACAAGAATCAATTTTTTTTTTAATGAATCAATTAGTTTCTTAACATGATAGTTAATTTTTTTTCTATCTTGGACAAGGGAAATAGTTCGTGGTGGTATAAGTTAAATTAGTTCCCTTTAAATAACGATAATGTAAACATTCACCAAGATTTCAGCTTCTTCCCACCATCTTTCACAACTGGTCCAGGCAAGTGAGAGCTAAGAGCTAAACAAAAAACCAATTGGTACAAATATTTAGATTTATCATGTCTAGGTAGGCTAACTCTGGCTAACTGTACATAATAGAGTTACCTGACCGATCCAAACTAATTGATACAAATACACTAAATATTAGCTTTGCATATTTCATTAAAAAGTTGTTTGTTTGTTTTTTGTTTTTCTTGTTATAAAAACGTAATCTCCATAATTTACTCGAAAAACAATTATTGATTTGACAACAGCAGGCCTATCGTCATTGGCCTCCTTCAGTCGTAGAACGACTATGGTTCATCTCGCACACTTCCTCTTGTGGCTGTGGACCCCTATTTTGGAGAGACACTCCCGTCCACAAATATCGCAGGTTAAGGTGGCTTTTGCTTCGGTGGTAGAGGAGCTGTCCATTTTTCGCATTGTCCGTTTTTCTTCCAGGGCTGAGGCGCATGTTCTTTCGCTATCCATAGCTTTCTTGGTCACTGTCTCTCTCTATCTGGTGCGGTCTAGAGCTATGTCTTCCCAATGGTCAGTATTGATGTTCACTGATTTGAGGTCCCGTTTTATTACATCTATGTAACGGAGGTGGGGGCGACCAGTTTTTCTTGAGCCAGTCGCGAGTTGTCCATAGAGGATGACTTTCGGGATGCGTTTGTCCTCCATCCGGTGAACATGTCCAAGCCAGCGCAAGCGGCGTTGTCTGAGGGCTGTAAAGATGCTGGGTATACCTGTTCGCGCAAGGATCTCAGTATTGCACACTTTTTCTTTCCAAGGGATTTTCAAGATCCTACGGAGACAAAATATCTAAGTAATAGATGAATTCCATAATTCTGTTCTACCACGCAAGACACGCACTAATTTTGCATCCACTTTGGTATTTGGGGGGAAATTACAAGTTAACGTCATTATCACATTTCAACTACTAGACCATTATTTCGCCTTCACATTTCTCTCTGTCGACTGTTGCTCCAGTTTATGTTTGCTTTGTTGCCGGCATATTTTTCTTCGTGATGATACCGTTTTCTGAAGTTAATTTATCTTGCCATGCACTATTTCAAATGTATAACCCTCTAGTGTTAAAACATGTAAATCTGTTTCTGTGCAGATATTCATTGGCAGTATGGACATGATGAACGTAAGTATAACCTTCAAGCAACTAGGATGAGTTTGAAAGTCAGGAGAAAGAGAGAGAGAGTGTGAGAGAGAAAGAAAGAGTGAGAAAAGAGAGAGAAAGAAAGAGAAAGAGAGAGAGAAAGAGAGAGTGCTGTAGAAGATGAATGCCACCACTCTCCAACTCGGCAGCACCGCCTATCATTGATAAAGGAACCATGCTAACTTACCGCAATAAGATTGAGAACGAGGATTTCTGGCCCATCTTTGACTATTTTTTTTAAAACTCTTATTGAGGATTTTTACGATAAACTAAACAATGCCAGGGACGCTAAACTAAACAAAAAATAGTTTTGTAAAAGGAAGATCACAAAAATATTAATTTAGCTGTTCTAAAAAGTGAAAAAGAATTATCATATAACTGTTTTAAAAAGAAGCTTACCAACACTTCCCTCATTTTGTACACCGGTTACACCAAAAAGCTAGCTATCAATGAAAATCTCTAATGAGGCCATGAGCTTGTGATCTGTCAGGGAATACTTACCATACTTCGACTTAGATCGATCGTCCCGCTCGGTTTGGTGCATTTCATAAAAGTTGGTGTCCAGCATTGTTTACATCCTAGTTGGCGTCCACTAGAGAATACAGGGACAAAAAAAATCAGTTTTTATTACGAACTAAAACTTTGAAAAACACAATTTCTAAAAACAAACATTTCTTGTATTCATTCATCATTATTTGCAGTACTAGTTAGGATAGATAACTACATACAAGCGTAAGTATCTTTCGAGGTACAGATTTGCTTTATAAACTAACAAAACAACAAAAACTTAAGACATAAACGACTTTTGTAATTAGAGACGATACGCTGAATATAATTATATTACTGATCCACTTTTCGCTCTATTATTTAGGATTAAAATAAGAGAAACTGATACTGTTGTCTTATTTTTTTTCCAATTTCTTCTCATGTAAACCTAGAATATTGCAGGATCTCTTATCTGCCACACCTAACGTCCCACATGACAAAAGTTAATTGATACTGACAGCAGGGGATAGACTCTTGCCAGTACACAATTACGTTACCCTATAGTTGTCATTGGCAGATCAGAAATGTTGCTATACTTATCGAATGAATTACGTAAAAGTTGGAATGAACTACTAGCCATGACATAATACAGCTGCTGCACAATCTTACATTTAATTCTATTTATAACTTTCATCACACAACTTTTTCTTTTCAGTTAGAGATGTTCATCTATCGCGGTTAGTTATAAATGCTACAAAAAAAGCTAGCTTGGTGTATCCGGTCTATACAAATACAAAAACAAAATCTAATAATATAATCATCTTCTTTTTTTGAAGTAGCGTCTGTATTATATAAAATAAGATAATCAGAAAAGGACATTTCTCGTTCCATATGCTTGGAAAAAATGTGTACAAATGCTCCTTCTTCCCTAGCGCTATTAGAGCATAGAATGGGTTGCCTGAGCCAGCTAGAAAAACCAACGATTTGCAGAGTTTAAATCATTGGTTAACATGCATGACTAGAGGCATGACGCTTAGGACGTAATCATCTTCTTTTTGTTTGTTTTTTAAGTAACGTCTGTATTTTATAAGATAAGATTATACAATCTACGACGAATTGATAATCTATTTATTTTAAAAAGTTTATGATAATTTTTTTTTCACTTTTCTTACCTAATAAAATCGTATATCTAAGGTCTTACGCTTCAGCACGAAATGATTGTTATTCTTTAGTTGGCAACAGAGATTCTTCAATATGGCGTCCTTGTCCTTGTTTGTCTATTTCCGAATGTCTGCCAATCTGTCTGTTTTTAATCTCTTACGCATTTCTTGAGGTCCTCATTATATGGCCTCCACGTTTCAGCGTTAAGGTTTTCAAGTTCTGATTGTATATTGAAAAGAAATGGTCCAGGAGCCAGAACTCATATAAATCAACCTATATACATTTCTTTTCAATGTGATAGTACTAACGTTATTGTGGGAAGCGTGGTCGAGAGGCCAAGTGCGCTTGAACTTGGCTTGGCTTGGCTACCTAGAATGGTGCTCGAGGATCGACACCGGACTCGGGCAGAGTTGTGTTTACTGAGCGCCTAAAGGCAGCAACTCCTAGATACCTCCTCCCCCCCCCCCACACACACACACAAATGAGATTGGACCAAAAGCGCTTTTAGCAGGAAAGTAGCACTATATAAAAGTTATAATAATAATAATTACTGATTTTTTTGCTATTTTTGTATCGAATTTAAATGGCTCGGTTTCTTTTCAGTAATTAATTCATGGATTTTCTCTACTTTTTTTTGTTTAACTTTTCATATGCAAGTGTTAAGATTATTTAGTCATCCGGTTGTTTATAAGTGTTTTGTTGTGTCTATGTTGAAGCTAACCACTGGAAAGATATTTTCGAAAGTTGTGGTGGACAGAATCAATCTCCTATAAATATTGATTACAACATCACGATAGGACAAAGTACTCTCCCTTTGTTGGCTTATCAAAACTATGAGAAACCACCTCTGTCTGGAATGATACTAAAAAACAATGGACACACAGGTAAATATGGATACCGTAAAATGTTTCCAACCCATGTCAATAAGAAATGATGTATTATATTGATTATATAGAGATGTTGTTCTAAATAAATGTAAATAATAGTGTTGTTATTGTTTGCAATGTATTCTCTGTGCGTTAGATAAACCTAGTAGACAGGCGGCCCAAGCTTTGCTAAACATTCGAAACTGGCGCCCATGTGGAAGTAATCATTAAAGGAGACGATTAGATGAATAGGTTCGCAAAACAAGACACATTTTTAGGTGCCTAATTACTACGTTGTTTGAGGATTGAACGAGAGCCCCCAACAGCCCCGTCACGATCCACACCCCGTTCCCCAAGGAGCCATTCTGTGGCGGTTCACCCGTCCGGCCATTTTGTTACAACAATTAAAGAGAAACTGGAGTTTCCTTGGTCTGCTTGACCTTCGGCCTCTTCTCTAGTGCCGAGAGTCTTGAGACACGAGGCACTAATAATAGGGATGTGATTTGTTAGCATCTTTTTGGCTCTCTCCTAGACAGAAAAATGTTTGCAAACTGACCAATGGGAGAGAGCTTTCGTTAGCCTAGAGTTTGATTACTCCACTCTAACACAATTACAAATTTGGTGGACCGGTGATTGAATAGCAAAGTATAAGTAACGTTTTACTGTTGCACACTATCCTATTAGGAAAAGAATGTAACTATTTCAAACTTTTCCCGCTTTTCTCAGAAAGTATCTAACTGAACAATTTGTTTTTTTTTGTATACAAACTTTAAACCTCCCCTAAACCCCAAAGATAATGTGATTTAAAAATTATTTTTAGTTTATATCATAACGAGCTCCACCATTGTTCTTCAAAATACCTTTGGAAATGGTGTAGTTTCACGTCTGAGTATACCTTCATAAAGTTCATATATTCCCAGCGTTTCTCAATCTATGGGGAACTAAGGGGCGCGACGTACTGTGAAAAAAAAGGAGTGATGCAAAGGCGGGTCTTTTTTTTTTTGTTGTTTTTTTCTTTTAGCGTCAAAAATTGGTTTCAAATATCATCTCGTGGTAGACTGTGATGTGGTATTTAATCTTCATTTATGGGGAGTAGACCGTACGGAATAGTATTTCACCCAAAAGGGTTGTATATCAGAATGCATTTCTGTTTGTTTTTTGTTTTAGGGTTAGTTAGAGATGCATTTGTAAGTTGATCTCTTCATTTCTTCTTTGTTTTAACTAAAATAAATATATAATTTTCATTATAAATATGATAAATAATTGCGACAAAAAAAAATGAATGATCAATCAGCTTTGCTCTGATCCTGAGTAGACAACCATATCAAGTGATCATTTTATCTTAAATGCTTGATTATCCCCCTTCCAACTATTTTAGTTTGTCAAGGGGCTAATTATTATCAGAGAGGTCATGCTGTTCCATAAAATAAACTGCATTTTAGTTTGATTCTTCTAAAACTGTTAAACCTTTTGGTTGGTCACCAAATGGTATTACGTAGTAGAAACTATTTTACTGGCATGCTATTGGTACTCTGTAGATCCGAATTCTTAGACTGTAAGTCATTGGTATTGTGTTCAAACATATGTCTCTATCTGTTCAGTGGAGCTTGAGCTACTTGGCGACGAGATCGCTATTTTCGCTGGAGGACTGGCCGAGCCTTACATCGCCAAACAGTTCCACTTTCACTGGGGATCCAACTCGTCCAGAGGATCTGAGCATCAACTGGACAGCAAAAGTTATCCCATGGAGGTACAATAGACATTGAAAACGTAATGTTACAAAGACATGTTTTTTTAATTTCTAAGCCTCTATCTTAAATAGAATTACAAAAAGATAGTTCATGTGTAATAAAATAGCATGCAAATCACATTACAATACACAAGCTATTTTATTTTCGACAAGGTGTATATCATCTCACTCCGTCTGTTTGTCTGATGAAAAAATCTGAACGTTATTTCTCCCACACCCATTCTCTGTTCAAGTGAAAACTGTAAACAATTATTGTATTTAACAAAATGTGATATTCAATTTTTTTAAAAATTAAATTAGTCAATTAAATATTGATCATTAATTATTTTGTTTGATATCGAAAAGGGGAATTAAATTCTACATTATTGAGATATATAGCTGTAAATGTGGAGTTCTTTCCTTTAGATAACCTTTGTTGTTTTTTAAGTATTTTTTTATTTTGCTTGTTTGTGGGTAATAAATCTCACCACTGAGTTGCATCCATTGAAGTCTAGCTACGTTTCTTGAAGTTCAGGATGGCTGCCTGGTCGTGCGGTTTGCGCGCTGGACTTTCGTTCGGATTTATCGACGGTCGAGTGTTCATTCCCTGCCCGCTCCCATCCCCCGTCGTCCTGCGGGAGGTTTGGACTAGGAAGTAAACTATCTTCAACTCTGAAGGAACATCCGAATTATTTAAAACCTTTTACAATGGAGAGCGTTGACGTTGTCAGAAATGACTGTCCAGGAGAAATTTAAAAAAACAAAAAAACTGCATGAAAGCATGTGACCATTGTAGTTGTTTTTAGGTTAATTTTAGTTTCATCTTATCTTATAAGCCATGTGTAAATCTAGCCGTGCGTGTTAATTAGGTACTTAAACTCTGTTAGGTCACTGATTTTCCTGCCTGATTCAGGCAACCCGTTTCATGCTCTTATAGTACTAGGGAAGAAGACGCATTCTAATATTAATCTATCTAAGGTTAAATAGCATTTGAACTTTTTTTTTATTTATAAAAAAAAATTCATTTAAAAGAAACTTGATGCTTTGATTTTTTAAAATAATTTCATCAATATGGGAAATGACATGATAAGTAAAATATAAAGTTCTATTGAATTGTACTTCAGACCTACGAGTTGTTTGATGTCTATCGATCTTTGTTATCCAATGGAATATATGTACATGATCAAACAGCACATATAGTATTGAATACGTTTACGTTACATGATCAAACATCACATATAGTATTGAATACGTTTACGTTACACGATCAAACATCACATATAGTATTGAATACGTTTACGTTACATGATCAAACATCACATATAGTATTGAATACGTTTACGTTACATGATCAAACATCACATATAGTATTGAATACGTTTAGGTTACATGATCAAACATCACATATAGTATTGAATACGTTTACGTTACATGATCAAACATCACATATAGTATTGAATACGTTTACGTTACATGATCAAACATCACATATAATATTGAATACGTTTACGTTACATGATCAAACATCACATATAGTATTGAATACGTTTACGTTACATGATCAAACATCACATATAGTATTGAATACATTTACGTTACACGATCAAACATCACATATAGTATTGAATACGTTTACGTTACACGATCAAACATCACATATAGTATTGAATATGTTTACGTTACACGATCAAACATCACATATAGTATTGAATACGTTTACGTTACATGATCAAACATCACATATAGTATTGAATACGTTTACCTTTTCACGATCAAACATCACATATAGTATTGAATACGTTTACGTTACATGATCAAACATCACATATAGTATTGAATACGTTTACGTTACACGATCAAACATCACATATAGTATTGAATACGTTTACGTTACACGATCAAACATCACATATAGTATTGAATATGTTTACGTTACACGATCAAACATCACATATAGTATTGAATACGTTTACGTTACACGATCAAACATCACATATAGTATTGAATACGTTTACGTTACATGATCAAACATCACATATAGTATTGAATACGTTTACGTTACACGATCAAACCTCACATATAGTATTGAATACGTTTACGTTACACGATCAAACATCACATATAGTATTGAATACGTTTACGTTACACGATCAAACCTCACATATAGTATTGAATACGTTTACGTTACATAGGATGTAGATCTAGATCCATACATTACTGTAGCTCTTATGTTTTTATCTTTCTTTCTCTTATAGCTACACATTGTGCATTACAGAAAGTCTTTACAAAATCTGACCACAGCTGCTACACAGTATCGAGGACTTGCTGTTCTTGGCTTTTTCTGTGAGGTATTGTTGCACTTGATCTCATTGTAAAGTGAAGATGTGTATGTACATAGCCTCGAAGAGAAAATACCCGGAAGTCAAAATGATTCGTGAAATGTCTATGTGAGAACATTAAATTGTACACCAGTGTTTCTCATACAGTAGACCGTACCCCATTGCCCCCTTCCCAAGAAGCGCTTAGTGTTGACAATAGGGGCTCAGTGAAATCTTTTTTTCTCCCCCAAAGACTAATAAATGTGTAGTATTTGCTTTGTAACAAATGTGTGGTATTTTCTTTGTAACAGATGTGTAATGTTAGCTTTGTAGCAAATGTGTAGTATTTTCCTTGTAACAAATGTGTAGTGTTTGCTTTGTAACAAATGTGTAGTGTTTGCTTTGTAACAAATGTGTAGTATTTATTTTGTTACAATTGTGTAGTATTTGCTTTGTAACAAATGTGTAGTATTTGATTTGTAACAAATGTGTAGTATTTTCTTTGTAACAAATGTGTAGTATTTGCTTTGTAACAAATGTGTAGTATTTATTTTGTTACAAATGTGTAATGTTAGCTTTGTAACAAATGTGTAGTATTTATTTTGTTACAAATGTGTAGTGTTAGCTTTGTAACAAATGTGTAGTATTTGCTTTGTAACAAATGTGTAGTGTTTGCTTTGTAACAAACGTGTAGTATTTTCTTTGTAACAAATGTGTAGTGTTTGCTTTGTAACAAATGTGTAGTGTTTGCTTTGTAACAAATGTGTAGTATTTATTTTGTTACAATTGTGTAGTATTTGCTTTGTAACAAATGTGTAGTATTTTCTTTGTAACAAATGTGTAGTATTTGCTTTGTAACAAATGTGTAGTATTTGCTTTGTAACAAATGTGTAGTATTTATTTTGTTGCAAATGTGTAGTGTTAGCTTTGTAACAAATGTGTAGTATTTTCTTTGTAACAAATGTGTAGTGTTTGCTTTGTAACAAATGTGTAGTATTTATTTTGTTACAAATGTGTAGTATTTGTTTCTGTGACAAATGTGTAGTATTTGCTTTGTAACAAATGTGTAGTATTTGTTTCATAACAAATGTGTGGTATTTGCTCTGTAACAAATATGTGGTATTTGCTTTGTAACAAATGTGTAGTGTTTGCTTTGTAACAAATGTGTAGTATTTATTTTGTTACAAATGTGTAGTATTTGCTTTGTAAGAAATGTGTAGTATTTGCTTCGTAACAAATGTGTAGTATTTGCTTTGTAGTTATTAATCCAAGTTTCAAAAATTGATCTACTAAAAACGTCATTTGTACCAATTCGTTACCAATTGAATGATTAAAGGCTCAGCGTTTCATCTTCTGGTTACATTTCCATGCGGTTTTCACGAAAGGCGTCTAAAACGTTCTTTCAGTAGATCTCCATCAATGCAATTCCAATTAACCTTATTTAATCTGCGCTCTTCTTACTTTGAGAATTAGTGAGCTGTAGACACTAGGAGAATGAATTTCAGAAGCTCAGAATAAAGAAAAACGCAAAAGAGAAACCCACTTCCTGAACTTACAGCGCTCCCCCCCCCCATATTGTAAATGTCGAGAGTATTGAACTTAAGCCAACGAAAGCTCCCTTTCGTCGACTTGTCTAACATTTAGTTCTGTCTGGGAAGAGTCCAAGCAGATGTCAATATATCCTATTACCTGTGCTTCAGAATCCGACGAGGCCGAAGACAGTGTACACCGGAGATCTCCGCCATTTTCCTTTAATGTATCACAAAATAGGATGTTGGGACTCTCTTTCAATGTCCGACCAGTGCAACTCCGACCAATATTTTCAGGCACCCCAACGGGAGTCTTGCTTGGCTACCCTTTTGGCCTAGTCTCCTCCTCTATCGACCTTTTTCACCTCTGGACTAGTGTCTGAGCATCGTAGCCCGCACGGTGCTTCCCCAGATGTCGTTGCTGGCTCAAGGGGTAGGGGGTGAGAAGGCAAACGTACATTTGTTGGTCTAGGGAGTGGGCGGGAGAGGGGTCATTGGTAAAAGCTCGGGAAACACAGAAGAAATTTTTATTTTTTTTATTAGTCGGTATAACTTAGGAAACTCATTTAACTGTTGTATGCTTAAACACACATTACATATTTACAGCTATCTCCCTTGGATAATCTTGGCTTGAAAAGCCTAACAGATCATCTAAGAAATGTCGCTAAACCAGGTAACTTCTCAACTCTATGTGTAGTTATTAGCTTATTGACGAAGACCCATGTTTGTCACGCAAGATTTGAACAAAATATTTTCCAATCTCTGATGGGAGTTGACGCTACAAAACTATCATGCTTGTTGTCTGGTCTCTCGAGGTAGGAAAAACAAAAAGAGAGAATGATGAAGAGGAATGAAATAGAGTGAGGGAGAGAGGAAATAAAAAGAGAAAGGAAGGCAGGATAGAAAGAAGAAAGGGAGAGAAAAAATTGAAACAAGTCAATCTGTATTTATACGTATCACTTATCATTCGTTACTGTACCAGGTAAGGAGGAAAGATTATTTTTTACAAAGCTTATATCAACTCACTGTCTGTCTGGTAAAAAGTTTGAACATATTACTTCTCCGACACCCTATCTCAAATTAATCTGAAATTTTGCACAATTATTTCTTTTAACACAAGAATCAAATAAAGAAAAAAAAAAACCACTTAGTTAATTAAATATTGGTAATTAATAATTTTGTTTGGTATCTCGAACAAGGGAAAGAAATCGTTATTGACTGAGGGGTGGTAAAGGCTGAATTGGTCCCCTTTATAGTTCGCCGAATTAAAGTAACTTTAAATAAAAAATAATTCATATCTATTAAATCTTCAATTCTCAACAAACCTTACTAGCATAGTGGTTAGAATGTCGGCTTGAGTCATGAGATCGAATGCTTTTAAAAAAACGATTATGGTAAAATTCACCCAGATATCCCTTTCTTTCTTTACCCCCACCCCCTCCTATTTTCCCAACTGGTCCGATAGAATCATAGCAATTATACATAAAACATTGAACCATAATCTTCAAATACAAAAACAAAATTTAATAAAATACTCTGAAAGACACAAAGATAAAGGCACATTCCTCGTCCGATATGCTAGGACAAATTTGTACAAATACTCCTTCTTCCCTAGTGCTATTAGAGCATGGAATGGGTTGCCTGAGCTAGCCAGGAAAACCAGTGACTTGGCAGAATTTAAGTCATTGGTTAATATGCATGACTAAATGCATGACGCGTAGGACGTAATCATCTTCTTTTTTGAAGTAAAGTCTGTATTATATAAGATAAGATAAGATTAAGTAACAGTTCAAAAAGAAAAATTGGTAAAAATATTTCTTATCGCACAGATTTATTGTTGTTGGTCTAGATCTATTACAAACTTAATTACTTGACTGATCCAAACCATAACCAAACTACTTCGTATAATTTTGTTTGTTAGTTTTTAAAGTATATTTTATGTTTTTCTTTGTTAGACACCAATGTCAGCATCCCAACCTTTAGCATAAACTCTTTCCTGCCTGCATTTAGAAGTGACTTTTACCGATACGATGGGAGCCTGACCACTCCTAGCTGTGCCGAATCTGTCATCTGGACTGTCTTCAAAGACACTGTCAAAATCTCAGCCAAACAGGTCTGGGGAAATCTAGTTTAAAGTATTATAGTATAATTATCGAAGTCTAGTTTAAAGCATATAAATTGTTGGCTATACACTTCGAGTTGCAGAAGTTTGTTTAATAGACTCATTGGCTTTGTAAAATACATAGCTAATCAACTATGGCTGATAATTATAAATAGCTAGCTTTTTTATTCATCCGTTGTAAAGAATATAGGAAGTTCATTTAATAATATTTTATAAGGCTTTAATATCAAATTTCTAAGCTCTTAATTTATATTAATTACTTGGCAATCTTTCAATGTGGCGTCCTTGAAATTGTTTAGTTTTTCAATTTTTTTTAAAACAAGTTCTCCTTTCAGACCTTGCGATCTATGGGGCAGATGATGTAAAGGTCATCTGTTTCTGTGGCACACGGTTAACGAGTGTGTCATGTTACCAGCACAATGACCAGCCTCCTTTTCCAGCTGCAAATCTTAACATAATATTTTAGACCTATTTATACATAGGAGCCACTGTTTCTATTCCAGCTTGAAGCATTTAGGCAAGTTCAGGTTTATGAAAATGGCAACAAGCAGGTGCCAATGGTGGACAATTATAGACCAGTTCAGCCTCTGTACACTCGTGCAGTGCACAGGAACTTTAAAAGTAAGGATATGTATCATGGTTTACGTCGAGGTCACTCATCTTTGTTTCTACTTCAATAGCTTCCCTTTCTTTTCTGTGTTCAGTACCTGTGTATGCAGTATGTCCATGTGGTGTTGGAGGGTCCATAAAGATTGCTGTCTGATGTGTATGCAGTATGTTCATGTGGTGTTGGAGGGTCCATAAAGATTGCTGTCTGATGTGTATGCAGTATGTCCATGTGGTGTTGGAGGGTCCATAATGATTGCTGTCTGATGTGTATGCAGTATGTCCATGTGGTGTTGGAGGGTCCATAAAGATTGCTGTCTGATGTGTATACAGTATGTCCATGTGGTGTTGGAGGGTCCTTAAAGATTGCTGTCTGATGTGTATGCAGTATGTCCATGTGGTGTTGGAGAGTCCATAAAGATTGCTGTCTGATGTGTATGCAGTATGTCCATGTGGTGTTGGAGGGTCCATAAAGATTGCTGTCTGATGTGTATGCAGTATGTCCATGTGGTGTTGGAGGGTCCTTAAAGATTGCTGTCTGATGTGTATGCAGTATGTCCATGTGGTGTTGGAGAGTCCATAAAGATTGCTGTCTGATGTGTATGCAGTATGTCCATGTGGTGTTGGAGGGTCCATAAAGATTGCTGTCTGATGTGTATGTAGTATGTCCATGTGGTGTTGGAGGGTCCATAAAGATTGCTGTCTGATGTGTATGCAGTATGTCCATGTGGTGTTGGAGGGTCCATAAAGATTGCTGTCTGATGTTTATGCAGTATGTCCATGTGGTGTTGGAGGGTCCATAAAGATTGCTGTCTGATGTGTATGCAGTATGTCCATGTGGTGTTGGAGGGTCCATAAAGATTGCTGTCTGATGTGTATGCAGTATGTCCATGTGGTGTTGGAGGGTCCATAAAGATTGCTGTCTGATGTGTATGCAGTATGTTCATGTGGTGTTGGAGGGTCCATAAAGATTGCTGTCTGGTGTTTATGCAGTATGTCCATGTGGTGTTGGAGGGTCCATAAAGATTGCTGTCTGATGTGTATGCAGTATGTCCATGTGGTGTTGGAGGGTCCATAAAGATTGCTGTCTGATGTGTATGCAGTATGTCCATATGGTGTTGGAGGGTCCATAAAGATTGCTGTCTGGTGTTTATGCAGTATGTCCATGTGGTGTTGGAGGGTCCATAAAGATTGCTGTCTGATGTGTATGCAGTATGTCCATGTGGTGTTGGAGGGTCCATAAAGATTGCTGTCTGATGTTTATGCAGTATGTCCATGTGGTGTTGGAGGGTCCATAAAGATTGCTGTCTGATGTGTATGCAGTATGTCCATGTGGTGTTGGAGGGTCCATAAAGATTGCTGTCTGATGTGTATGCAGTATGTCCATGTGGTGTTGGAGGGTCCATTAAGATTGCTGTCTGATGTTTTAGATGTGAATCAAACGCTAAATTAAAAAAAATGAAGATTTTATTTAAAACATTTCTTCTTGATATAGTAAAGTTAATCTCTTTCTCTCTCTCTTTCTCGTTCTATCTCTTTCTCTCCCCCCTCTCTCTTTCTCTCTCTCTCTCTCTCTTTCTCTCGTTCTATCTCTTTCTCTCCCCCCCTCTCTCTTTCTCTCTCTCTCTCTCTCGTTCTATCTCTTTCTCTCCCCCCTCTCTCTTTCTCTCTATCTCTCTTTAAACCTATATTACTGTTTCAAAGATTGTTGAAATGCAATCATCATTTGAGATGTCTTAAAATAAAATCTTAAAATGTCTTATTCTTACCTGGTATGTCAATTTTTTTTAACAAGTTTTTTTTTAAGTATTTGACTAAGAATCTAATTAATTCACTCCAGTACCTCCTCCCAAGACACATTGGTCATACGAAGGCAGCCACGGTGCCAGCCATTGGAGTTCTACATATCAGTTCTGCGCCAGCTCAGCCACAAGTCGTCAGTCGCCGATTGACATTGTCTCCTCACACATGCAGAACATAAGGTTGCCGCCATTTATTTTGGAAGGCTATGACTCGAGCAGCAGCATTACCTTAGATCTCAAGAACAACGGACATACAGGTAACACACACAGGCTTATTGTTAACTCTTTCTCTCCGTAATTATTAACCACATTCTAGTGGAATCAACGTTGGTATCGTTAGTTAGGAGAGAAAGAGTTGATAGTTCTAATTAAGTACAAAGTGGGGCGACAGGTGGTAGAAGCGCTTGATTCCTAAACCATTTGGCTCCAAGTTCGAATCCAGGTGATGGATGGTGGTTTTAATTCGGAACGGATGAGTTAATACTTCCTTGCGTTCATCCAACAATATTAAATACTTGACATGGTGTGAAAAATATAAGCACTTGGTGGTTGTGGTGACTTACAGATACTCTCGTTAGCTGACGGCCTCAGAAACATATAGTTTTTATAATCTGCACCTTAGACTGCAGGAGCTCAAATGGAACATTTTATAGTAGCATCTAAAGTCTGCGTTCTTTGAGGTAATTATGGAAGATTTCGTGAGTAAGCCCTATTATAGGTCCACAGAATCTTCGTTTTAGAGCTATATATTCATTTTGGATATCTATGGAATCGGCTTAGCTTCCAAAATCTATTTTTTTGGTTTAAATTTAGCAGAAAATCTTTTAGTGTTGAAAACTCAACTATTTGTCCCTTTTATGACGCCATTCCTGTTGTTTAGTGTATAACTGTTCAATTATTGCAAATCTTTTTATTCAGTTCAGGCAGACATCAGTGGTGGCAATCTGTTCATTTCCGGTGCCGGTTTGCCAGGGACGTATAGGGCTGCACAGTTCCACTTTCATTGGGGCTCAGACAACAAACGAGGTTCGGAACATTTGATTGAAGGCAGGCCTTATCCACTGGAGGTAATCAAACAATGAAATATTAGAGAAAATGATGTCTCTCTTTATTAGTATCTAGGACTATAACTTTTTTATATAAACGTGTGTCTTTTGAACCCTCCAGATTCACATTGTTCACTACAACATTGACCAACCAGATATAATCAAAGCTGTCACTGAGAAAAACGGTTTAGCAGTTTTAGGAATTTTATTTGAGGTACGTATTTTCATGCAAATATATTTTTGTCTATAAATTTAATGCATGGGCGCCCGAAGGTTTTTCTGCAGGGTGGTGCAAAATGTCGCCTGTGTCTCATAGTCGTGGCCTCAACTTTTTTTGTAAAAAAGAACTGTTTCCCATACCTAATCGATATTAAATACTTCTTTTTCGTGGAATAAACAAATAAGAAACTAAACACGTGAACAAACTATTCACTATACACATTGTTAACTTTATCCGTGAGGTCTGTGCTTCCCTATGTTCGATCAAAAAAAAAACTGCAAACGTTAACTGTGGCTTACGAAACAGTCAATAACTTTACTAACGAATTGCTTTTCGTCGCGATGGACAAGCTGGCGATGAACACTTATCGTGCAGTTCTGATATTCATCTTTGCATTGCAGCTTTTGCATCGTTTTAGGATGAAGAGAAAACAAGTTGGACTGACCATTAGTATTGCTCGAACAGCGAGACGTAATGAAGAAACTTAAGAATCAAGATATGTAATGTAAAGCTGTGTTCTGTAATAACTTCCAAAATCCAAACATGTGTTGTTGTTTTTTCTCAATGTGTCTGTCGACTGCGAATTCTCGGCAGCAGCAACTCAATATCTGGTATCAAGTTTTTCTGTCAACAGTATCTCATTCCTCAAGATGACATCGATGACGTGTTCCTCAGGATGACATCTCTGACGTGTTCCTCAGGATGACATCTCTGACGTGTTCCTCAGGATGACATCTCTGACGTGTTCCTCAGGATGACATCTCTGACGTGTTCCTCAGGATGACATCTCTGACGTGTTCCTCAGGATGACATCTCTGACGTGTTCCTCGGGATGACATCTCTGACGTGTTCCTCGGGATGACATCTCTGACGTGTTCCTCGGGATGACATCTCTGACGTGTTCCTCAGGATGACATCTCTGACGTGTTCCTCAAGATGACATCTCTGACGTGTTCCTCAAGATGACATCTCTGACGTGTTCCTCAAGATGACATCTCTGACGTGTTCCTCGGGATGGTCAAGTTGGTTTTTGATTATGTCATTAATGGGACTGCTGATGTGCTGTTGAGCGGCAACATCAGGGAAACTGGCTCAAGAACAGATTGAAGACAAGGATTGGGCAAATCAGAAACACAAGAGGAGGAGGCATTTACTACATAAGGGCAGTTTGTCTGGTTTCAATTCTGTCATTTTAAGATCCACCAAACAGTCAAAGATCTCGAATGGATTCGTATTTCTCAGCCAGTTGTGTCTGACACCAAAGAAGTACATTTGTTTCTTGCTGCTGCCAGTACTCAGTTGATCCAAATCAACGTTTTGACTCAGACGATGGCATGTGAAGAACTTTCTTGAATCTCTTCTATCGTAAAATAGTGGACGTGTTTAACATGCGGAGTGGGAATCTGAATTCTCAGCAGGATGCAGACATAATTACATGTTTGACATTTGATTTACGCATAATCTTTACTTTAATACTTTTTCACGTCATCAATTTTGCTGTTTAAAAAAATGTTAATGAATAACAGCAATAAAGTAGAGAGAGACTTTGAAATTATTTTTCTCGCTACGAATTCAGTATCATTTTTCATGTATACTTTGTAATAGAATCAAAATGGCCACCAAGAACACTCAAGATGCAATAAACGGAACAATTCATATATTAACATTAAATAGCATGTTGTATTATCTCAGAAAATTTACATTATTTAAATCCAAAGACCTGGAGTAGTAATAAATTACCCCTTTCAGAATGTGTGATTGTTACGATCATCAATAGTGCTAGATGTTACAATCAAACTTGATGTCAAGATGTCACGTTGAAGCACAATCAATGATCGTAATTGCCGAGAATCTTGAAATCGTCTTTAATAAGATGATCGTATAGAAGTATCTAGATCTAGTTGATAATACAATCATTCAGAATGTTGCCAGTTGATAAGAGGATCATCTAGAAGTTGCCAATCGCAAAGTCGATCTAAGTATGTTACTATATTCAATGAAGAAACTTCTCTTCGTCTAAAACAATTACTTTAATTCAGAACTTGGAAAAGCTATTCACAAATAATTACAATGGTTAAATGTACTTGAATAGAACAGAATAAATATAATTCTGCTAAATAAATGATCTACACAATAATGTAAAATATACATCTGAATCCTAACACGTTCCGCACGACACTGACTCTTTCCCCGGGTATAGCGTTGTCACGTGTCTATTATCCCCTCGTTGCAATGCCAACCAATAAATGCAGCTCAATGTACAATAATTAATATTTCAAAACCAATCACATTTATTCTGACACATAGCCCTGCCGCGTGATGGAATTCCCCGAGCTAACAAGTTCTGGCTGGTAACCTTGGGCGGCTAAACACAGTACGTGACAGTGATCTATAGCGCAGGTCATCTGCTTCTATGGACATGGCTAATGAGGGTGTCATGTGACCAGCCCAATTACCAACCGACTTTACTTCCCCTAACTAGTTTCAGGTAGACTAGGGTTGACCCAGGGGCGCTCTGCAAATCCCAAAAAATCAAAATCCTAGTCTTCACCATGATTCGACTCCGAGGCCCTTCGGTTCAGAAGCCAAACGCTTTATCACTTTGCCATTACGCTTCCGGTATAGTAATAAAATGCAAACATAAAATATGCCACTATTTACTGACAATGTTGTGATCAATTTTTGCTTGTAGATTTCTGAAGCTGATAATAAAGGTTATGAGAAAATCATTGACGAATTGAACAACGTGTTCGCCCCCTGTAAGTATCCTATGTCACGTGACAATACAACAGACTCACTCACAGAATAAGTAGAATCGAATTATTTATTGTAGTTTGTAGTTCTTTGCCATTCATTCTTTTCATTGTACATTACACACAGCAAGACATTTTTTTGTTATATTTTCACGATGACCTAGCCAATGTCAAGGACGCTAAATTGAACTTGCATTGTTGCCAACTACCAGTATTCTTCTTCTTGAAACTGTCAGGTAGAGTTTAGCCTTCGGCTCTTGGAACTCCAGGCCAGCAAAAGTGAACAAGAGCTCCCTTTCACCGGCCTGAATGAGAACAGTGTACAAACGGCCAGGTCTTTTTTCAGTACCTAAATATGAATGGTTAATCAACCGTGGTCTTATCCTCTGTCATTCGTCATCAGACGTTTTAAGCCACGTTTGTACAACTCAGCGACAAATGTATGGACTCCGGAAAAAGAAAGGTTGCAGTCAAACTAAACGCCGTGCGCAACTAAGTTATAATGTATACGTCTAAGATTTGTATTGTGTGACATAAATAAATAACATATTTGGATATTAGTTACACAACACAATATCAACTAACTTTTTATTTCCATGTGTTTTATCTCTTGGGGGATCACAATCTTTGGAATTACAATCCTGGGAATTACAATCTTGGAAATTACAATCCTGGGGATCACAATCTTGGGGATAACAATCCTGTAAACTACAATCTTAGAAATCACAATTTTGGTGATGAAAACTTGGTTTTTAAGAGGCAGACTCTACAATTTCCTGATAGTTTTGCTTCTAAAATAGTGTATATTAGTGTGTAAAGAAAGTTTGAGCCAATAGCTATATGCAACCTCGATGTGCTACCATGATGAAACGTGCAAAAAAATATATATTTATAATATGGTTGATTAAAATACTTCGCTTATCTATACTTCCGTATTCTGTACTTCGAATACGCTCAAAAAGCTTGTTATTGTGGATTTGTCTCCATTAATGACAATCTCCAGTGCCATACGAATGCGCCATTCTCTACGTGTCATTATAAATTTAAAAGAATACAAGCCGACCCGCGGCGTAGCATATGCCACTATTTAGTGATGGGTGAACACTTCCTGAAAGACACAGTGGTCCCAACGGGGTGGTGGTTGGGCGACTTAGATAATTATATCTACAGAGAAGATTACTTGTTCTCCCTACCCTCCTTTTTTTTTTTCTGAGCCGCGCTTTTTTGTCGCTGCGATAGTTACGTGGGATAACTCTAGTCCGACTAGCAGAAATAAAAGAGTTATCTTTCCATGACTTTTGCATCGAGGGTTAAAGAGTCGGCGTGCTTGCGTCTTGTCCCGCATGGTTGGACGACGTAGAGAATATTATATTTATATACAGAAGATAAAAGCAAGAAGAATTAAAAAATGACGTTTTGAATTAGTTGTAAAAAGCATTACTTTAATTATACGTCTGTGATTTTTCTATTGAAATATGGACTGGGCTTTTATTTCTGTGTAATAGTGCCGTGTGGTTAAATGTAACTTCTTAAAGCCAATATCCTCTTCTAGATTCAAGGTATCAAATGAATTATCAGGAGCTTCGGCAGCTGTTACCAAAGAATGTCAATGAATTTTATAGGTATGAAGGCAGTTTAACTACACCAGAGTGCCACGAGACGGTCACGTGGACAATTTTTAAAGAAACGATGAAAATATCAACAAGACAGGTAATTTCAATTTGGTTCTATGAATGGGTTGAGAAGATATGTATAGGACTTACTTTAAACTTGGTCTCTGTGGCTGTACATTATACATGCGCTGATTGAGAGTCTAGACACTTATTGTTGGTCTTTTGAACTATTGTGTAAATTACTTTCGCATAATGAATCATTTACAATCTAATGAACTATTTTGAGCTGAAATAGTCACCATAAGCCTTGGCCTGGCGTAAAGAAACAAAGGGTGGTCAACTAAAGAGTATGATACTAAGACGATACTGTACGCTATTCTATATATATATATATGAACTATAACAAAAAGTGCATATACTAAGAATTCAATCTGAAGCTATAAGAATAGTAACTGTTTCATAGAATTTATATCATAGCAGTTTTACAATGATTATATCAACTCACTCTTCTTGTATGTTTCTTGTATGTTTCTTGTATGTTTCTTGTATGTTTCTTGTATGTTTCTTGTATGTTTCTTGTATGTTTCTTGTATGTTTCTTGTATGTTTCTTGTATGTTTCTTGTATGTTTCTTGTATGTTTCTTGTATGTTTCTTGTATGTTTCTTGTATGTTTCTTGTATGTTTCTTGTATGTTTCTTGTATGTTTCTTGTATGTTTCAATTTTTGCGCTCGATTTTTCGACCACTTCTGCTCATCCAATCGAAATCAAATTTCGCTGACAAGCTCGTGCTCGATGACAACATGTGAGTTGAAAAATCAACCTATTAGTTCATCAATTAAAATTAAGAAAAGTAAAGTTCCTATTTCAGACCTTGCGATCTATGGGGCAGATGATGTAAAGGTCATCTGTTTCTGTGGCCCAACGAGGGTGTCATGTGGCTAGCACAACGACCAAACCGCCTTTACTTTTCCCCAAGTAATGTCAGGTACCCACTAGAGCTGGGTGGACTCAGAGGCGCCCAAAAAATCCTGAAATTCAAAACCCCAGTCTTCACCAGGATTCGACCCCGGAACCCTCGGATCGGAAGCAAAGCGCTTTACCACTCAGCAACCGCGCCTCCAGGTTAATCACTTAGTTAGTAGTTTATTAAGTTTGTTTTTATAAAGAAAATGTACTAAGCAAAGGGCAGATATGGCATGCCTTGTGTAAAGATCCGGGCCATTAGAATTGAAAAGTAGCAACACTAAAATAATTAAATTTTCAAGCTTCTATCAAAGACTGTCTGCATACCAATAAATAATAAAGAAAATTTGTTTAATAGATTTTGGGAATTTTAAGTTTATATTTTGTTCCCGTTGTTTTAAGATGTTGCTGATTTTTTTGTTTTGTTTCTCATGTTATCAGTTGATGAAGTTTCGCCGTGTCTACACCGAAAGAGAAGACCTCTTACAAGTTTCTTTAGTTGACAACTTTAGACCCGTGCAGCCACTCAACAAGCGTACTATCATAAGCAATTTTCCTTATTCTGCAGTCAGTTCTGGCACTCGGCTTACACTAACTGTATCAATGTTTGTGATAGCTTCTGTGTGTGCCATCCTTTATTAACCATCTCATTACATCATCAGTTCAATTTCATTTGTTGTCATTCCTTGTGTTTATTTTGGTTTCAGTTCATAGTCTTTCTATATTTATTTTTTTTAATTTACGAGGTGAAGTAAGGCAGAAGACCTCTTTTAGAATGCCATCAGTTTTGGGCCTACTGATTTGAACACAGATCGGTCCCCTGCTGGTCTACTAAGACCGCGACAAATTAGTCTCGTTGTTCTAAACGCTAGACGAATAAGTCCATACACTAAGATGAGTGTATAAAGCCCCATGACAGCCATAGCTCAGCGCCTCTTCCAAACACCTACCTGCAAATCTCTGCGCCAGTTGAGCAGGTAAAGGCAGGCTAGGAGAAGTTGAAGCTCTCACATTAGCTCTTCTTTAAGCGACTCCAAGGTGGTGGATTTACCAGGGATACCAGGTGGACGCCGGCAAGCACTGTCCCCGTATAAAACGTTAAAAAATTTTAGATCTTTATTTAATTTTTTGTTTATTTCATTCAATATTCTGTTATTATTTCTCACAACCAAGAAGATGATCGTAAGATATCCATGCTCTATAATGGTTCGTGTATTTATTGTTCCATTATAGACTAAAAGTGTGTTATTTATTTATTTGTACGCATTTTAATTAAGAGTGAATATGATGTGTGATAGCAATAGATATTTTGTATTTAAACTCTTTGTGCGCAAGATTGTGTCTACTAATAATTTATGTCAATAAAATGCAAACTGTTGTTTTGGTTATAACACATTAAAGATGTCTAACTAAGTGTCATTGCTATGTGAGTCATTGTTTGAATATGTCTCAGTATAGGATACCAGAAAAACTGTCATTGTCATGTTTTGTTCAATATTGCTAGGACTTTCTATCTGGCTCTCTCTTAACACTACACATGACACAACTATCTCCAGAATCTGACAAACCGGGTTCCAAAAGTCCCAGATTGTAATCCGAAGGATTGTAATCCCCAGAATTGTGTCATCTAGAGATAAAACACATGGAAATAAACTTAGTTGATATTGTGTTGTTCCAATAGCGTAATAATGTGATGACCTAATAAATGAATAGCCAAATATGTACTATTGGCAGCACAAAACATCAAACTGTGTATCCGCTGTATTGAATTAGTACTGTCTCGTCCTAAACTCTTACTGGACTCGAGGGCCTTCTCGAAAATGGCCGAAATGTCACGACTAGTGGCCACTTCTTTTTTTTTCTTACAGGACGAAGTGGAGAGCTTTGATAGGCCACTGTCTCATGTTGCTACTACGATACAAATGATGTGCTTAGTGATAATGTTGA
This sequence comes from Biomphalaria sudanica, assembly GCA_036873155.1. NCBI lineage: Eukaryota > Metazoa > Mollusca > Gastropoda > Planorbidae > Biomphalaria > Biomphalaria sudanica. Next base: position 1,588,784 of record JAZGLO010005729.1, on the reverse strand, counting down.
TTGCATCGGAGGGCCAGTGTCTAAAAAGACATGTTTCTCCAGAAAATGCATGTGAAAAATCAAACAACTCACTACGGCGTTTTTTGATGGGCAATATGGAGGATCCTACCAGTCGTCTCAAAAAGACTCCGCGCTTTAGACCTCAGATTGTCTTTATTAATATGTCAGCCTGAACATATTCTGCATTTAATGGGAAGATGCTGTATGTGCTCTAAAAATATTTTTTTTTATCCTATAGGCCTTATTTTCTGAGGTGTGGTCTCACCAAATTTTATATTCTTCTAAAGTCATATTCTCTCATAGGCGAAAGCAAGTGAATGGCAGCGATTAGAGTTCGAACCCGGAACCATCCAAAGACAGTATATAGCGCAAACCACACACCAGACAACAAGCCCCAGGCTCCACTTATTCCTTTTGCCGCCTCTGACTTTCCACCAAAGTGTTTACAAATGTGTGCTTTCTGAAAACTATCTTAAGAGCTCTTCATTCATATTTAAATATTAGCAAAACTATTTACTAAGAGGTTGTCTTTTTTTTCTTTCATATTATATTATATTATATTATATTATATGTGTTGCCTACAAAGTATAAAAACCTTGAACTAACGTTGAAACATAATAAAGAACTGTATACTGGCTATAACAATACGTTTAATTTAACAATACTAAACCGAAAAAAAATTGTTAATTATGATAGATACATTGTATAAAACATCGTTTAAAAAAATCCCTATTAATACTAATAGTAATGATAATAAAACTAATGGTAATTACATGACTAGGAGCTATTAATTAACAATTCAGGCTCAGGACAGATGTAAAAATAAAATTTAGTTATCTAAATACGTTTTGGTTGGTCTTCATGTTTTCGCTTGGTAGGTCTTCATGTTTTCACTTGGTAGGTCTTCATGTTTTCACTTGGTAGGTCTTCATGTTTTCGCTTGGTAGGTCTTCATGTTTTCACATGGTATGTCTTTATGTTTTTAATTGGTAGGTCTTCATGTTTTCACTTGGTAGGTCATTATGTTTTCACTTGGTAGGTCTTCATGTTTTCACTTGGTAGGTCATTATGTTTTCACTTGGTAGGTCTTCATGTTTTCACTTGGTAGGTCTTCATGTTTTCACTTGGTAGGTCTTCATGTTTTCACTTGGTTGGTCTTCATGTTTTCACTTGGTTGGTCTTCATGTTTTCACTTGGTAGGTCTTCATGTTTTCGCTTGGTAGGTCTTTTTATGTTTTCACTTGTTAGGTCTTTTTATGTTTTCACTTGGTAGGTCTTCATGTTTTCGCTTGGTAGGTCTTCATGTTTTCGCTTGGTAGGTCTTTTTATGTTTTCACTTGTTAGATCTTTTTATGTTTTCACTTGGTAGGTCTTCATGTTTTCACTTGGTAGGTCTTCATGTTTTCGCTTGGTAGGTCTTTTTATGTTTTCACTTGTTAGGTCTTTTTATGTTTTCACTTGGTAGGTGTCACGAGTCGAGTCTGTGACCTATTTCGACCAGTTTCTAGAACCTCGAGGTCAACCAGTGCAGGTGTCCAGCGTAAACAAGTTAATTTTAGATGTCCAATCGAAGAAAGAGGTTAAGGGAAAAAAATAGCACACGTCAGCTTCTAGAAGGTCAAAGTTACTAAAATAATTATCAGAGAAGGTTCCAGGATTCTGGAATGTACGATCAAAGAAAGTATAAATTAAGGGAAAGTGAGTCAGACGGGGTCCTCGCATAGTAGTAGATCTTGTAGAGCGTTGGTCCTCGCATAGTAGTAGATCTTGTAGAGCGTTGGTCCTCGCATAGTAGTAGATCTTGTAGAGCGTTGGTCCTCGCATAGTAGTAGTTCTTGTAGAGCGTTGGTCCTCTCTCAGTAATGAGTTATATGTTATTAGCGGATCCATTAAGTAAAGTTTTAGCAGTTGAAGTTGAAGTTATACTAAGAGAAGTTTTATGTAACATTTAAGTTTTATTTATGAAGTATCAAGTCAAGTTGTAATTGAATTAAGAAGTTAATTTTGATGTGAAAGTTTGAAGAAGTTATTAAAGAAGTTTTGAAGAAATACAGAGAGATGTTTCTTTCTTCATTTCATATGAATTCGTCAACTTATTAATACTATCCTTCGGCCCAAAACGTCACATATTATGGCACCTCCGGCAAAGAGCATCGAAGAGTAAAGGCGTCACATATATTGGCACCTCCGATAAATAAGGCAAGGCATCGATGAATACATGCATCAAACAATAAAGGCGACATCGAAGAATAAATACGTTACATATATTGGTACCTCCTGACGAAAAAAGGCATCTATAAATAAAGACAACGACGAAGTCAAGCATCACATACTACATTTTCAAAGAGGAAAGTCGACACATTCTAGCAAGTTCTACGAATTTTCATAAAGCCTCTAACGAGTGATTTATAGCCTCTCTGAACGACAAAGCCCAAATAAAGCCTTATAAGAAAAGCCTCTTGCAGAATACTTCAACAAGACGGCAATCTTTGAAACGAAACTTTGTAATGAAACGTGAAAGATCATCTGTTTTAAGGTCAGTACCTTACATTTTATATTTACTAAGCTGTGAAAGCTACATTTACTAAGCTGTGAAAGCTACATATACTAAGCTGTGAAAGCTATATTTACTAAGCTGTGAAAGCTACATTTACCAAGCTGTAAAAGCTATATTTCCTAAAGCTGTGAAAGCTATATCTATAAAGCTGTGAAGGCAACGTTACTAAAGCTAGAGTACACTGGTTTGTTTACATACACTGAACACTTACACATTCCTCAAGAGGAGACACCGATCGATATTTAACTAGGTCAGCCATAGTTAACCTCTCACCTGAGGACAGGTGTCGGTCATCGCTAGTGTAGGCAGTACTTATAAATAGCACAGTTATTAAGTTATTACAATGGCATTGGTCTCGTACTTGTGGAAAGAATACATCAAATTAGCCGCTGCCTTTCACATCCCACAAGAAAGAATGGAGGAATGGTGCACTACACAAATAAATTACGATATACAAAAACGTAGAGAAGATAAAGAGGCAGAAGAAAGAAGACGTAGAGAAGATAAAGAGGCAGAAGAAAGAAGACGTAGAGAAGATAAAGAGGCAGAAGACAGAAAAAGGATTAGAGAAGAAAAAAGAAGACAGGAAGAAAAAGAGGCAGAAGAAAGAAAAAGGATTAGAGAAGAAAAAAGAAGACAGGAAGAAAAAGAGGCAGAAGAAAGAAAAACAATTAAGGAAGAAAAAAGAAGACAAGAAGACAAAGAAGCAGAAGAGAAGAAACTTAAAGAAAGAAAAGAAGAAGAAGAAAGAAAACTTAAAGAAAGAAAAGAAGAAGAAGAAAGAAAACTTAAAGAAATTCAACAAGAAGAAGAAAGAAAACTTAAAGAAAGAAAAGAAGAAGAAGAAAGAAAACTTAAAGAAAGAAAAGAAGAAGAAGACAGAAAACTTAAAGAAATAAAAGAAACAGAAAGAAATGAAACTGAAGAAAAAGAGACAAACATTACTGAGGGACCTGACATTGTTTATGAGTACAACAAGAATACTACTGAACTTCAACTATTTAATAATGAAGAATTTAAAGCTGACCAGAGGAAAGATACAACTTTGACAAGAATGTACAAGAAGGCGCAAACAATTGTAAAGCAGCCAGGACTTCATGTACCTTATTTCAAAGAAGGCATACTTGTAAAGAAAAGTGTTAATTATGATACCTATGAGTTTGTTGAACAAATCATTTTACCACTGAAATATACTCAAGACATCATTGAAAAGAATCACAATTTTCTACATACGAAACTAGCGAGTGTGACGAGGACAAAGAAAAGAATTCTTGACAAATTTTATTGGCCTAGTATTACGAAAGATGTTAAGAAACATGTTAGTCAATGTCAAGTTTGTCAAATGAACAATCCTAAGACAAAAGTTCCAGATCAACGCGCGAATGTTGAACAAAGCTACAAACCTATTGAAAATATTATACCAGACAAAAATGACTCATTGTCTAAGTCAAAACAAAATAACTCAGAAACGAAAACATTTCAACAAGATTTTGATAGAAATATTACAGTCATAAAGCCATGTGGAAAAACTCAAGAAGCTGAAGTCAATATTCAAAGTGAAACAATTTTAAAGGATTACAGAAAGCTTAGAAATTTAAAACAAGGAGACAAAGTGAAGTTATGGTTACCTGACATGAGCAACAAGCTGATTTATACATGGCAAGGTCCATTTACAATCATCAGAAAGATTTCAAACGTAACTTATGAAATCAACATTAACAAATATATCAAAGTGTTTCATGTTCATATGCTTGGAAAATACAATGAGGATACAGATAAAGAAAACTTATCAAAAGTACTAGAAGACAATGTTACATGCTTAGAAACAATTCCAGAGGAAAATGAAGACAATAGAAATGAACTATTACCAACGACATCAAAACAAACTGAATCTATCAAAGACATTGACATAGATCATTTAAAGTTGAAAAGTATGAAAGACCTGTTGAATACAAGTGAAGAATATACTGAGATATTTCATGATGTTCCTGACATATCAACATTAATAGACAATGAGATTAACTTAAAAACTAACAAACTTGCCAACTCAAATGTTTATTCTCTAACTTTGCACAATAGAGATTTACTGCAGAAAGAATTAACTGATTTATTAGCGCCATGCTTGCATGAACAATCGAACTCAATGTTTTCTACTTCAATCGTTTTACAACGTAAACTGTCATTAAAAGAAAGATTTAGTGTCAATTTTGGACAGTTCTTATTTGAACATATGAAAAGCAAAGAATATTATAAGGACAATAGTTGTATGTTGCTTAAAGCTAGAATGAAACATATTCATGAACTGAAAGACATTCTGTACCAATTGAAACAACGTACATTTGTAGCTAAACCAAGCAAGTTTGTATTGAAACCAAAAGTGACATTTTTCAACAGCAGAGTTGAACAAAACTCTCTGAAAACACAGGACAATATTGTTAAACGTATTTTGAACTATAAAGAACCAAGAAAGAAGAAATGTACAGATAGACTAGAATTATTTCCAGTGCCCGAACAGAAGAAATATACAGACAGACTAGAATTGTTTCAAGTACCTGGAAAGAAGAAAGTTGTAAATCTAACAGGACTGTACAGCTGTGTCAATATTTATTTTAATAATTATGTTATGCAATTGTTTATTACTTAGTAAATTTACCTTAGCACTGTTGTTATAATAGTTTTAGAAATGAGTAATTTGGCATTGTACATGTTTAGATTTCATATATTGAAAAATAAGTTAATATTCAGATATTATGTATTAGCAAATAATATGATAAGATGACAGATATTTTTCAGTATTGTGAAGTTGTATAATTTTGATATTTTCTTGAGTTTCAAAAGCTAGAAAAGTTCATACTCAAATATCATATAGTGCTGTATGGAACTAAGCTGTATTTTTTGTGATACTTACTATATATGCTAAATGTGTATAATATTTTGAATTTTGAATTATGTAAATGTAATGAAGCAATTATTTGAATTATGAGCTCTGTATTTTTAATGCATGAATTTTTTGTTTTTTTTTGTGTGCATATATTAGAATAGTAATAAAGTTATTTTACGCATTTTATATTGCATACAAAATGCTAAAAAGGCAAGGGGGTAATGTCACGAGTCGAGTCTGTGACCTATTTCGACCAGTTTCTAGAACCTCGAGGTCAACCAGTGCAGGTGTCCAGCGTAAACAAGTTAATTTTAGATGTCCAATCGAAGAAAGAGGTTAAGGGAAAAAAATAGCACACGTCAGCTTCTAGAAGGTCAAAGTTACTAAAATAATTATCAGAGAAGGTTCCAGGATTCTGGAATGTACGATCAAAGAAAGTATAAATTAAGGGAAAGTGAGTCAGACGGGGTCCTCGCATAGTAGTAGATCTTGTAGAGCGTTGGTCCTCGCATAGTAGTAGATCTTGTAGAGCGTTGGTCCTCGCATAGTAGTAGATCTTGTAGAGCGTTGGTCCTCGCATAGTAGTAGTTCTTGTAGAGCGTTGGTCCTCTCTCAGTAATGAGTTATATGTTATTAGCGGATCCATTAAGTAAAGTTTTAGCAGTTGAAGTTGAAGTTATACTAAGAGAAGTTTTATGTAACATTTAAGTTTTATTTATGAAGTATCAAGTCAAGTTGTAATTGAATTAAGAAGTTAATTTTGATGTGAAAGTTTGAAGAAGTTATTAAAGAAGTTTTGAAGAAATACAGAGAGATGTTTCTTTCTTCATTTCATTGATTTGTCAAGTATTGAGAATATAATCCCTGGCAAATGTGCTCGTCACAGTAGGTCTTCATGTTTTCGCTTGGTAGGTCTTCATGTTTTTACTTGGTATGTCTTTATGTTTTCACTTGGTAGGCCTTCATGTTTTCACTTGGTAGGTCTTCATGTTTTCGCTTGGTAGGTCTTCATGTTTTTACTTGGTATGTCTTTATGTTTTCACTTGGTAGGCCTTCATGTTTTCACTTGGTAGGTCTTTATGTTTTCACTTGATAGGTCTTCATGTTTTCACTTGGTAGTCTTGATATAGAATCTAGATCTAGAGTAATTGTGTAAGCCTACTATGCTGTTCGTATCCGATTCACTCCTTAATGTGATACTACTGTTTACATAATTAATAAATCTGCTCTCCTAAGCTGTCAGAAGATAAGTTATTACCTTAATAATTAAAATTTTGTTTAAATTATTAATACATTTATAATATACTAGAAATATGTTACCCGCGACCCGCGGGTCTTTATTTGCGCATTACTTTCGATATAGTCACTGAGAGTGTTTTGTAAACAAATAAACGAAATAATAATGTAATAACTAAAGCGAATGTGTCAATGTAAAAATAGTGTGAATGAAGCTATCAAATCAAAATAGCTAATAGGCTTATATCCATTTTTACAAATTAAAACATTTGCTTGTAGGCCTACATATATTTGATTAAAATTTGAGATGAGTAGACTTAATTTTGTATGTTCATGCGTCGCCCAAATCGAGAGGACCCGTGGTGGAGGCTAAAAAGGTCGGAACAAACAACAATAGTGCAGTGGGGTACGGGACACTGCCCCATAGGTGCGTACTTCGCCCGGTTCCGGCCAAATTTTGATGCCCGTTGCCGACACTGCGGGGAATCAGAAGAGACGGTGGCGCACGTCTTGCAAGAGTGTCCGCAGCTCCGCGAGCTGCGGGAAGACGTATCCAATGGTTCACTATGTTTGTATGGAAGCTATGAGGCACTACGCCAAACAGCAGAGTTCCTTACCAGGGCACTACGGGAGTCCTAGGTCTCCCTGCCTTGTCACCAATTGGAGTTCATCTCAGATAACCTGGTGTTGGTACTGGTTCAAGTGTTATATCCCCACAAAGTAGAAACTTAGAATCAAAACAAAACAAACTTTTGGCTCAAATTTTTTGTTTCTTAAGTGAAGAACGTGTATTATTGAAGGGGGACTAGCATATATCCAACTACTCAGTGTGGCTGCAGTAGTAGCAGGGCCGGCTTTAGGCCGATTGCTCCAATGGGGCCCCGCGCCTGGCAGGGGCTCCGAAATTTACATTTAGCAAATCACTAATAGTCATGGCTCTTGTCACAAGCTTTTAAAGATGTAGGGCTTAAAGGGTTAACATATTTAGTGTATCGTACGATTGTCGTAACTTTAATTAACTCACTGGCGCCTATTTGAGTTGCTTCCTATGCATGTTGTATAACACATGTTGATATAATGATCTAATTAAAGAGTAATAGTTGTTATTGTAAAAAAAATTAGAAGAGGGGCCTCGCAAGCATCCATCAAATTGGGCCCCTCAATTCGTAAGGTCGGCCCTGACGATTCAAGGCGTAAACCACAAAAGCGGTTAACCCCGATTTAAAATACCCATTTATTAAGACATTTTATTTTTCTGATTGTATCAAAATATCACGATCTGTCTTTCCATGTGTAGCATCCCCTCAGAGATACGCGTATCAAAGTCAATAAAAACAAATATCACTACGTAAAATAGGTTTTCAACTTCACGAATTTCATTTGTGGAACACAAAGAATAGACTATAAATTATATATAAAATAATACACCTTAGTGGTAGTGTTAAAGTATTAGATTGCATTGGTTCTGTAGCTTTCTTTAATTCATTTTTTGGTCATTTATTTGTTTTTTTTAATCAGTCTCTAAAAGAATAAGCAAATAGCTTAAGACATTAAAAGTCTTGACTGTATCGCCTTGGCAACCAGCTGTCTTTCTCTCCTAGCATTGGCTAACATGGCTGTGTTCTCTTGGGCTCTTCTTGCCAAATATGGTAATGTGTCTGCTATTGTCCCGTAAGGAATTGATTTGTACACGTGATATCCATTGTGGGCTGTATGGGAAAATAACATTGGAAAAAAAAAACTTAATTTGAAAACATACTTATTAGAAATGTATGTGCGTGTATCGTGTATCTGGTGTTACCAAGAGTTAAGGTGTTGTTGTTTTTTAAAGAGACAAAGATGATGATATAGATCTTGCAGATGCTCTTTCCATTTACTCTAGTCAAGTCAAAGACAGACCTATACAACAGGTAGGGATGTTAATGCGACTTCCGACAGACAACGGATTCATTTCCGGTAGATGTAACAAATATATATATTACAATTGGGTCTAAGTAATCGACACGAATTACTGCATTCTTCCTCATTCCTCGAGCACAGAGACACTTCCTTGGACAGTCGTCTGCTTCAATATCTTGACAGCTCTTTCAACTCTTAAATGGTTTTAAAAATACTGGACACGATGTACAGAAAGTACAACTTCGTTTATTGATATACCATTTGTCTAGAGCTCCTCCTTCGCGATCGAAGAGATTAGCACATTTCTCATTTCCTGAAGATAACTGTAAAGTCCAATCCTCGCTTTAAAAAGCATGGGTGGGTTTGGTCATTTGCAGAAAGGCCTACTTCTTCTCTCGGCTTTTTGTTGGTTCGGCGCTCTTTCACCCTGGCCACTCTTCTTGCTTCAAATCTTGAGACTCAGAGAATCACAGCTTCACGCCATGAGGAGCGATCGAGAGCTAATGCTTCCCAGCCGTGAATGTCGATATCGCATTCATTGAAGGAGCTATTAAGAATGTCTTTATAGCGCTTGTATTGACCTCCCTGGGAGCGCTTTCCTGCACACAACTCCCCGTACAGAAGTCGTTTGGGAAGGCGATTGTCTGGCATGCGGACTACATGTCCCGCCCATCGAAGTTGGGACCTTTTTACTGTCACATTGATTTATTCGTGTGTTCATGTTGGACAGCTTTAAGATTTCTGTGTCTGGTATGTAGTCGGACCATCGCAACTTAAGGATACTTACCATTTTTTAAGCCTCCATGCACTAAGGCCCCGTGCTGAGATTAATCCCTTATAGCACGTCCAGGTATCTGGCAGTTTTCTGTAATGTGCTTGTCTCCGTACATGACCAGAAACCCCCGCAATGCCCCACATGTACCAGTTCTATCGGTTTCAGGACTAGTCGTATCTTCGAAAACGTTCTGAGCACCCTGCAGTTGTTGAGTATGTGGTTCTACTATATTTATTTACCTACCAAGAATGCAAGACACGTGATCTGCCATGCCATACAATTGTCCAAAATACACAGAAGAACGATCAATGCCCAATTTCTTTATGCTGAAATAGAAGTGATCGATTTAGACGTATATATACAATGTGGTACTCTCTGTCCATAGAATTATCTCTTCTGTATATGTGTACAGTTAAAAATCTATATTCATGTATAACTAGATCTAACTACATACCTACACATACTATATAGTGTAAACACTCTGCAATATAGATTTATCTCTCCAGTATACATATACAGTAAACATCTATATTCATGTATTACTAGGTCTAACTACATACCTACCTGTTTAAAGCGTAACAAATAGTATTCTCATTATGTGAGGCGATAATTAATCTAAGTGGCTTTGACGACCTGTCTTTGATTTTGTCGAACAGTAAGTCAAGGCAAGCGTTGTAACTGGCAGACGTCTTGTCAAATGACTCATGAACTGGATCCTCGTAGTTGTGGGTCTTGGCGAGCATTCTCTCTCTTACCATGTAAGCTCCCCTAACAAGCTTGAGACCAAAACAAAACTCAGATTTTTTAGCGAATTCCAAATCACTTTTTAGAGTAGAATGTGTTCTCTGCAAAACGAAAAACAAACACTAAACAAAAACATATCAGCTTAACATGCAATACTTGAGAATTACTTAAACCGTGAATACAAGGAGGTTGTTTATTATATTATCTTATAACCGTGAATACAAGGAGGTTGTTTATTATATTATCTTATAAATCACAGACGCTCCTTCAAATTAAAGATAATTACGTCCAACTCTGATAAATCGTGTTTTCCTGACTGATGTATACAACCTGCCCCATGTTGTAATGGCACTAGCGAAGAAGCAGAAAAGAAGGTTACTGTTTCAAGATGTACCTTTAGATAAGCTTGGTATGTGTATAAAACCTTGGCAGAGCTTCTATTGCATTCTTTCATTAAAGCTAAAGATAACATTCGTAAGGCTGGGTTGATATACGTGTACTCAGCGTCAATCAGCGCCATCACGTCAAACTTCTGAATCTCCTAGACAAAATAGATGTATAATTTTTGGTAAAAATATTGTAAATGATTACCAGAATCTTAATTTGAGTGAAATTTATTTGGTTTATGTTCTTTCTCTAGTGTCCAACTGTTTGTTCTTCAATCTGTCTCAAAACCTCTTATTAACGCTAATGGGTGACGATTGTAATGGTTGATTCGCTGCTGTAGTGATGTGTCTGACTTCAAGAATTACTCAGGAGTTTGACTGTGTTGTACGGGCGTATTGCGACTAGTGCCAGTAGTGTCTAGGCAAAGCAGTAATAACAAGTAGAAAGGACTGAGTCTAGGCTTCTGAACGATTCAAAGAACAAGTAGAAAGGACTGAGTCTAGGCTTCAAAGTTTAATACAAAATGGGCCACAGTCGAGTCTCTGTCGATAATTGATGTTGTCAACACGAAGTTCTAATGCCAACTGAATTTAAAAAATCAAATAATCTCATCCGTGACGTCGCTTAAGTTCGCTTTCAAAGTCCATCAAATATAGTGCGTCGCTAAGCTGAAACTGATCTTATGAAGAAATGTATTTGGTGTCTAATGCCGTACATTGCTTGCATTAAGATGAAACAAACCAAAAAGGTGGAGGGGGGGGGGGAAGAAGGTCATGGTCGAAATATATTACAGATGGAATTGAGAAACCCAGGAAAAGTCATATGAGTGCTTGAATGTGTCTAGGGCGCATGATGGGGCGGTTGTTTCCAAATCAAGCCAAAAGTCTATGTCGGAAAAATTACGATGCGAAGGTTGAAAGAAAACAAAATGGGGGTTCCAGATATCGAAAAGAGACAGACAGACAGACAGACAGAAAAAAACAGAGAGCGGGCCGTAAAATTGCATTGCAACATATACACTAATTCTCGGGCTAAAAAGGTTATGTTGATAGTGAAAATGTGCTAGTACACGACAGTCTTCAAAATGACGATAAACCATTAACCATAGTATAAAGATTAGTTGTTTTTTTTAAATTTACCTTGCTAATTTTACCGAGTCTTTGCAGTGCTAGATTGAGCTCAATAGAGTTGTCAGGTAAAAGTTTCTCCCAACCAGATAACTGAAAAATTGATACATGCTCTAAAATGTTAGGTACCTAATTTCATAAATGGTTTCTGAATCGTAGCTTTAGAAATAACCATTAGAAGGACGAGCTTTAATAAACAACAATGATTTAGATACACAGATACAAAAGGTTTATATCCGTTTTAAGTAAATCAGAGTGCGATATAAAATGTAGAATGTTCACTTTTAGAATACATTAATAATTAGCCTCTGTGGTTATGTTCCATTCAATTCCAATAATTCACAGCTTCCGACAGCAATAAGTCAACCGGTTGGAAATTGTTGTTCAGATGTTAACTTTTTGATTTCATAATTAGAGTGCCAGACTTTCCTGCTACTGAGCAACGGTGAGACAGGAGTACAAAAGGTTAGAGCAGCAATAAATTCTTTTATTGAAACTCTTCGCACCCACGAGCTGTGCTAGTCTAATAGATGAATTTCCTATAGATTTAGATTTTTTAAAATGTATTTTTGTTTGAACTATTTAATACTTTAATTTTTAATCTTATTATTTTATTTATTTTGCACAATATACACAGTGGTCGCTAGAAAAGAAAAAAAATTGTCAAACAGATTACTGAGATTCGTTCGCCAACAGAGATTTAAGAGATCAGTCATCTAAGTTCGCGAACTTCAAAAGTCCCAGAGGACTGGCAAAAAGGAGTGATTGTAAAGCTTACAAAAAAGGGCAACTTGGCAGACTGCAACAACTGGAGGGGCATTACTCTCCTCTCTGTCCCGGGCAAAGTTTTCAGCACTGTTTTGTTGAGACGGCTTCAACAGTCTGTAGATGAAAGGCTCAGAGAAGAACAAGCAGGTTTCCGAAGAGGCAGATCATGTACAGAGCAGATCATCATCGAAATATCATAGAACAAAGTCTTGAGTACCAACAACGGCTAACGATCAGTTTCGTGGACTTCAAAAAAGCGTTTGATAGTGTCCACCGAGAATCACTATGGAAAAATGTTAGAGAATACGGTATTCCCAGAAAAATTCGTCCAGATCCTACGACACTTTTACAGTAATCTAGTTGCTGCATTAAAACAGAAGAGGGAACAACAGAGTTTTTTACAATCGAGACAGGGGTGCATCTTATCTCCTTCCTTTTCCTCCTAGCCATCGACTACATAATGAGGAGAGCAATGAACCAGACTGCCTTTGGTATTCCATGGCATGAACAGCTCCGATTGACGGACTTGGACTTTGCTGATGATGTTGCACTACTCGGGGCTACAAAATAAATGCATTCAAGAAATGACGGAGAGCCTAGACAGAGAGGCACCCAAAATTGGCCTCCGCATAAACTTGGATAAGACTAAAATTATGCGAGTGGGATATAAGGCAAAGGGTGTCCCCGTCAGAGTTGGCGAGTCAAAGCTTGAAGAGCTGGACAAGTTCACGTACCTTGGCAGCATCATAACAAATGATGGAGATGCTTACCATGATGTAGAGTGCCGAATACGAAAGGCAGGGAGCATTTTCCAAAGGCTGCAGCCTATTTGGACTAGCCAAGCCATTGGACTCGAGACAAAAATACACCTTCTCAACACAATCGTCATTCCAACTGCTACATATGCATGTGAGACGTGGAAGTCATCTGTCAAAATTGAGAAAAGACTAAATGTGGCTCAACAGAGATGGCTGAGACGAATTTTGGGAGTCAGTTACACAGATCGGGTCTCAAACAAGGAAATCCTATGCCGAACTGGGAGTCGAACACTTGGTGAGGTTGTGACTGAGCGTCGCATGAGGTTTGCGGGACATGTTCTACGTCAAAATGAATTACGCACACTAAGAGTTGCGATAACATGGAAGCCAAAACAAGGAAAGCGCAAACAGGGACGTCCTTGTATTACTTGGGGCCACACCTTCATGGAGAACCTCAGAACAGTGGACACCAGGTGGGAGGGGGCTTCAGACATTGCCAGTGACAGATCTTTATGGAGACAGCTTGCCACCCAATGCGCCGAACGGCGCGGGAGGACCTTAGTCTAAGTCTAAGTAACTACTACTATTTTTGTTAAAGGTTTGTGTTATATTAGGCTCATAGATGCTCACAGACAAACCCTACTCATTCAATCGTCATCAAATTTTACATACAAGCTCACGCTCGATGATAACACGTGAATAATGAGAAAATAAAATTAATTAATCAATTAGTCTCTATTAATAAATTTTGTTTGTTTTTTATATACTTTATTATATAGAAAACGCACTAAGTCTAAGGTAGATAAATGGTGCGTGGTATGTAAACAATAACACATCACATCTGTGTGAATTCCATTGAGACAACTTACTTTTGTGAAGTCAACACTAGTTCCTTTCATTCCGTCCAACAAGGCCCGAATGACGTCATCGTTATGCGTTGTCTGGCCACAGATCTTGGACACTAATTTCTGTCCAGCAAAGATACATTAAAAAAAAAAAGAAGAATGACAAAAAAATTATTCCAATGTGTTGAAATTGAATTCTTCCTATTTAGTGTATATGACAAAGAAATGTTACTTGGACAACTAGACATATATCACTATATATTCGTTTTTATATCTGAAATGTTTAACTGCTATAAACTTTAACTCTTTATTTCAATATGAGACAATATTCTGTAAGTTGTTTAAATCGTTTTGACAAAATAGCCTACTCTTTGACCCCACAAGTGACCTAGAACTACAATTTGGTTGAATACATTTCGGACCTTTTCTAAAGTGTCAGCGTTTGTGTGCATATGTTTCTGGGTGTTCGTGTAAATAACGCGTGTGTGTGTCACAGTGTGTGTTTGTATGAGCTTGTGCTCGCCCTTGAGGGCTCAACTACTGGTTGTTTCACGTTGATGCACAGTGCTCAGAGTCTTCATCGAATAGTCTTACAAACACTACAGTCCCTATCAGTCCAAAACTTGAATACAATGAATAAAGACCTACCAATACATTCCCAGACATTAAGGCGCTCAGACGAAATTGAAACGTAGGCTGCGGGTAATTCAACTGTGTCGCCAAATGCAAACTGTCCAAGATTTTCTCAACATTTGTATCAAAGAACCGTTCAGACTGGACGCTGTGGGTAAAGGGGATAAAGTTTAACTTCATGATCTTTGAAGTAAATGTTGAATCAAATAATTTGAAATAGCAACGTTTACACTTCTCTGAGTGGCGAAGCGCTTGGCTTCCGAAAAAGAAGAGAGGGTTCGAATCTTGGTGCAGACTAGGAGTTTTCAATTCGTGATCCTTAGGGCGCCCTTCAGTCCACCCAGTTCTAATGGGTGCCTGACATTACTTGGGGAAGTAAAGGCGGTTGGACGTTGTGCTGGTCACATGACACCCTCGTTAACCGTGGGCCACAGAAACAGAGGACCTCTAATCATTTGCCCTATAGATAGCAAGGTCTGAAAAGGGAACTTTACTTTTTACTTTACGTCTCTATTATTTTTTAATATTTACTTTTATTGCTTTTTAATTACCTCACGACCTGCGATCAATTTTCACCATAGAAATAATATCTATGCTTTCGCAACGGTGTAACTTTGCGTTAGCTTTACAGTTATTTAAACTGTTTAAAAATGTATTACGCGACAAGATGTTTTAAAATTCTTATTTATTTGTCTGCAAAATCTAGGCTTAAATAACAATTTTAAAAAATAGTAACTACCAAAGAAAAAAAACAAAGGGAAATGTCAATTTTTACACTTAAGAATTGACAAAAAAGACAACATATTTCTGTTGGTCTAAGCCGACCGCTGTAAAATAGTCATTCGACCCTCAAAGGGGGCGCGATCCACAGGTTGATAACCCTAGTTTAGTTTGTCGTGAAAAAAGGGGTAACTATTACATTTTAATTGGTGACCGGTATTTTCATCCCCGGTCACTTCCTCCCCGGTCACTTCATCCCCGGTCATTTCATCCCCCGGTCACTTCATCCCCCGGTCACTTCATCCCCCGGTCATTTCAGCCCCTGGTCATTTCATCCCCCGGTCACTTCATCCCCCGGTCATTTCAGCCCCAGTTTAATATTTTTCTTGTTTCATTGTTTAATTGTGCTGTCAAGGCTTTGACTTTAAGCCTTCATTTCATCTAATATATAAATATGATTATGCCAAGTGCTTTTTAAATATTTTTTTACATGTTACTAATGCGTTTATAGTGTTTCCGCTTCCACTTTACATTCTTGATGAGAAATCTTATAATATATTGTAAAACTGGGTGAGTACCTAGCTATAGCGCTTCTATTGGATGTGGGGGATGTAATATTAGAATATTATCCTGCGCATGACGTAATGATCAAAGGCCAAGGTTTAGTGGAAGTAGGGAAAATCATTTGAGAGATAGAAGTGCGATTAGAATAATTATGACCGTGCCGCTGATAACTTGTCATCAAAGGCCAAGGTGTGGTGGAAGTACGACCTTGTTTCACTTCATTTTATTTTTCAATCGCTCTTTCTTGAAATTGGGTGCGTCGTATTTAGCCTTGAAATAAGTTTATTTTTTTTTATTTTTTAATAAAGGCTGACCTTACCCATATCAGGATGACCCTTTTTTACATTACCTCTATATTTATACATGATAAATTTGTGTAGTTTATAATGGCATTTAATTTTAATTTTATTCTTATCTAATGTGATACACTTTTTGTCATTTAAATAAAAAATGAATATATTAAATAGTGCTCATTTCATGATTTTTACAATTACTATTTGTTAGATAAAATGATCAGATGATGAAAATACCAGGGGATGAAACGACCGGGAGATGAAATGACCGGGGAATGAAATGACCGAGGGATGAAATGACCAGGGGATGAAATGAACAGGGGATGAAGTGACCGGGAACCATTTTCATTACAGCGTTTTACTAAATAGAGATCAGCGTGTTAGATTTTTTAACACTAGTAATAATATTAATGATAAATTAAAAAGAAAACAATGCTGAAGCGTTCTTCTAGAAAAAAGTATTTTTTAAATTTTTATTTTAAATGTTAGTATTACCGTATGTATAAACTCATTGATATACATGAATTAATATCATGAGTCGACAGTTCAATATAATCCTCAGTCTTCTGATTCATCCAAATAGCCTTTCTAAACAAACTTTTAAGTTTTTTAGATCCATTGCAGAAGTAATCGTGTAACCGGTACCCACGGGTACCTTTCTACGCCATTAGGTATGTGTCAGGTTCTTTTCTTGCTTGGCTCATTAGGGTTACTCAAGAATAATTAATACTTAATCAACTCCAGCTATCCATGAAAATAATAATAACTTGAATATCCAGTAAAGCACATAATGACAGATACTCTCAGGAAATGTAAATACACAAACACCAGTCCAGCGAGCAACTGACTCTCTCTCTCATACAAGGAAAACTACATTCAAAAACATCACGTGTATACTTGTTCAGATTCATACGAGGGGATATAAACAAAGGGATATAACTCTTTCATACCAAAATATAAACAAAGAAATAACACATTCACTCTCGCCATACCTGCCCCTTTCAATATGAAGGCATAGTTTAGTTAAAGGCAAGGAGATAATTACATTAGTGACCAGCAGTCCAGCAATAGATATGGCTAACTATCTTCCTGTTTGTGGCAAGCTATATATCTAACTTTATTCAACTTGTTTGTGAGTAGCAATAGTCACATTCCAGCTTTACGTACATAGTGGCAAGCACTATTTTTAGATAACAGTACTCACCTGTTTGCATCAGTTTCAATTGGCGTGCAAAGCATTGGACCTATTCCTTCTTGTCCCAGCTTTTTGGTAGCATCCTTTAGCTCTTCTATTGTCTTTCCAGCAACAAATTGATTGTAGATCGTTCTCCCAATAATGAAGTCTGAGATTCTCCTCCCCAACACTTTATAGGACAGTGACATGATCTATGAGAGATCGAAAGATACATTTCTATCAAATACATTTTACAGTCATTGTTCCGTTGTGATAAGCTAGGAGATCTAAACCCCAATACTTCGGATAAAAATATATCGATGTAAAACATTAGTCTACTTACTTGAACAGCATTGTCTGTAAAATATGTAAATTTGCACAGAAAAAATATCACGAGTGCACGGCAAAGTTCCCATGTAGACTTAGAGCTGTAGGCAACTTCATTATTTTCAAACATAGCTGGCACGTGACTACATCTTCCATTCTCGGACTGAAGGCAGAAGTGACTTGAAGAGAAGTTACGTTTGTCTGATAGGTGGAATATTCGGGCTTTAAAGCCCTTGTTTACATCCAACGAAATTTGGTATCTAGATGTTGTGTACAAGGTGTCTGTGCGCGTTTGTGGGATACGTTGAATATAAGGAAATGATAAATAGTAGTTGACAACTCTACGACCGTGGGCCCATTGGTAAGACTTGTGAAGATGTTCAGCACAGTTGATGAGATCTTTTCCATTGGCATTAGAACTGGCTGCTCGAATAGCATTCAACATCATTTCATTGTTCTGTTGACATGAAAATAGCCCACGCTTAGTAAGAACGTATTTTGAATACTCATAAAGACTATTAAAAAAAGTATATAATAATTGCATTTAATTATTTCACCTAGCTGTAGTTGAAATAGATTCCCTGGTTTTCATCCATGGAGTTTGACTATTTGTATTTTAGACAACGAGCATGTAAATGAAGCCAGTTATTTAATTGTTATGATTTTTTTTTTGTTACGGGGAAAAAAAAACATCCGAAACTCTAGAAACAATTAATGTTTGATTTATCTAGAGAAACTATTTGATTTTTACATTTTACTCTATGTCCGTCTGGGGAACATTGAAACACATTATTTCTCCCACGCCCAATCTCGGACTAAGCTGAAATTTTTATAGAATTATTTCTTTTAGCTGACAACACAAGAATTTAAAAAATTCAATTAGGTAATTAACTATTGGAAATTAATTATTTTGTTTGGGATCTTAAACAAGGGAAAGAAATCGTAATTATATAACTGATTTTATTGAAGGATTATCTAAATTGATTTGTTCTGTAAAGGGACACGATCGCTCATTCAAGGCCTCAAGTAAGAAGCGTTTCCCTTTGGTAAAATGTCTAATTGTATTTTAATTGTAGCACATTGCACTTCACATGTACAATGAAAATACTGCATATTAATTGCTGTTTTAAGACTCCAGTATATAGATCTACATACTAAATGCGTTCTTTCTCTTTAAAACAAAAGTAAAAATATTTATTTGTACCTTTTACCCGACAGGGCAATCTCTACAGATTTTACATGTGACGAACAATACACATTCAGAATATCTGAAAATTCTGCATGAGGCTCTGAGACCTAAAAAGTTAGGCTGACCAATGACATTTACAAATCACCCGAAATTTGAGAGCCCCGTTCTCGATAACCCCTGAGCATCATGTGCACTTTGTGCGTTGTCTTGTGTTGTTTTCTTTCTTTTTAGCGGCCTCCGAAAGGGGAATAGACGCTATTATTTTGTGTGGTCCGTCAGTCCGTCCGTCCGTCCCGTTTAGATCTCGAAAACTAGAAAGTTATTGAAAAACCGACATCATGATATTTTAGACCTTTCAAAGTTCTGATGCAACGGCTACTTTTTTTCTTTTCTGAAAGTGAAAAATTAAATTTTTAAAATCAAATATGCAAGCATTTTTGTTGTTGTTGTTGTTGTTTTTTATAAAAATACACCATTTTTTACAACTATTCACTATAAATAGTACCAAACACGGAAGGATATTTAGATTTACCATATCATATTTTTAACACATATTTATGCAAACCGTTTTAGATTTTTTGTCAAAAAAAATTAACAATTGTATTGCTAAGTTTAATAAGTTCTAAAATACATATTACAACATTTTTTTTAAGTGGGGTAATATGAGATGGCGGGCAATATGGGCATTTGTGGTATTTTTTTCATAGGTCGGTATTATATAAAATTTGGCGAAGCGGAAACGAGGCTTAAGCTAAGAAACAGCATTCGCAATTTTAATTCACATTGTGGATTGTAATATTAGTCTAATAAAATGTTTTTAGAAAATTGGTGGTTATCTTTACATTACATCAAATTTCTTTTAAGGTTTTCGAAATGCTTAAAAAGTAAGCTGTCATATTATATTTGGTATATAATTAATACATGAGCAAATATTATGAAAAAAAAACAGTTCTAAAATTCTGATCAGCACATCGATATGGTTGTAATAACAAACTTTTCAGTGTTCTACCCGGGGGTAATATGGGATACCACGTTGGGGGTACATTAGGGTACGATATTTTTTATATGTTTAAGTGCTCAAATATTACACCTAGATCTTTATTGGTGGTGAATGTTCAAGCAGAAGAAAACCCAAAATAATTAGCTCATATAAAAGCTGAATTAGCCAATTATTTTAATTAAAATGAAGACAATTATTTTTTCTCATCTGTTCCGGTGCGCGCACGGTTCACTTTACACAGCCACTTTTTTATTGACTTTTTAACAGAAAAATATTTTTAAAAGAATACATTTTTTGTGATGTTTGAAACTGTTTGTTTTCTTTACTTGATTTACAGAATTATATTTTAATTGTATTTTTATAGTTTTCATACATTGGTTGGGTATCCTATATTTAAATATATTACCCATAAATGGCGAGTAATATGGGATACTACACTGATTTCATTTTATTTCTATAACTTAAAATGTAATGCTCGAATCCATCTGATCTTTAATGAATAGTTTATTTCATATATACTGAATCCATTTTATATTAGCGTTTGGTAAAAATATATCATTTATAAGTTTTATAACTCTTTAAAGTTAAGTATCTCATATTATCCCACTTTCCCTTTTTTTTAAAGAGAAAAAATCTATTTAGTATACATATACGTGGAACATAATTTAAAACAACAATTAATAAGTAGTTATTCAAATTATCGCGAGAACTGCAATGTGAAACAATGCGCAATGAACATTCAACTAAAGGAATTTTTACGGTATTCTTATATTGTATTTTTTCTTGAGGCTTTGAATAAGAGATTACAAAACAATTAGATCAATTAGATAATCATTATATGACATCAGTGAGGCCAGGTTCACATCTAACTTCACCTTCACTTTCACCTATCACTTGGTCTCCTGGCCCGCTGGGGCACAACACAAGATCTGTCAACCTTCTTTCTCCATTCTTCTCTGTCATTTGTCTTTGATCGAATTTCATTCTGATATACTTTCTGAAAATATTGAAACCTGCCTTTTTACCTGCCTGGG
The DNA here is from genome assembly GCA_036873155.1 of Biomphalaria sudanica. Taxonomy (NCBI): domain Eukaryota; kingdom Metazoa; phylum Mollusca; class Gastropoda; family Planorbidae; genus Biomphalaria; species Biomphalaria sudanica. The sequence continues at coordinate 1,567,873 of JAZGLO010005729.1, read as the reverse complement.
TGGACCACTTCGGGGGCCGATTTTGCGTTTGTGTTCCACACAAACTGTCTTTGTAACCGTGTTTTGTTTTGTTTTTTAAGTAGTTGGTTTTTCGTTGTGTTTTGTTGTTGTTGTTGTTGTTTTCGATAAGGCTACTTTGTTCAAACTCATTATATTTAGATCCACATATATTAATTAAAAACAAATAATACATTTTCAACTTACCGGTAAAAAAATATGAATAGCCTGTGCTTCCTCTCAATGAACTACTACGACTGCATGCATTAATTGACGACATTGTTGGTCCGTTTCTAATGAGATAGTCGTAACGAATTGTTTGGAGTCAGCACTGTCAAGTGTCAACTTAACTTAACACAAGAGCCCAAAGTCTATGTGTATTGGTTGCAGACCCTAGCATGTAATTCTTAATGTATATGCGTCCTTCACTTCAGTAATAACCACTAGTATGCTACTTGGACGGCTTTAAAAGAAGAATTTTTTTAACATTAGGTAACAACTTTGTGTTCATTATAAAACCAAATTGCACGTATAGAAAGGTTCTCCAACTTTTTATGACGAGGGCCTGTTTTCAAGTATTTTTCTGCAGACAATGTGTGAGAATTATCTTCACTAGAATCGAGTGATTTAGCGTACATGTAGACTCTAGATTTAAGTCACTAAAATTCGCTGACTTTTCATGGCTATGTGCGAATTATCTTCACCGAATCAAACGTAGATCTAGACTCAAGATCTAAGTCACTATTTGATATGTTAGTGAATCTTAATTATGCCTATCTTATATAATACAGAAATACTTCAAAAAAGAAGATGATTACCTCCTACGCGTTATGCATCTTAACCAATGACTTAAATTCTGCCAAGCCACTGGTTTTCCTGGCTAGCTCAGGCAACCCATTCCATGCTCTAATAGCACTAGGGAAGAAGGAGCATTTGTACAAATTTGTCATAGCTTATGGAACGAGGAATGTGCCTCTATCTTTGTGTCTTTCTGAGTATTTTATTAAATTTTGTTTTTGTATTTGAAGATTATGGTTCAGTGTTTAATGTATAATTGCTACTTTACTTTTAAGTCTTCTCTCCTGAAAGTTTTCTAAATTTAGAGATTTTACTATAGGTGTTACTCTGTCAAAAGTGAATATTCGTTTGTAATGAATCTCACTGCTCTATTTTGTGTCTGTTCCAGTCTCTTAATATTTTCTTGAGAACAGAGAATGGGTATTCTATTATTGGCCTAACCAATGTTAAATAACATTTTGGTTTTATGTCCATATTTGATTTATTGAAATTTCTTTCAATAAACCCTAATGCTTTGTTTGATTTTTTTTGGATAGTTTTCATCAATATCGGGATTCCATGACAGTTTTTCATTTATTATAACACCTAGGTATTTTGCGTTTTTAGTCTGTGTTACTGGTTTACCATGAATAAGATAAGTGGAATTTATTTGTTTTAGGTTTTTTTGTTGTTGTTTTTTTTTGTTACTCTTACTAACGGACATTTTCTGGGTGGAAAGACATGCTCCAATTTGATTTCCATTTCTGTAATTCATCTAATTCTCTTTGTAAAATTTCTGTATCTTGTGTTGTTTTTATTGTTCTATATATTGTGCAATCGTCTGCAAATAATCTGACTTTTGTTGCTGAACAAATGCAATTTGGTAAATCGTTTAGGCCTATGTAAATTAAAATAGTAGTGGACCTAAGACTGTTCCTTGAGGTACGCCTGAGTTTACTGTTATTGGTGTTGATTTAGAGCCATTTATTGTTACAGTTTGTTCTCTCCCTATCAGAAAATCTTTAATCCACTGATGCAATGGACCATCAATGGCAAAATATTTTAATTTTTTAAGCAAACTATGGTGCTATTAATTATAGTGTAGGCCTACTGGTCAACGATCCACTGAGCTGTACAGTATTCTTCTGCCAGCAATGGATTACCTTTTTCTTTGTTAGTTCTTTTCTTGCATAATAATTCAATGATGCCATTTTTTACCAATGGCTTAATTTTTCTTCGCTTTTTCAAGAGGGCCTCAGTGGATGACTCGTGAATACTATCCGTGAGTCAATGTCCTTCTCGTTTAGACCTATTAGGTTGAGAGCTGCAAATTACCCCCTCCAATGTTTGGAAATCAATTAATTTTAATAACATCGTATTTAATGGTTCGTAGGTTTGCGAATTTATATATATATATATATGTATTTCAATTTTACAATAATGAAGACTATGTTATAGCCACTGTATATGTAAGCTCCAGGGAAAGTTCTGGTTTAATTAGCTTTGTTGATGCTAGATTTGAACCTTTAAAGGAAACAATATTAGTCGATCTGGCTGTGCGTTTTATTATCTAGTACGTGCCACGTAGTTATTCTGAGTGGTTTGTGTGGGAATAAGGTGTTAGCTACAGTAAGTTTATGGCTGCTGCCAAACTCGAGGAAGCCTCGTTACTTTCATTAGTTGCTCATAATCCAAATCGTCCAGTGTGTGTGATGATGCCAGGGCCGGCCTTCGAAGTGAATTTGGAGGACCCAAATGAAATTAAATTTTAAAAAAAACTGCGAAAAAAAAAACAACTAAGCAATTGATTAAAAACCTTTCCGTGTACATCTAAATCCATCAATGTGTATAGGCCCCAACATTGTGCGTGTGAGTACATTCTGATGTCTCGCTCGGAACAAAAAATGTAAAGCCTGTTCTTTTTACGTCCAGTGATCGGCAAATGTTCCGCTTTAGCTCCCCAACATATCTGGTCTCTTACATTTGGTAATAGATCTAGACTTCTCTCTCCGCTTTAGGTCCCAAACATATCTGGTCTCTTACATTTGGTAATAGATCTAGACTTCTCTCTCCGCTTTAGCTCCCGAACATATCTGGTCTCTTACATTTGGTAATAGATCTAGACTTCTCTCTCCGCTTTAGCTCCCGAACATATCTGGTCTCTTACATTTGGTCCCAAACATATCTGGTATCTTACATTTGGTAATAGATCTAGACTCTCTCTCCGCTTTAGCTTCCCAACATATCTGGTATCTTACATTTGGTAATAGATCTAGACTTCTCTCTCCGCTTTAGGTCCCCAACATATCTGGTATCTTACATTTGGTAATAGATCTAGACTTCTCTCTCCGCTTTAGCTCCCGAACATATCTGGTATCTTACATTTTGTAATAGATCTAAACTTCTCTCTCCGCTTTAGCTTCCCAAAATATCTGGTATCTTACATTTGGTAATAGATCTAGACTCTCTCTCCGCTTTAGCTCACGAACATATCTGGTATCTTACATTTGGTAATAGATCTAGACTCTCTCTCCGCTTTAGCTTCCCAACATATCTGGTATATTACAATTTTTAATAGATCTAAACTTCTCTCTCCGCTTTAGCTTCCCAAAATATCTGGTATCTTACATTTGGTAATAGATCTAGACTCTCTCTCCGCTTTAGCTCACGAACATATCTGGTATCTTACATTTTGTAATAGATCTAGACTTCTCTCTCCGCTTTAGCTCCCCAACATATCTGGTCTCTTACATTTGGTAATAGATCTAAACTTCTCTCTCCGCTTTAGCTTCCCAACATATCTGGTATCTTACATTTGGTAATAGATCTAGACTCTCTCTCCGCTTTAGCTTCCCAACATATCTGGTATCTTACATTTTGTAATAGATCTAAACTTCTCTCTCCGCTTTAGCTTCCCAACATATCTGGTATCTTACATTTGGTAATAGATCTAGAATCTCTCTCCGCTTTAGCTCACGAACATATCTGGTATCTTACATTTTGTAATAGATCTAGACTCTCTCTCCGCTTTAGCTCCCCAACATATCTGGTCTCTTACATTTGGTAATAGATCTAGAATCTCTCTCCGCTTTAGCTCACGAACATATCTGGTATCTTACATTTGGTAATAGATCTAGACTTCTCTCTCCGCTTTAGCTCCCGAACATATCTGGTATCTTACATTTGGTAATAGATCTAGACTTCTCTCTCCGCTTTAGCTCCCGAACATATCTGGTCTCTTACATTTGGTAATAGATCTAGACTTCTCTCTCCGCTTTAGCTCCCGAACATATCTGGCATCTTACATTTGGTAATAGATCTAGACTTCTCTCTCCGCTTTAGCTCCCGAACATATCTGGTATCTTACATTTGGTAATAGATCTAGACTTCTCTCTCCGCTTTAGCTCCCGAACATATCTGGTCTCTTACATTTGGTAATAGATCTAGACTTCTCTCTCCGCTTTAGCTCCCGAACATATCTGGTATCTTACATTTGGTAATAGATCTAGACTTCTCTCTCTGCTTTAGCTCCCGAACATATCTGGTATCTTACATTTGGTAATAGATCTAGACTTCTCTCTCCGCTTTAGCTCCCGAACATATCTGGTCTCTTACATTTGGTAATAGATCTAGACTTCTCTCTCCGCTTTAGCTCCCGAACATATCTGGTCTCTTACATTTGGTAATAGATCTAGACTTCTCTCTCCGCTTTAGCTCCCGAACATATCTGGTCTCTTACATTTGGTAATAGATCTAGACTTCTCTCTCCGCTTTAGCTCCCGAACATATCTGGTCTCTTACATTTGGTAATAGATCTAGACTTCTCTCTCCGCTTTAGCTCCCGAACATATCTGGTCTCTTACATTTGGTAATAGATCTAGACTTCTCTCTCCGCTTTAGCTCCCGAACATATCTGTCTCTTACATTTGGTAATAGATCTAGACTTCTCTCTCCGCTTTAGCTTCCCAACATATCTGGTATCTTACATTTGGTAATAGATCTAGACTTCTCTCTCCGCTTTAGCTTCCCAACATATCTGGTATCTTACATTTGGTAATAGATCTAGACTTCTCTCTCCGCTTTAGCTCCCGAACATATCTGGTCTCTTACATTTGGTAATAGATCTAGACTTCTCTCTCCGCTTTAGCTCCCGAACATATCTGGTATCTTACATTTGGTAATAGATCTAGACTTCTCTCTCCGCTTTAGCTCCCGAACATATCTGGTATCTTACATTTGGTAATAGATCTAAACTTCTCTCTCCACTTTAGCTCCCGAACATATCTGGTCTCTTACATTTGGTAATAGATCTAGACTTCTCTCTCCGCTTTAGCTCCCGAACATATCTGGTCTCTTACATTTGGTAATAGATCTAGACTTCTCTCTCCGCTTTAGCTCCCGAACATATCTGTCTCTTACATTTGGTAATAGATCTAGACTTCTCTCTCCGCTTTAGCTTCCCAACATATCTGGTATCTTACATTTGGTAATAGATCTAGACTTCTCTCTCCGCTTTAGCTTCCCAACATATCTGGTATCTTACATTTGGTAATAGATCTAGACTTCTCTCTCCGCTTTAGCTCCCGAACATATCTGGTCTCTTACATTTGGTAATAGATCTAGACTTCTCTCTCCGCTTTAGCTCCCGAACATATCTGGTCTCTTACATTTGGTAATAGATCTAGACTTCTCTCTCCGCTTTAGCTCCCGAACATATCTGGTATCTTACATTTGGTAATAGATCTAAACTTCTCTCTCCACTTTAGCTCCCGAACATATCTGGTCTCTTACATTTGGTAATAGATCTAGACTTCTCTCTCCGCTTTAGCTCCCGAACATATCTGGTCTCTTACATTTGGTAATAGATCTAGACTTCTCTCTCCGCTTTAGCTCCCGAACATATCTGTCTCTTACATTTGGTAATAGATCTAGACTTCTCTCTCCGCTTTAGCTTCCCAACATATCTGGTATCTTACATTTGGTAATAGATCTAGACTTCTCTCTCCGCTTTAGCTCCCGAACATATCTGGTCTCTTACATTTGGTAATAGATCTAGACTTCTCTCTCCGCTTTAGCTCCCGAACATATCTGGTCTCTTACATTTGGTAATAGATCTAGACTTCTCTCTCCGCTTTAGCTCCCGAACATATCTGGTATCTTACATTTGGTAATAGATCTAGACTTCTCTCTCCGCTTTAGCTCCCGAACATATCTGGTCTCTTACATTTGGTAATAGATCTAGACTTCTCTCTCCACTTTAGCTCCCGAACATATCTGGTATCTTACATTTGGTAATAGATCTAAACTTCTCTCTCCGCTTTAGCTCCCGAACATATCTGGTATCTTACATTTGGTAATAGATCTAGACTTCTCTCTCCCCCTCCCCAACATATCTGGTTATGCAAATGTATACACCCACAAGACTATAATATTCTAATAATAGGACTACAGATGTAGACCATCTATCAAATTTCAAAGACAATAGAGCCATTTTGGAGAACTGTGTCTGTCACAGTCGACATTGCATGATTTAATGTTCATGTCATGTTAAGAGCTTAAAAGACACGTGGAATTCCTGATGTAGAAAGCAGGAAGTAGAATGAATACAGTTTGACTTTGAGTTCAGTCAAGTCAGTGAGGTCTTGCTCCCGGAAGGTTGGACGTTGCTTCCTGGACTGGTGTATATATATAGCATTAAAGTCGATGGACTGGTGATTGTGGATTAACTATATTTGAGAGTTGATTTCATTATGTGCTTATTGAATATTATTCGTATTTCAATGGATATCTATAGTTGGAGTTCCAGTGTACCTAGTAGTAATTGTTCTTATTGTTACCCGCTGAGATGCGGACGTGATTTGTAACCAACATATATTGGATACATTTGATACCGCTGTCATGCGAATAGGATTATTTATTATTTCTTGACTTGTAGCACTAACAAGGAGTGCAGTATTATTATTATTTTGTAAAATAAACTTTATATTTGTCTGCTGAAACGGACTTAGGTCAGTTTATAGTATTTGTCTTGTCACGTGTCAAGGGTACTTCAGGAAGAAAGAACCCAGCATTACACCACATTCGCATTCTGCAACCTTACACCATTCAACTTCATTTAGTGTCCAGTTCCAGTTGTCTGATTAAGTTTTTACCCTTCTAGTTTGTCACAAAAGCACGATTGTCTTTGTTACACATAAACGTTTGTCCACCATTTGATGCTGAACTATAAAATGTATCTTAGTCTCTTATAACTTCATTGTTGTCTTCTTGCCAGACTTTTGCTGCTGCCCTTCAGCTCTTTCGCAATCTGTGCCATGTCATCCTGCTATGTACAACATTTTTAAAACAAAAACATCTGCGTAAAACAACACCAATATCAGAGACGTCTATTTCTTTTAATGTTGGATAAACACAACATAGATGAAATGGTATGTTCAGAAGGAACAATGTTCATAGCATTAAAAAAAGAAGACATACAAAGTTCATTAACAAAAAAGTATTTAATTTATTTTAAAAAAAAAGATTCCAGTCAAATGTGTAACTTAATGAGAATGTGGGCTAAAAATGTTTCTCCAAAGTAACACTGAATTTAACAGAAGCTATCTTTTCTATCAAAAATGTGTGTACATAGAGGCTGAACATTTGTTTCATTCTATGAGTTACATCTAATTATTTATCTAGAAAAAACGTTCAGTTTGAGCCCTAGACTATAACAATATGAAGTCAATGCTTGCTCTAAATATGAATACAATGTTAACAAGTCACAAGTTACTAACTGAATAGACTAAAGCCAATTTGGTGACAATGGTCTTTAAGGGAGGTCATCAAAAATTGTCTCTTTCAATGTAATAATATTTTTTAGGTGGATGGACATCACAAGTTCAAGGCATATATATATAAATATATAACATACTAAGAGTAGTTTAAAATACAAAGATTTACATTCCTAATGGTAAAAATGAGAAAGTTTTAAAGCCGAACTTTATTTTGAATTTTAATTTTAAGTTTTCAGCTGACATAAAACTATACATTTCATTTCTTTGAATAAGTAACAGTATTAGCTAACTTCTTCCAACAACATCAAAATGTACTACAAAGTTAGACTGGGTTAAAACAAAGCAGAACTTTGCCCTTATTAAGAATAAGATATTGTATAAAAACAAACAAACAAGTCAATGGTTACTTCCCAGGCATGGTTCTTAATCTGCTGTACCAAAAAACTTGACTGACCGATCCATACTGACAGATACAACAAAGGATGAATTGTGACCAAACCTTACACCTGTGGCAGCTGCAGTGTGGTCATTGAACACAGCCAGTTCACTCCACTGTTTACACAAATAGATTCTGAAAGAAAAATGAGTAAATATTGTTTATTCAAACATGCTAGAACATAATTTAGCTCACACAAAAGTATGAACACAGCACATATCTCCAGATAGTCTAAAGATATGATGCTAGTAGTTTGGGATATTTAGCTCAACAAGAATCTAGAATCAAAATAGTTGTGTAGAAGACAGAAACTGATAATGCAACATTTTTAGGGAAGTTACAATAGAACATTGTTGGAAATAGAGAAAACATGTAAGATCTTCAGAAAGAGAGACACAGATCTGGCACTACATTTGGCCACAGATAAACCTTGTCATCACTGAAAAGGAAAGTTTTGAGCATTTTTTACATTTACTGGCCAAGTAGCTGTGAACTTGAATCAACAGAAACTAAATAAATGTCAAAACCTTACCTTTTACCTCAAAAACTCTTTTAAATGAGTTTTTGCAACGCTAGCTATTGGATTGAGTATGTTTTTAGTTCAATTTTGAGAAGGACTACAGGCTCACAATTTATTAAGTACTACTAAATCTGTTACAAATGGCAAGAAAGAGAGTGTAATACTGATATACATGCTCAAAGGGGCCTTTCCGGCATCTTTAAAATCCATAGACAACTTTGTCCTACCCGCCAGGTGGAGAAAATTGTTCCTTTAAAGACAACTCGTGATCGGCTCATCCCCACCTACAATATATGAATGTAATCAAACTGGACCTTAAAGCAGTATTGATGTTGACTACTGGGAAGAGATAGTCCTAGACTGCAGTATGTGGAGAGAGTTGGAGACCAAGAAAGCTATGGACAGCGAAAAAGCATTGGCCTTAGCTCTGGAAAAAAGCATGCTATATGATAAATGTCTGGCTTCTCCACCTCCAAAGCAAAGGCCACATTAATCTGCATTAGGTGTGGATGGGAATATCTCTAGTACCTCTCGAGAATAGGGCTCCACAGTCATAAGAAAAAGTGTTGTGCATTCTACAACAAAAGGAGGCCCAACAAAAATATTGAGAAGAACTTGTTTACTAATTGGGCCATGTTAAAGTGGTTTATTAGCTTGGAATACCTGGTCATTAGTTGTTCTAGTAGAAATAGGAATATGTCAACTATGACGACACATTCTAGAGAATAATAATCACAAAGACAAGCATATCAGTAGTCAACACTATAGAGTGAAATGAAAATAATGAACAGCTATTCAACTGAAAAATTAGCGAAATCTCTTTTGTTTACTTTATAGAAAAAAATATGCTTAACATAATACTAATCATGCAATCATACTCATTTGCCATATTGAAATCAAACAATAAATCCAAAAATAAATAATCATGAAAAATTCTAAACAAACAGTACCTGACATCTGATCCAGCAACTGCTAAGTAAGTTCCACTCTGGTCAAAGCAAAGCCCTTTCACTTGATAGTTATCTTCTAGTTGAATGGTTTTAAAGTTTTTCAATTTTCTAAGATCCCAGAGTTTGACAACAGAGTCTTCAGCAGATGTTGCTAAATAGTAACCTAAAAAAAGAAAAAAAAACAATGCTGGTGATAAAAAAAAATACTTTTGAAAATTAAAATAAAAGAAAGGTAGGTAGGTCAGCCAAACAAAAATTAAATGAATAAAATTAATATATAGTGAGCAATTCAAATCCTAGTCAGTCTAATGGCATTGTGATAATCTCATGGAGCAAATCAGCCTACACTTTATCAATTAACAAACAGTGAGAATAAAAAATAATATTTTCATAATTACATTACATGAGAGTGAGTTGTTTTTTTTTTAAAATAAAATCTAACACTAACCATTTTCAGAGAATGAGATACTGGAGATAGGTCCCTGATGTCCTTGGAAATTAGCCACATTAGATCGCTCCTTCAGATCCCAAATCTTGATTGTTGAGTCATCAGTTCCAGTACCAAAAATCAGACCATCAGGATGAAACTGTGCACACGTCAAAGCTGAGGCTGAAATCACATGAATAAGGTTACTAAGAAAAACATTAAAATGTTGGGATCTAATTAACAGTGATTCAGTTTGACACAGTTCAGCTTTTTAAAAGATATTTTAAAGAAAAAAAACAACTAATCCTTCTAGAAATTATATATTATTGTGACAGCATTTGAAGGATGAGTAGTGTGTACGCAACTCACGACTATGTTCTTTCTTGTGAGAACATTTTACTGATGTTGCAGTGATTCAGTTCGACACAGTTCAGTCTTTTAAAAAGATATTTTAAAGAAAATAAAACTAACCCTTCAAGAAATTATATCATATTATTGTGAGAGAAAGGGAAAAAAATGAAACCCAAACAACATAAAAACTTACTAATTTGATCAGATTTTCCCATTATTTTGGTTAGAATTCTTCCTGTTCTTATGTCAGAGAAAGCCCAATGCTGAGGAAGAAACCAAAGTATGATTTAAAAAGAAGAATTATATGAAAATACAACAGTTCATTACCAATACCACTTAATAAATCCTTTCTCTACCAGTTAAATATTAACCCACAGCAAACAGCAATGGGGGCTAATATAAATATTCATTTAAAGCTAAAACAAAATGTCATATAGAAATAAATTATGCTTCATAATTTAATAAAATTTTTTTTTACTAAACCAGCTAAGTATCGAATCACAGAATATTGAACTGAAAAATGATAAGGTATCATTTTTGAATTTTTTTTAAAGATAAAAAAACAAAGTTTTGTACAACTCACCATATCTGTTGAGCAAGATAGAACATAGTCTCCAGTTGCATGCAAACTTATTCCTGTGACTGGTGCATCATGAGCACGTATAATTTGTCCACAAGATGCAGTTGTGATGCCCCAGACTCGGATGGTATTATCTGGGGAAGCTGTGATTACTAGTTCCTACAATAAAAAAAAAACAAACATATGAACAGTGTGCAGATATATCAAACAAAATAAATGTAAGTAAATATTCTTTTAACATTGTTCTGAGTGATAAGCTGCTAAAGCGGATCCTTAAATATATATTTATGATTCTTTAACACTTAAAACCAAATCAAAAAGTTGCAAATTCACAGTCAATTCTTATCTAAATGCAAAATATATTTCTTATAAATTTTTTTTACATAACCTTATAATTGTTAATAAACCCATTTGACTGCACCCCACAACAACTTTCTACAAAAAATTAAGCTGTCTATGTGGCATTGTTGGTTGTAAATAACTGATTTTTGGTTGTGGAGATAAGGCGAGTATTCATCAGTTTTACTAGCATCTCATACATCCTAAGAAATAATATAGAATGAAACTATAACAAATACTATTATTAACCCTAGAAAAAACTGAAAAGCCAAAACACTAAGCTGAAGTGAAATTTTCTAAATACATGAATTCTTACCTCTTCAGGGTGGTATATAACACTTGTTACTTTCTTGCTATGACCCTTGAGTATGGCCATAACCTGTTCAGTATCCTTGTTAAAAACAACTGCATTTTTGTCATTGCCTCCTGTGACAATTCTCGAAGTGTCTCTTAGACAGACATCAACTGACAGTATACCTGGCACACTTGCACTATGAAGGCCCTGAAATGAAGTTAAATCCAAAGCAAATGAAGACACTATTTTTAATGGTATCAATCTTGAGTGGTGATGTGCAAAGGAGTAGTTGTTTGAATGTTAACAACATCAAAGAAAAAGCAAGATGAGAATGTTTACCTTAAAATCATTTTTCAACATTGGGGTCTTAAGGTTTGGTGCAAAAAAAGTACTCAGTAGGCCACATTTCATTATAAATTTCATTAAATACTTTTAATTAGTTAAAACGTATTAAAATACATTTTATTTTAGCCTATACAGGTATGACATATATAATTGGAAAGAATAAGTTCCTTTAAACCAAACTTAGAATTAAGACGAAGTTGACCAACGATAAAACATTTTGAATGCAATGTTGGTGTATAAGAAAATGGTATTGCTAAAGTATTAAATTGTGTACTACTAATATGTATACTAATAATTTTGAGAATTAATTCTTACGCTAACTTTTACGCTTGTATGAGTAAATAATAAATAACTTCTACAAATAGATACAAATAAAATTGCAAGTCTACATCTCATTACTTTGATATTATTTTCACAGGAAGTCATAATATGCTAGTGTTTTACTCACTGTATGAGAAGCCAATTGTCTGTAATTTCGGATATCATCACTAGTTGCCAAACCTTCTGGTACTGTTTTGCCACGCTGAAAATTTAAATGAAAATCTTATCAACTCTAATTACACAATCAAAAACAGTGTATATGGTTGAAGATTACCCATACGATCTATTTATTATAAAAAGTCACTAAATAGTATTAACCCATTAGAATTTGTATGAAGGGAAAAAATAAGCAAATCATTCATTTAGAAATAACTTGGCAGTCAGATCTGTTTTAATCAAATTCTTTTAGCTTGCTAAAACTTTAAAATTTGTTTACCTTTTTTCTTTCAGCAGTCAATAGAGTTGCTTTATCTTGCAGCTATTAGGTTGAAAAAAAAGTATTATTTACAGTAAGTAATGCTTATTAGGACAATTCCTTAAAGAGTGAAAAAAATATTAATAAAATATCTACAATAATACACTGCCATGCATCAAATTATTAATCACCTTTTTAATAACTTCATCACTCATGACGGCTTCTTCAACAGGCTGTGTAGCAGACTCTGGACCAGCATCAGCCCCTATGGACTAAAAGAAAAAATTAAATTAAGTAAAGATTTAGACTGAAACTTGTATAGTGTTCTCTCAAATTATTGTAGCTCAGCTTACCGGATTTGGAGCAGGTGCATTATAGCCAGGAATGGGTGCAGTTAAACCAGCTTGAGGTTTCAATGTGGCCAACGCTGTGAAGAAAAAACAACAACATAATAACGTATTTAATTTTCTCTATATTAAGATCATTTTCATTTATCTGTCTTTGACCAAAGTAGTCAATAAAAGCAAAAAAATTTTTTCGGAGTTTAAATGTTGATCAACTGTAATAATATATAATCATTAATGGTAATTAATGATCTATGCTTATTTTATTTGGAAAAATACATAGAGCTATCTTGCTTTACTAGTCAACAAAATGTATTTTGATAAATAATATTGTGCAAACTTACAAACATAAAATTAGATCAAATATTGGCCAAACGCTAAGCTTTTTAATGCACCAATACTCAATATTCCTGTTTTTTTAATTTGTAATTTTTTTTTGCATTGTGCTTCACAAATCAAGAAAATTGCCTACAATACCACTGTCAGCACCTTAGCAGAGATAGTGCAACCTATTGTGCTAATTTAGTGCAATGATTCACAGCTTATTATAAACACTTATAGTTGGCAATTATTTTGACATTACTTTACAAACAGTTTGCAATTTAAAATGTGTATGATACATATATGGCCCACCAAACTTGTTTTGAAATAACACACAGATCTAGTTTTAAAATTATTATTTTTCATAAAGGTTTCCTATAAATGTGTGACTGTCAACAATGATATGTTTCTGAATGTTATTTTTAGAACACAAACCTTCTCTTGCAGCTGTAACTTCCTTAATGAGACGAGCAATGACACGGCAAGCAGCATCATGCTGATAAAGAGCATGAGACAGCTCTGTGAAAAAAAAAATTAATGTAACTCAGTTATTATTACATATTTAGATACCAAAACCAAGCATATCTTAACCAGTGTGCATTGTGGTATCAGCAAGACCACATTTTTAACCATACACTGAACTAAGTTTCCCAATAACTTTGAAAATCTGTTAACCAAACACAAAATCTATAAATTATACATCATTGTAAATATTAAAAACATTAAAACATTCTAGCAGTAAAGGAAAGCATATTATGACCTAGACTTTAACCTTCAGTAATTTATTTATGTTTTATAAACTAGACTTAGGACCATAGATTCAGTAATTCGTATATAAAAAAAAAATAAAAACATAACTCATTCATTATAATGCAAAAAAAAACAACAACTAAATACCTTGTCTAGCAGTCTGAAGTTGCTGACGTAAAGTGAAACTATGAAGCATGACAGCATCCTAGCAAACAATAACAACATTACAATAATGCAGAATATGCCAAACATTCATTTCATTACAAAACAATACAAGTGAAGATCTTAAAAGAATTTTACTAATGCTGTGATAATAGCGATGAGATAGTAAAATGAATGTTTTGAACAAATTTAGTTACTTACTACGAAGGGTATATTTCTAAGCTAAGAGCTTACACTAAATGTGGCATTTAAAAAAATTTATAAATGAGGATTATGTGTCAGTTTCAGAAATTCAGAGTCACTAAAAAATAAAATGATTTAGTAGAACAGTTTCTGAACCAATGGTTAATAAAAAGTATTGTTATGTCTTAAAGGTTCAAATTGTTATGATTGATTTTTCACACCAAAAATGTGGGCAAATAGTTTCAATAACAAATGTTCACAGAAATGTAAGATTTTAGTTCATTTACCCATTCATCTTGAAGTGCTTTAAGAATGGCAGGAATACTGGTAGCAGATGGAGGTCTAGGTTTTACAATGGCGGAGCCTAAAAATGAAAATAAAATGCTAATAATTTTGACTCAAAAGAAAAAATTAAATAGATATTACATATCAAAATTGACTGCTACAAAAGTACATTAATTAACTACTTCTATGTAACAGTAAATCAGATATTACGACTTTCTGGTTCAGTAAATTTTATTAAATGGATCCTATAGAAGAACTTTGGATGAAAATACAATACATATATATATATAAATATATATATATATATACATATATATATATATACTGTACAGTTGGACTAGTTTTAGGGTAAACGTTTTTTGTTCCAAGTGTGTTGCTTTTTTGTTACAAGTAGTGACATTGGATTATTAGTTCCAGTTTATTAATTTTTTTTGGTGCTGTTTCTTCTATGGTGCTCTGTAAATAAATGGATAAAAATAAGAAAAAAATTTCAATTCGGACAATAAATTTCTTATTACATGCACTTGGATGGATATTTTCAATGTCTGTGAGTTTTTCATTTTTAAATTCAAAACCCAAATTTACAACAATATGATTTGCAAGCTAGAAAATTTAAGAAAAATAGAAAGAGCATGTATTTCTCTTTAATTCTATATCAAATTTATTATTTTCCAATAACAAATAAAAAAGTTATACAAGTTAAATCGAAGCGAAGTAGTGCACTCTGAAATGGCGAAAAAATTAAACACGTCCAAACGTGGAAAATAATGCAGAAGTCAAAGAGTTAAAGGCCCTAAGTGCATTTATATATATTCTTTTAATAATATGACCTAAACACAGAAAAGATGATAATAGTGAAGTAAAAGTTCAAAGAAAAATAGGTACATATAATTAATCTACTTACTTTTAACTGGAATAAGCATATCCACAGATAGTTTCTCATTTGAAATTGGATCAGTTCCATTTTCCAAAATGTACTTTTCAATCAGTCGCTTTTCATACACATGTCCAGACACAGGAGAAATTACTGGCTGCTCTGGAACTTCATTACTAACTGGAAGTAGAATTAGCAGCATTTTTAACATTTTCTAAAGCAAAATTTCTTTTCAATGCTTTAAGATGGTTATTAAAGTCAAAATGTAAAGCATGGTAAAGATCAAATCAGCTGATTAATTAATAAAATCCTAAATAGAACTCTATTTTCAATAATCAATATTTTTGTTAAATATTGCAAACAGTTGCTTTTCTTTTTGGTAGTTTAACACTTAGATTGACAACATACAATAGAGATCCAGAAAGGTCTTGTCTAGGACTCTAGCTTAGTCTAGATGATCTAACAGTTTGCATTAGTCTGCAAGTTAATTTTTTAATTAATAATTTATAAAATAGATCTAGCCTCCCACGCTCAGCCTAAGTTAGTATAGTCAGATTGAATCTGAGTCTAGACTAGATCTAGACTCATTTCTAGACAGTCACAGTAAAGACCTGGTCTTAAGACTAATGTATTCATAGTGAGTGAGTAAATATTACTATTATATTTATACTTATATTATAAGACTTGTAAAAAATAAAATTAGTAGACCATCCATACATTGACTATTCAAGACTATTTTGGCTAACAAAAAATGGCACAGTAGAGTTGAGTAGTGACTGTAACACACACACATGACACACTAAGTGACTAACTTCTTAAGACAGTCTTTAAGTTTAAAGTGATTATTAAAAGTGGCAGTCTTTACTTAACTAAGACTTCTTAATCCAAGTGTAATACTACTAGACTAGACTCTAATAAACTCTACGAAGTGCCTATCCCCAACCAGTTGGGAATAGGCTTCAACCCTATTCCCAACCGGATGGATGGGTCAAATAAGGTCAAAACCATATTCACAGTCAGTTGACTTCAGGTCTATCCCCAGTATAGTCTTCCTGCCAATCCCCCCTGTTGACCGGAAGTGTTGCTATATAAAAGGCTAGCATAAACGTGACCATGGCATTTTATATAATCAATTATCCTCTGGTCGCTTTCACTATCATTTATTTAAAAAAAAACATGGAAGGAAAATCATTCACAAATTTTACTGAATTCAAGGAATTTATCAAGAAGCATGAAGAGGAACAGCATGTTTTGTTTGTTACTAGTGGTTCTAAAAAGGTATGTTGTTGATTTTACAATGACTATATAATACTATATTCAATATTGACTATAATACTATAATAGATCGTTAGATTCTTATTTATTTCATTTAAGCTTAGCTTTTTATTTCTTTTCTAGTGTAGTACTTTTTTGTTTCTTTTAAAAGTAATGCCTGTATTATTATAAGATATAGATAAAATAATAAATAATAATTACATGTAAAGTAGCTTGTAATTTTGAATGAAATTGGAATGGTTGGAAATAAATATATTAAGTTTAGAATGTTATATATTTTTTTCCGTTTACAGCTGTTAAATTTAATTACACTTAAAAAAAGAGAATGCATTTTCCCTACACACAATTTATAAGTGCTAAATTTTATTATTTTTTTAGCTTATCAATGGACATCCAGTTGAGTGGGAACACAACTTGATCTAATTTTGACCTAATTTAACCCTGTTGACTGTGAATATGGTTTTGACCTTATTTGACCCATCCATCCGGTTGGGAATAGGGTTGAAGCCTATTCACAACTGGTTGGGAATAGGGTCCGCCTAAACTCTAATAGTCTAATACTAGCTTGACTATGTAGCTCTACCATCTAGAATCTAGATGCTCTACTCACTCAACTCTACTGTCAGTACTGAGTCTACTCTAGACTCTTAAATTAAGTAACTCTAAAAAAATTTAAAGAGAACTCAGTCTCAGTAGTAAAGTAAGAATAACAAATTACAAACAATAGTTCAGTAACTGACACTTGTGACTAGTCTAGATCTAGAATCAACAGAACATCAGAATGACTAAGATTCCTAGAATCATATTCTATAACTAGATTTTAGGGAATAGATCTATTAATCTATAAGAAATGAATGTATACGATCAACGACACGGTAGAATAACGAACTTCACTGTCCGA
Organism: Biomphalaria sudanica; assembly: GCA_036873155.1. Classification (NCBI taxonomy): domain Eukaryota; kingdom Metazoa; phylum Mollusca; class Gastropoda; family Planorbidae; genus Biomphalaria; species Biomphalaria sudanica. The sequence continues at coordinate 1,550,249 of JAZGLO010005729.1, read as the reverse complement.
ATAGCCAAAAAAAAAAAAAATCCCAAGCCCAAACAAACGCCGGTGACGGTCTGGATTTTACCGAGTTAACAGTATTAACCATTACGATACATAGATCTATTTTCTATTGAAAATGTTATTAAAAAACAAATATTGCTTAAACTTAAAACAAGATCTTATATAAAATGTGTTTATATTTGTTAGTTTGAAATAATAATTGAAATAATTTCCACGCACTTGCACAGCACAACGCCATCTTGAAATGTAGTCACGTGACTAAAGTTTCGCATTTTGTTTTATTTTTACGCAAATACACAAATTTTGGCCCAAATGATACCCAGATTAGATAGAGATCAGTAGAGCTATACGGAAATAAATTGTTCGTTGTTTGTTAGGTACGCGACTTTTTTTGTAAAATGTTTTACATGTTTTGGGTGTTCCTTCAGAGTTGAAGATGATTTACTTCCTAGTCCAAACCTCCCGCAGGATGGCGGGGGATGGAAGCGGGCAGGGTTTTAACCCGGGACCATCGATAAGTCCGAACGACAGTCCAGCGCGCAAACCGCACGACCGGAGACTAGATCAATCACAATTTAATGGTCCTTTCTACGCCTTCCACCCCTTACTCAAATTTATTTGTCTGCACATTTTCTCTTTGTGAGACTCCCGTGCTAGATCTAAAGCGAATTTTTCATGACTTGGGCTTTTGAAAGACGCAATCACATATCCAGATGCGTCGCTATTATAGGGTCGGGATGGTGTCACAGGGTCACCCAGTTTGCTAATTAGATATTGGTGTCACTGCCCCCCCTCCCAAAAAAAAAAGCAATAATTATAATACATAACTCACTGAACATAACTTAAATTACAAATACAAAAAAACACAACGTAATAGAATACTCAGTAAGATACAAAGGTAAAGGCACATTAAAAATTACTATTCCATAATATTCCATATGTTAAGACAAATTAGTAAAAGTCCACCTAAATTCTTCCTAGAGCCATATATAAATTATTAGAGAATGGAACCGGTTGCCTGAATCAGACAAGAGAACCAACGACTGAGCAGAGCTTAAGTTTCAAACATGGAAGACTAGAGTAATACATGGATACGCGGGTATATAAGAAAATCTTTTTTTACAAAGCTTGTATATATCAACACGCTCTGTCTGTATGGTAAAAAGTTTGTACACGTTATTTCTCCCACACCCAATCTCGGATGAAGCTGAAATTCGGAACTATTATTTCGCTTAGCCTACCTGACAATACAAGCATCAGTATAAAATAAAAACAATTAGCTAATTAACTATTTGTTGTTTGGTATCTCAAACAATGGAAATAAATTGTAATTGAATGAAGTGGTGGTATTAGCTTAATTAGTCCCCTTTAAAGGTCGTCGTCTGAGTCTCAGTGAATATAAACGTGAGAAATAAGAAACAATAGATAACTATACAATCTTCCATGTTCATAAGCTCTGTACTAGCGGGTGGTCTGTGTTGGCTTGAGAAGCATGAGAGGCTTTAGCCATGAGTTCTATTTCAGGTCGTTCCCCCCCCCTTTTTTTAGTAAATGCTTTTTTATTTTAGTCAAGATCTATTAAAAATTTAATTACATGACTGATCCAAACTTATTGCTTTATAAGTATTTTTTTTTATTCTTCTTGTTTGTTTGTTTGTTTTTTAAGAAAAAGTCTTAGAAGTCTAAATTCAACTTGTCACTCTTGCTATAGGTCTATTCCAAAAAAAAAAATTTTTTTAAAGTAACTCGAATCAAAATTAATAATAATAAGTTAATTTATAAAGCGCCTTTAAGAAACAGCTTAAGCCAAAATGAAGAGATATAACACATTAAATCAAGAGTTAAAATGACATACTAATATAAAAAAAAACTCTAATTTGATTAACAAATTAACATGTCACTATCCACACACCATTCCTCAGAGGACCGTTTCAATGGTGGGAGTTTTCCCGTGTGCTCGACCATTGGCCTTGCTTCTAATCCGAGCATCTTCGGTTATGAGCCATCGGTAATAGAGCGATAATAATTTACTTCTACTTGGATCTTATCCAGACAGGCAGTTAGAGACAAGCTTCCAAAGGCCTAAGAGTCTCAAGAGTTTTAGAATCAGCTCTTATGACAATTAAGAAGAAGAAGCGTGATCAGTTTACTAAGTTACACGGGCATTTCTTTGTTGTAGATGCACTGATGACAATGTGTGACCACCTTGTGGTCGATTCTTGCTTTCACAGAAAGCCAATGGCGTGTACGCAAGAGAGCAGCAGCAGAATCGCAACTCTTTTTTTCGTAGGATATTGTTCATGCAACGTTGGTTTGTAATCGGTCCAGCTTAACGAATTTTGTTATCGGGTAGTCCTATACCTGATAGCTTGGCTTTGCATTGGTCAAGGCGGGAGAGTACGAATACCACAGCTAGCTTTTTTTTATTTTTTTTTTGTTGACTCCATTGTCAAATATGATCAGATCGGGCTTAATCTGCACCGCTGCAGATACAGACTCTGGCAATGCTGACTTATGTGTGACTCAAAAGACAGAGTTGAGTCCAAAAACATATCTCCAAGAACTTCATGTATAGAAGAAACCTGGCAGTAGGTGATGAATAGTGAATCTGTACTCTACTTTTCCATGTTGTTTCGAGTGTCTATTCTAATTACTCCTGTCTTATCTTGCTTGCCATTTCAATTTCTTTTTTAAAGTTTGTTATACTGTTAAAATAAAGTGGTGGCTATTTTTATCTAGGAGGTTTGACAAGACATCTTGCTGGCTCATTTTGGATGGATCATACTATAAGGTTTGACTTCGAGCCAGAGAATATGGAGGAGTGCAGTAACTCACATGTCCAGGCAGTTCTAGCTGTGAAATATATTGTAAATCGAAGGCAGTCAACTCAACGAAGTTCTACGGTAAATAATTGTGTTTATTTACCAGGACAAACACATAAGTCTTTTGCATTCAAAGAGTCTTGTTACTAATTATACCAGTCCTTTCACCAGCAACCTGAATACGGACCAATGACAGCCTTCCCCGCTTCGCTCCATGTCCCCACTACAGTCTTCAGGCAGCACAAAAAACGGCTCCTTAGTTTCCAACGTTTCAGACTCTCCACTGGTCTTTCCTCTATCCTAGCGCCTTCGTGTTCTGGTTCAATAGTGCGCTCGTATGCACCACAGCATTGGTGCAAGGCAGTGTTACAACAATATATTTTGCCACATCCAGCACAGACTAAACCATTGTGTTTTGTCAGTGATATCTGTCATCAATAGCTTCAAATGTGTAGTCTGCAGCCTTTTTATGTGATTTGACTGTTTTTTTTATTTAAAATTGAACTCTTCAAAATGTAATTAATTACACATACATCTGTTTTTATTTCTTTTTGTGCAATTTTAATTTTAATACTGACATACATTCATTTTTGTTAAATTCATGTTCATGTTTGCCTTTCAGATTTTGTAAAAGTTTAGTTTGTTTTAGTTTAGATTTCAATCATTTTAAAAGCTGTATTTCTTCAAAGTCATCTCAAAACATTAAAAATGGCAGATTTAGAAATCTCTTTTACACTAGGTTGTAACTTTAAAAAATGAAATAATAAATTTGATACCATAAAAAAGTGTTTAATTAACAAAGCAAGAATATGTCATAAAAGGAAATTTATTTTTTGTATTCTATAAAACAACATTCTTGTCAGAACACAATCAAATCACACACAAACTTCCTCAGCATGGATGGACAACTATTTCCTAATTTATCATTGTGCTAGTCTACAATTAAGGATTTCCTTGCAAGATTTGACTACTTTTATGAAATGTAGAGAAACTATTATACTTACTTTGGTGAGGTAGCTAAGGGATAGAGCACTCTGCTTAAGAATCAAGAGACTGTGTTGCAAATCTTGGGGAACATTGCAAGTTTTTATTAAGTATAATGGAAAGTCTGTTATTTCAACAAGCTCTAATAAATACTTAATTAACATAATTTGGGGAAAGTAAAGGTGTTTAGCTGTTATTACAACCCACCAACACACTTAACTGTTAGCCATAGAAGCAGATGATTTTTACATCATAGGTGCAAGATTTCAAAAGGAAATATGCTTGCTTACTACTTTATATTACAATGAGGAGATTAGGATGATTGTGGGCATTTGACTTTGCAGTCATAAAGGACAATTTTGTCAGTTGAAAAAAAAAAAATGGATAATACCTATTTTGATTCTGCCATGCTTCGTGAAGTTTAGGCATGTAAACAGTAAAACCTCTTATCCAAGTATGCTCAGTAAAAAGACTGACAGACATTCTCACAAGACTTGAAACAACTTTATAGACACTTTACAGAAACATAGCTTCTGTCTCTTTTTTTTTAATTTGTCATTTCAAAGACACAATTATTCTTCACAGCACTCAAATATATCCATTTCAAAAATACCACTTAGGGGAATGAACCACTTGGAACTGGGTACCGATCAAGCGGGTTTGAAACCATACTCGAGCTTAGTTGTGTTTGCTGAGCGCCTAAAGGCACTAAAACCTTCTCTCAGATAATTCTGCCTCCACCCCCACTGGTCCATAACAGAGATTGGACCATAACATTTCTAGCATGCTATAGGCATGAAAGATGCTTTATACAGAAACAAACAAAAATAATAATAATGTCTAGGATACAAAAAAAGGCTTAGAAATGTTTGTTTTACACATTTGAAACATATCTCAGAAATATTGGCTTAATATATAAATACAAAAATAAGAGTAAAGAAAAATATGTAATTTATTACAGTTTTAACATTAAATTGGATCAATGGAAAAAACAGTACTGAAATTCAGACACTTCTAACAATTTTCAATAGGAATTCAAGTAGATAACTAAGTTCAGTTTATAAATTTAAAAAAGAAAATAATTTTCTTCACATTTTCATGACAAACAACTTGAAATATATTAAAACCTCCTCCAAGACTCAACAAATTTAAATTTAAAAAGTCTTTGTCATAATTGTCAACTCTAAATGAACAAATTTAGATAAATATAAAAGAACTGAGCAAAAAAAAAAAAAAATCTTTGATCATTATTCGTCTTTCTTCAAGCATTCAATTTTCCTGGCACTGTCAATCTTTGTAATCATCTTTCTCAGTTTCAGTAGCTCAGTGTATAAATTTCTATTTAAAATCTGGGATGCACAAAGTAGTCCAGATATAACTGCTGGTGTGAAACCACAGCTTAAGGTGTCTTGCCCTAGAAATAAAAACACAAAAACAAGTTTATTTAGGAAGTTAAATTGTTTCAACTCTCAAAATTGTAAGCATATGCATAAGTCTTAAAGTGGTAAGTAGTGCTAATAAAAACAAATTAAATATTGCATAGGTGAAACTGAAACCATGTGCTATGTCATTATATAATGTAAAGTGCATTTAGACCATTTAAATAATTAATCCAATGATCAAAGTAGAATTTGTTATTTACTTGTATTGCAGTATTTCAGTTTATTCTGTTAGTTTTACTTTTCATTTCTAAATTACACAATCCTTTATTGTCCCCAAAATAAACCTTGCCATGCACACTACCATCCAAAGATAGTGCAGAAGGTACGCACTATTAGAGACTAGACAGAGAAGGATGTTGACAGTATAAAAAGAGAACAGTTTGCCCAAGTCTAGAGCTGATGAACATGCTGTGCTCAAGGCAGACGTTGTTTTATGTATAAGAGATGTCCCCATGTAAATAAACATGTACATTGTTGAGATGCCTCCCCTTCAGTTATTACAGCATTGTTTCTCCTTTAGTAACCATATCTATGAAATAAGTTTTCTCTACACCCAGATCTGTAGCTATTATGAAATAAGTTTCCTCTAGACCAAGATCAAGTAGCTAAGAATTATTGTGGTGTAAAAAGGACTTATGAGTCATAATATTCTAGATTGCACCAGAGTTGTACTTATCCCATTTGCAAGATTTCTTAGGAAGAATATTTTTTATAATATTTCACATCAATCCAAATAATAATCTTCACCAAACACTTCCATTTGGAGAATGACTTGTATGAGGTACAAAACTTCTAGTGGTAATAATGATGCACTTTATATTAGATGAGAAATAGTGGATTCATGTTCCCTTTTTTTATAGCGATTTTTGAATCAGCTACTTTTGTTACTTACTATCTCTATGTAAAGACAAGACATTTTATCATGTATTCAATTTGTTTCACCAAACTGCTGATCAAGTAAGGCATTCATGAAATTTTCGCAAACTTACCTGAACACTTATCCTTTAATACTTCTGATTGAAAAAAAAATTATTTTTTTTATAAGCCATTGAGAAAGTTTGCAAAAATATAGGCATCATTTAAATATGGTGTAGGACAAAGCATTCCTGATTTCATAATTTCTAAGAAATATACTAAAGGGGTTACAACTTCTCTGATTCTAAAAACATTTAAACGGGACAATGCCACTAAATTATTTGCTAGTACTTAACTATGACAATAGTATTTTTGAATAAACTGTAAAGCTGTAAACTACTGCCAATGGTTTGACAAGTGTTCTAAGTTGTATATTTAAATCAAAGTTTTGCAGCTTATCTCTTCTCTTTTCGTACAAGCAGCTGACAAATTAAATAGTTTTGTTCAGTGATGCCCAACCTAATTCGACCTACAGGCCAATTTAATTTCTGGCACTCGTATTGTGGACCAACGAAAATGTACAAAAATGAAATGAATATGACCTGAAACAACTTTATTAGATAGAAACTTGTGGATCTAATACTTACATTCATTTATGGGATATCTGAAAGTTCTTTTTTCTTACGCAACTGAAAATGACTATTGGTCTACTTACAATATTGTAGCTAGCTTACCTGCGGCTAAATTTTTGGTCTCTTTTTGGTAAATATGCCTAACAATCCTCCAATCTCTATGCGTAGTTTAACAATCATTTATTCGCTTCTCAAACCATAAATGTTGTCATTGTTGTTTGATAAATGCTGTTGATTTATTTTAACAGCCACTTTCCTTATAAAACAAACATATTGGTTTAGTATCATGTTCCACACAAACAAAAATAAAGATCTGTTCACTTTTCATGGTAGATTCTAAATTCACAGTCCACTTGTAGTTTCTTAGACTCTCTCATTTCATAAACATACAATTGTTAAAGGTCATAGTGTCAATCCATCTGAGAAAAAATGAGGACCCACAACCTTATCTTAGAGAGGGGATTTTCTACACTTTGTACCGACGTTTTGGCAGGCCAGATGAAACCATGAATGGCCCGCGGGCTGTATTTTGGGCATCACTGGTTTAGTTAGTATAAAGTTAAGTCTAATTGACCTGGTAAAAGCAATCATGGTGCATGACCTCATAATACGAAGAGGAATTTCCTGAAGTACTACATTAAATAGCAGGCAAAAGATTTGAGGTCTGTATGACCCAACCCAGTAATGGCCTCAAATTGAGAACAGACAGGACTAGTCCAAACAGTTCCTACATGTCTACTGAGAGAAATCCTTCTTGCTGATCAAAGGGTTCATGGAGATGCTCCCATATCCTAAATGGACTGTATCAAATTTAAATGCAATGGTAAAGGGTTAAAACTTACCAGTTATTAACAGTCCTGGTATATCAGTATCCACTCTCAACCTCCAGGCTGCATCTGCTGAGAAACGCTGTTTACCTTGATCTAGTCCATACATTTCACCTTGTGGACAGGCCAGGTAGTACTGGTTAGAAACAGGTGTCCCAACCTCTAGGTAGACTTTCTAAATAGAGTATGTAATTTATTATTGATTATCTTTTTTTACAAAACTTAGATTAACTCACTCTGTTTGTCAGACTATCTGTTGCTCTGTCTGGTAAAAAGTTTGAACATGTTTTTTCTCCCACTTCCCATTCTAGGACAAAGTTAAAACTTTGCACAATTATTCATTGTACCAGACAAGACATGAATCAATATAAAATTATCCAATTAGTTAATTAATTGAATGTGATTACTTTGTTAGACATTAAAATATGGGGAATAAATGCTACTTTTTGAGAGAAGTGGATGGATGGATTTAATCCCCCTTATTAAATTATGACAATTTTTTTTTCCCTTTTCCCATTCTAGAATCATGTTGAAATTTTGTGTCATTATTCATAGTCAATGACAATACATGAATCAATCAAAAAATTAACCAAATATTTAATCATTTAGTACTAATTAATTAATTTTGTTTTATATAGCAGAAAGGGAGCTAAACCGTGCCATTTTCAGATACATGACAGTAATTAGCAGTTCTTTTGCTTAGATTAGCTTTGTTTTTTAAAAAGTATTCTTTTTTCTTTTGCTTTTTAACTTGTTAGACGCTTCCATGCTGTGACTTTTGCAGATAAGTCAAACAGAGGTAACATTCAAACAAAAAACACAGGCGAAAGGCCAACAATATAAGCTAGATAACGCTTATAGCAAATGTCAAACAAGAAGTTTAATAATAAAAAAGGGAACTGTTGAATGTCATCAAGCTAAATCTCCACTTCAGTTACTAAAGCCAACCTTACTCTATGGCTGCCAAAAGTCATCTGTGTTTACTTCCTAAATACTTGTTTTTTTATTTGTTACATCATTGTTTCTAAGTCAGGACATTCCCTTTTATGAATCAAATAACTTTTTGAGCCAAATCCTAATTGTACCATAACAACTTTAATCAAGTCTAATAATTGAATATGAGTAATAGTATCAAGGATTTTATTGACACTAATTAAATTATTAGGTAAAAATGAGCTGTCAAATCTTACTTTTCCATCTAATTGAGGAAACAGGTCAATACATTGCTGCCACATCTGTCTGCCGATTATATCCTTGATTCCTTCATAATGGTCTCCACGATGACGAATCTTTTCATCCTTCCATTTTGAAAACCATTCCCATTTGGCTAAGGTAATTACAAGAGCAGAACTTTTTCCTGAGAAATACAAAACATGATAATTTTAAACTGGGATAGAATAGGTTCTAACTTTATACTGGTTCAGCAAAATTATTCAAGATCCTGAATTAACCATTTTGTAAAAAAAAAACCTTTCTAAGTTACCTTGTTTAGCTTTACTAAATATTTTCAAGGCTAATCTAGACTGAAATTAAATTAGATTTAAAAAAATGACTGCTCAAAAGAGAAAGGTGTATCAAAAGAGCTCCCCAGAAACACTTTTATAAACCAGTTCAAGAGTCAGCTATTTCTCAATGACTAAGAAAAGAACCCCTCACAGTAAAAGAACTCTTAAAAAGAATTCATCAAGTACATTTTCAACAGGTACAGATGATGAAAGGAAAACTTTATCCTCATCAGATAATGGCTTCATCTGAGTTAAAAGGGATAAAATGTGTAGGTCACAGCTAGGTCTGAATAAATACATGAAATACTCCACTTTCTTAATCGTTTAACTTTAACATAAAACCTTAAAATTATTAACATAATAAGTGCCAATGACAAAGGAATTTTTTTTCTTGAGCTTGAAGATCATTAGAAAAAATTGTAGTAGATAGCTTCAGCAAGAGACACCTAGAGAGAGCAGCTCCTACATATGCACCATAGTCCTTAGAGTCCAAAATAAACATCAAATAAAGGCCTTTAAATGAATCCAAGAAGCACCTGGTGACACGAACTTGAGGCAGACACAATGAAGTTTGGTTACATCTGGAACAAGATGGAAAGGACAGCCCAGGACAGGGGACTATGGAGATCTATTGTTGGCGATCCATACTCCAATAAGGGTGAGGGGGCTGTAAGTAAGTAAGTAAGTAAATGAATCCACAGTACACAAGTTTTATCTGCAACAGATGTGGCCAAAACTGGGTAATCCAAGATGTAAGATTCTGCTATCTTTCTAAATTTTGAAGACTCAAGGACATTTGCACATTTACTATTATATATAAATGTTCATTAAGGTTGTACAGTGTTGGTCTAAAAAAAAAAAAAAAAAAAGCATGGTTAATTAAATATTTCAACATGTTGAGCTCACCAGGAAATTTTTTTTCCCATATGGGGTCTTTAGCTGAAGGAAAAGAAATAAATCCAAAAGGGATCTTGATATCTTCAATGTCTTCTGGCTTCATGCTGAGATATTCTTCTAGAGCTTTGCTGATGTCATCTCTATTGGAAATGTTCAAAATTGTAAAAAGTCTTCCTAAAATATTACTTTTAGCTCAATGCAAACATTAGGAGTAAATATGTGGCACAAAATGAATCCACAATTTGTACAATATAAAGCAAATTGATTAGTTTACTACCCTAATAAAGAAAAGGTCATATCTGAAAGAGAATGTAAATGCATTCTACTTGATGAATTTATTTTGCTCTCAAAATGAAGCAAAATGTATTTTAAAATAACAAAATGTCTTAAGCATAATTTGATGTAAGCGACTATTGCGGTCAAGATTCAACATTTATGTTTTATGTTACTACTTCCATTTCATAGCTAGTTGTATTTAAAAACAATATGTATTGACAAAAAAGTTTTGGGATTTTTTTTTTTAAGTAGCTGGCAGATAAAAAAAAAAGGTAACCTGAAAATAAATACCAATAATTTATATGACAGATAATAATGACACTCACTATGAGTAACAATCTAAATCTATCATTAACCCTCTTAAGACAGAGCATTTTAGCATGTCTTGTGCCAAAAAGACGGAGCACTATTTCCAGACTAAGCACTTCTCATACAAAAAAATTCCTAGCAAATAAACTAATTACTTTACATACATAAAACAATATATATTATTGAAGAGAAATGAATGAACTAATACAATCTTATGGAATCCATCTGAAATATTTAATATTTATTAAAATAAATCAAGCTAATTTGCATAATTTATGCGCATAAATTGCCAAATTTTTTTTTTCAAAACAGAACAGAATCAAAAAGGTAAGAGTTTTTTAAGAAGTTTTAGGCCTGAACAAGCCTTAATACATGTGTTTAGGGAAACAAGGCATATGGAGACCCTTTAGACTCTTCTATCACATTATTTTACTTCTTTTCTCCTCACCGCCCAGGTACCATGGAAACAAACACCTTCATTTTTGCCACAGTGACAGCCACCCATTTATGACCCAGGGATCTTTTTTTGAGTTGTTAGTTGGTCATAAAGTTGGCATCATATTTATTAATCTCCCAGACAAACATTTGAACTAAATTGATAGTAAAAAAGAGCATAAAACAGTCTATGAGGTTCTAATCCCTTGGTGCTCAAATGGGTCTTCTCTATCCAGCTCCTAACCCTTACAACTAAACCATGTTACCATGAATAGACATCGTCAACACATACTAGATCTGGTACTAGTAATACTAGTGTAACCTTAGAGCTAAAGCTTTCTTCAATACTGCTCTGATTTTTATTAGGGCTATCATAGTTTAAATAAAATCAGAGTCAGTGAGTTTGCTTTCCTCAATATCACATCTGACATATTAAAATTTTCACCTGTCACTAGCTAACTTCAAAAAATCAATACAAACAAATTATCATATAAAAACAGCAAAGGAAGCCACCATTAGTCTACTAAAGTGTAAAAAAAGTAAGAACTAATCCGTTTGCTACCCAATCTTGTGGTTGGAAACATTGTGGCTGATAGATTGTCTGCTTCATCTTATTAGCCAAATAGCTTTGGGTCAATAGATCGGCTGCGTCATCTTCAGAAGGTTAAACTTAACCCAAATTCTAAAACTTAGCTGAAAAAAAAATCTAAATCAATGCCACAATGATAACTGAAAAAAAAAAAAATTCACCCTATCCATAACTCTACTCATTAAGTATAAAACAACTCAGAAAACAGCCAAACTACTAAGGATTAGAAGTTTGGATTTCATTTTTCAATGAGCGTGTGGCGTTGAGCATAAAGAAGGGATATGACAACTCTTATATATAGTACATAAAAAAATATGGAAAGATTCATTAAGACAAATCTTACGTATTGTAATGCCATATATTGCTAGCTGGTAGATTCAGATCACTAGAGCTGCCTTCAATTCCAATAAATGTGGTTATGAATGAGACACTCGATCCAACCTTTGCAATCGTTGGGTATATGACTATAAATAAAATAAAAAACATGTTTAGCATTTTTTTTTATACAAAATTTTATAAATGACATAACATGACATTACAAATGATAACACTGTAACACACCTTAAGTTTGTAACATTTTTATTTAGAAAAAAAAATGTTCATTTGCTTTTACCTTTCTTGAAGTAAAGCTAACTATAACAAACAAATTTCAAACTACAGCAAAGTGTTCAGCCATTCTTTAAAAAAAAATACAAATTAAATACTAATGCTAGAATACAAATCATAAAAGTTTTTGACATGAGTATATTTCAACACATTCATGTTACGATAAAATTCTGGTACTTACAAGAAGATTTGGCTATAGCTTCAGGCAATAATGTTTTAAATGTATTAACTGCTCCAGCATCAGAGATAATGTAGCTGGCATGAATCTCACAGTCATTCTTGCCCACTTGAACACCTGATGAAGGTGTAAATTTGCATTAAGTGACTGCAGTTGCTCCAAGGAATATAGCTACATAAACTAATTTGTTTTTAAAATAATATTGTTGACTTTGTTAAAGAAGTTCAAAAAAGCTGAAATCAATCACTAACCATGTACCCTTCCTGAGCTGTCACACAAAATTTTGGTCACTGGTGCCTGTACCAAGACTTTACCACCTGCCTTCTCAATGCTCTGGATCATGTGAAATGCTATTTCTGAAGTTCCACCCACAGGATAAAAAGCCCCCCTGGTATAGTGATCTATGAGAGCAGCATGAAGCATGAAAGGTACCTCATTCGGAAACACACCTACAAAAAAAAATTAAGGTAGATTTTAATAATTAAAAACAATTAAAACTTCAGAAAAAAAAACAACATATTTAGCAGTGAAAATCCTGACCTACCAGCTAGAAGGTGTCTGAAAGATGGGCTTTACAAAAGTGTCACTGTCTGGCTTGTGAAATGAGAGTTTAACTCATAAGAATTCACGAAGACATGAAAACAGTCAGCCTGACAGGAAGGCTTTTGGGGTCAGTAACCTAAAGTCTTAGTATAGTAGAATAGGCGTATGTTTGATAAAAAAAAGTTCCCCTTTCAGAACTATAGGGCCGATGATGTAAAAGTCATATGTTTCTGTGGCCTACGGTTTACCACACAGGTTTCATGTGGCCAGCACAATGATCAACCGCTGTTACATTTTCCCAACTAATGTCAGGTACCCATTAGAGCTGGGTGGACTCAGAGGCGCCCGAAGATCCCGAAATTAAAAATCCCAGTCTTCACCAAGATTCGAACCCGGGACCCCAGTTCAGAAGTGAAGCGCTTTACCGCTCAGCCACCGCGCCTCCGTATGTTTGATATAAGACTTGATATTTTCTCAGTACATTAATATTGGAATATTATCTTATGATTTCTGCTGGTTTAAAATATTCATCATGTTGTCGTGTTAATATGCTATTTTCAAGAGTCTGTTACATATTACATGGCTGGAGCGCATGCAAGCACATTCATATTTTATCACTATTTTGTATTCTTAGTGTACATATAGCCTAATCCCAGACCAAATACAGCTTTACACATACGCACAAGCTAATAAAAACTACATATACAAGAACTTAAGATTCACCATGTGACAAAAAGTACTGGAAAAAAATCTTGTCAGAAAAACTAAACTACTAAAAATGTTATAATTACCATAATCTCCACAAATATAGGATAAGACCAACTTCAGTTCCTTGTTATTAGTCAGACCATCCAGAACTTCTTGCAGTGTTGTGTCAGTGTAACCTTTTCGATAACATTTTAGCACTAGCTTGTATAATCCACTGTACACCAAGAATTGAGCAATATAGCGTGGCAATATTTTCAGCATTGAGTATCCAAACATCGATGCACTGGCATCCTTCAAATATTAAGTATTAAATTTTGTTTAAGTGCTTTTTTCTAACTGCTAGCATAAAGATGAAGGTGTGGTAATGAAAAACTCTAGTTATTGCTATTTACTTCATGTTTATTAAGCTAAAGAAAATGTAGAAAATGATCAGATTGTAATTGAACTAGAAGGCAATGTTAAAGCAGACATACTGGCCAAAGAGGGAAGAAAGAACAAACAAATCCCTCTCTACCCAGAAGAAATGATGAAAATAATAGAGAGTAGAATAAATGAAAATTGGACCAGCTCACATCCCAATTACAAGTAAAAGGACGCCTATTATAAGCTATCTCGACATGACCAATGCATAATTTTTCTATTCAGAACCAGACACAACAGAATAAGACAACATATGTTCCAAAAGCTTAAAGTTGGGATGAGCAAAACCTGCCCTTGTGGAGCATCCCCAGAGAATGCTGACCATGTCCATCAAAGCTGCATACTATATCAAGAGGCCCGAACAAGACTCTGGCCCCAATAGAACAAAAACTATACAGAGAACTGCCTGATCTGGAAACCACTACCCTGTTCATCTGATCTGAACCCTCCGACATGTAAAATGAGAACGAAGAAGAATAATATATAATTTTTGTCAATTTTTTTCTTTCCTACAATTACTAAGGAAACAGAAGCGCTCACAGTGTAACAATTGGAATCACCAAAAAATATAACACTTTACGCATAGATCAAGCTGATGGGCTCCTAGATCTGGGCAACACTCTTATATGAGTGTAAGTCTTTGACAGCTGATTCCATCTGTAGAAAAAAAGGTGCTTTAAGAAATCATTAGGTAACTCTAGATGTAAAGAGACTGCATAACAAGTGATAAAAGTTAGTGACAACATTTAAAAGTCCACTAGCCTTGTGAACTCAGCTAGTACAGCCATGTCACAAAAATGTTCAATAATGGTGAAGACCTTTATGCATAAAAAGAAAAAGAGGCAGGTGAAAACAACTAGAAGATAATATAAAAAAATGAACAAGACATCAAGAATGGTAAAAAAAAATACAAGATTGGAAAGAAAGAAACTAGTTGACAGATAACTTGAGTACCCTTATGGTCCAACAGACTTTGCTATAGGTTAAGGTTGTTCATGGAAATAACAAAAGTAATCTTTTTACATAAAAGTTTACATTTTCAATAAAGTATTTATTGAGTAATTGAGTATCTATAGCAATGAAAACCTTCACAAGTTCCATGTATTTGATAATGGCTTCTTTCTCTTCAGGAAAGAGTTCTATAAGGTTTTGGACATATCGATCATCTCCTGACTTCATCTTATAAATTCTGGCTTTGGCTGTGTCCCCAACAGCTACCTGTGGTTATAACAAAAAGTTGTTTTCAATTTAACTAATACATCTTCAACAAGAGAAATCCAACAGTTTCTTAACATTTTTAAAGTAAAAACAATATTTAAAATGAACAAATGTAACAAAAAATAACGAATAATCATCATAATGACTTCACATATATACAAAACAGATTTTATAAATATTATTTAATCAAGAAACTGAAATGTGTACTTGGTCAAAGGCATCATCCATCTGTGCCCATCTAAGCTGTCCACAAGTTAACTGATCCAGAAGTGTACGGTTGACAGTGCCATCTTGCAGTTTGCCAATATAATGAATCCCTGCACAAAAAGAAGTTACACAATTAACTAGGAGAATAAATTATTTTCAAATGCAATTTTGATTAATCATATGCCAAAATCAAATATGCCAACCCCCCAAACTTTTGTAAGACTCTGTGTCTAAGAACTGCATGAAAATATCTGTTTATATTAACTTTCCTTTCAAGTCCCAAAGGGTCTTTATGATAAGAGTATGTAAATTTGCCTGCTTACAACTCACTCTGTCTGGTGATAAATTATTTTGTTCAGTATCTCGAACAAGGGAGAGAAATTGCACTGGACTGAAGTGGTTGTATAAGCTGAATTAGTCCCTTTTATAGGTCATCGTGGTTTAGTGAACATAAGCATGATTTAATATAACCTTTTTTTTTTAAATGTTTTTTTCTAGTACTGGTATTGGTATCAAGCTCACAAATATGCTATCATAGAATTGTAGTTTTTTAGATGAAGCTTTACGTATAGAGGCTTATTATGTAGAATTTCTGAAAGGTATCTACTTTTATCCTAAAGAGTAGAGAGGTATGTTTGCTCACCAGTGTCAAACTCAAACCCTTTCTCAATAAAAGTGTGACAGCAGCCACCAGCTTGATCATGTTGCTCAAGGACAAGAACTTTGAGACCAGCTCGGCTAAGTAGAACTGCAGCAGTCAGACCACCAGCACCACTTCCTATTACAATCACATCTAGTTTCTCTGGAACTTGAGAGGCTTTAAATCCTGAAGAATTAGTATAAATATACATACACATTGTGGGCATTGTGGCTGAGTGGTAAAGCAATTGGCTTCTGAGCCGGGGGTTCTGGGTTCAAATCCTGGTGAAGACTGGGATTTTTTACTTTCGGAGCCTTTAAGTCCACCCTACCTGACATTAGTTGGTCATTGTGCAGGCCACATGACACCTTGTTAACCGTCGGTCATAGAAACAGATGACCTTTAGATCATCTGCCCCATAGATAAAAGGGAACTTTACTTGATATACATACACATATAATTAAACAATTATATAACTTTGTAAATTTAAGATGATTCTGCAAGGTATCTATTACACACATCTACTAAGAAATGGCTACAGAAAATCTGACAATCATATCTAGTTTCTCTTGAACTTCAGAGGCTTTAAACTCTGAGGAATTAAGGACAAATATATAAATACATAAGTACAATAAAAAAAATTGCAGATAATATTTATAACTTAGTGTACAAGATAATTCTGCAAGACACTGCACATCCTCTAAGTAATAATTAAAGTAGATCAGAAAACAATATGACTCTTAACCAAAATGAAATGGTCAAAATTTCAGTTTGCCAGTGCCTCAAAATACTCAAATTTATCATGAATGAAAGAAATGTACAACATTATTAGTGTCACGTATCATTGTAAAAACATATTATTTTATTTAATAATTATTTACTGAGTGCCAAAAGGTAGCACGGAAAACCAACTCCTAGATAACCCCTCCCCCCCACTGGTCCACAAAAGAGATTGGACCAAAGCGCTCTGAGCTTGCATAAGCAGGAAAGTAGCGCTATATAAAAGCTATAATAATAACTTAGTTCAAGGTTTTATGTCAAGCTAGGAAACTCCAATGACGTTGTGACACACATCAATCAAGTCAAGAGAAGCGTTTGTCACATGATAGTAAACTTTGATTTGATTGGAAGCAGCACCGGATATGGTGATATATGTGGTGAACAAAGAAGCTAGAGATAATTTATTAATTCCTCAGTCTTGGAATGAAATTTGTATTATTTTGAGTTAGAATCTAGTAGCAATCTTTTGAATATTTTATATTAGATACAGTTTTCTTTGTAAATAACGTACATTTGTGTTTCCTTCATTCATTGGCCTCCTTCAGTCGTAGAACGACTATGGTCCATCTCAGAGCACACTTCCTCATGTGGCTGTGGAGCCCTTTTTTGGAGAGACACTCCCGTCCACAGATAGCGTAGGTTGAGACGAAAGCATGGGCATTGTTTATGGTCGGAACGATGTCGCCCACACAGCAGTTCCCCCCTCTCCGCGCAGCTGATATGACCAAAGGAACGGAATATCCAATACAGTTTGGGATTAGTAGCGCCGCAGGATCTGCCAGGCTGTAGCATGGTGTGCCACAGTCTGCCTAAGGGTCACCAGCTCCTGATTTTTCCTCAGAGTTGTCTCCCGAAGCCTTTCCCGTGTTTGGGTATATCCACAGGGCAGCGGAGGTTTGGATTCAGAGTTTTCCTTCTCCTAGATGGGTAGCCAACCAAGGCTAACGAGCCCCTCCTGCCCGAAGCTTACTGGTTTAGGCACCAGTTGCTCCCCTTTGCCCCTTCTCCTGTCTGTGGTAACAGTTCCGCCAGGCTCAGTAACTGAGCCACACGTGAAGGCCAGGAGTTGGACTGGTTGTCAGAGGCTATTTGAGACGCATGCCATTGGAAGCACTTTATAGGTAATGATGGGCTTAAGGCCATTACCACTTCCGCATTAACAACCTTGTAAATAACGTACATTTGTGTTTCCTAGTTAGTAATTAAAGTTCTGTATTTGAATTAAAAAGGATCTACTTCATTGAATCTATTAGTAAATATTTAATTCATCTTATCAGCTGACATCTTCAAATAAGACAACTCATCTTATCAGATGACAACTTCAAGTAGAGAATCCTCTGCATCAGGGTTATAAGATTTCAGCACCTCAAAGCAATTAGAGAAGATCATCATCTGAGATTATTCAAGATCCTATTCACCGTGACATCAGTCTATTAACTGTGACAATTAGTATGACTCATCCTGACTGTTTGTCTCATCTATCATTTGTAAAATATGTTAAATGTTTAAAATTAAGAGGTTTTAAACAAATCATCAAAATTGAAACTAGTGGACTTACTTTGTTTAAGAACGGCATCTCGTGCTTTAGTATCAATTACACATGGCTCTGGAGATAGCCTGTAATCCTTTGCCAATGGGTTTCTTCCTAATTTTTTCCCAAAAAAGTAAACAGATATGATGTAAAGAAAAATATAGAAAATAAATCCTCCAGCCAGAAACCATGGATTTGAGAAAATGTAGCTAAAAAACGATCGCAGCCCAATGTCAATAGACATAGTGAAGAGAAGGAATTTAGCTCAATGATGTGTTGTCAGCAATGATTGGTAATATTCTAAGTTCAAGACCAATAACTCCACCAATTAAAAATATTTCTAAGAGGTATAAAATATAATATTATTTATATTAAATATTGATTGTCAATAACAGAATTGTTTTTAAATCAGACATAGCCTCTGAACTGTCAGCTCCAAATCATCAATCTATATAGAAAGATATATTTATATTTAATTAATCTAGTCTTTATATAGTATAGATCTATATATCAGATGAGATATCTAATATTAATATAACTAAGACTAAGTATATTATAATATTTAATTATTGATTTGATGGATGGCAATTAATAATTCAATTGTCAATGATCATGCGATGGCTTAATGGCTAACTATAGTTATACTAGTTATAGTTAGTAATTAGTATACTATGTGAAGTATGTGAGTATGTCTGAGTCTGTGGCCTAACGGAGGCTAACGCATAGATTAATCATTAATGATAGATGATACTGATAGGCCTAGCCTGGCTAAGCTAAGTAAGACTAGATCTGCTGGACTTGATCTAGATTCTAGGTGTAGTCACAAGGTAGTATGTCTAATTTAAAATGTAACTCTATGTTATCATTGCATAATATTCAGATTAACAGTTGTTCTGATAGCATTATTATCATTTGTATGAATAGCTCTAGTCCAGAGTCTAGACCTAGTAGATAGTCTGGTTTTGATTTTAACGACCTTTGACCTTATAATCTAGTAATAAATTCGCAATTTTAAAAATGTATTAATTTGCTAATTTGTGATAGGTGGTTTAATATGACATTGATTTGATTTTGACGACAGATCCAGCATATGTTTATGCTTTTGACTAGATCTAGATCTATCAAAATAAATTTATTTTATTGTAAAAAGATTACTATATAAATTATTATTATATATCTAGTATCTCCCCTGCTTCCATTAGTAAAGTAATATAAAGTAAATCTACCAGAATTCAAGCAACAGTTTGAGAAAAACTAAAGCAAAAACCAAAGTAGACCCCCCCCCCCCCAGTCACCAATTTAAGGGGGAGATTTGATATTATCTTTTGACTTACAATGCTGTGATGATTCGCATAATAAAATTGCTTCCATTTTTCTCAGTCAGCAGATGTCCTTAGCAGAATATCAAGAGAGGCTAACTCATTCTTTCACTGTGTCTTGCCAGTCTTTCTCTTAATGACCCTTTCTCCATTTTCTTTCCACTGTACCATTGTCGCAGTTATCCAGTCTCATTTTTCTTATTGAGAGTACAACTCTAGGTCTACAGTCTACAGGACTGAGGTCTTCACCTCACTAATGTCAATTAGTCGTTTGGTGTTCAAGTTGACTTTTTCATGAGTCTGAGGTTCAAGATTCCAGATTGCGGGTTGCCTTGGTCAGACCTGATGTTGCAGTGTGAATTGTGAACTCTTTGGAATTATCGTCAGTGAACAATATTGGATTACAGACTATATCTATGTGAATTCCCAGTTGTTGCGTTGAAGGAATGTTTGAACAACTTATGATGAATATGTTGAGGTAATGATATTATTCAAATAATTGATCATTGATATATCACAAAGAAAATAACTATATCATATTGGAGTAGAGATATTATACATATATTTATGGATATTGATATTACTGTTATCATTCATCATACATCAGTTCATTTGTAAATATATCACTTTAATAAATGTTTATTGTTATTTAACATTACACACTGAGTTTATTAATTTAGTACAACTATATGTGTGTGGTGTGCTTGTCAGGCTGAACTTGGACCAAAATATTATAAGTTCAGAAAAGAATAACAATAACACACATTGAATTAAAACTATGATAGATACAATAAAACACAAGAACCTGACAAGTATTTTGGGGGCTCGTCTAAAAAGTTAATCTTAGTCATAATTTGTAAATTATTTGCTAGGTTTATTGTTTAGATTTGTGTACTTGTAAAAGTATATTTTCAGATTCTAGACACCTGTTTGTGTCACAGTACCATGTGATTGTACCTTATTACTCAAGAAAAGCACTGTATTAATTTTTTTGTGTGAGACTTTAATGGTGCCATTATATCGCCATTGCTAACATTGTATCTTATATATAATATTTTTTAAATTTATACTAATAAGATATAATTTTGTTACATGCCAAACTGATTGGTGTCGGACTTAAATTGGAGCTGTGATCTGTTGTTGGGATTCTCAAGTTGTCCTGGTGTACCTGGCTGTACCTTGTCATCACTACTCTATCTTCCTGGTGCTGAGGCAGATTCTATCTTCGCAGGAGAAAGCACAGCTAAGTGTATTTTTTTTTGGTTGCTAATAATATATCTTGTGCTCTAGTTGATTTTTCTGATTTGACCTTTGGAACTTATATTGTTTGGAAATTCTGAGGATGGAGACTAGGTTTTCTATAGATTCACAATTTATAGCAGATGGGAAGGCGTTGGGTTTTTCAGGAGTTGACTTACAGAATTATGTGAAGGAACGGAAGGAGGAATATGTCAAGGCAGAACAAGCAAAGAAGGAGGAATATGTCAAGGCAGAACAAGCAAAGAAGGAGGAGGAACGGCTTAAGAAGGAGGAGGAACGGCTTAAGAAGGAGGAGGAACGGGCAAGATTGGATAGGGAGGAACGGCTTAAGAAGGAGGAATTGGATAGGGAGGAACGGCTTAAGAAGGAGGAGGAACGGTTTAAGAAGGAGGAGCATGAACGATGGAAAGAAAGAGAAGCAGTGGAAGCTAAAAAGAGGCAGGATGAATTGGAATTGGCTAGACTTCAGGAGAAAATTGGTGTCAAATCTGAAAACAAAGAAGGAGAAGCTAAGATCCAGGATAAACATAGGAATATAATTGATAAGTTGGACAAGAGTTTTCAGAATATGAAGGAAGATGAGGATTTGATTGGCTTTTTGACTTTATTTGAGGCGGTAGCAACAAGATGTTGTATTGATAAGAAAAGTTGGGCTATGTTGTTATCTTACAAATTGACTTCAAAACTCAAGAATTTCATGCTACAAGATGATCTATTTAAAAGGGAAAATTATGATGAAGTGAAGGTTTTGTTAATGAGGCAGGCTGATATAAATGGAGAATCGTGTAGGAAGAAATTTCACCAAATCAGACCTAAAGAAAATGATTTCAGGGGATATGTAGCAGAATTGAGAAGGGCACTAGACAATTGGATGAAGATGGCAGAAGTAAAGGAGACCATAGAAGGCATGAAGAATATGATTGTGACAGACAGATTGTTAGAGAGTGTTTCAGGTGAGGTATATCGTCAACTTATCTTAAATAAAAGTGATAATGTAGAAGACATGTTAAAAGTAATTGAAAGCTTTAAGACTGCAAGTTCAACCAAATCATTATGTAAAGAGGAAAATGTGTATGTAGTGGGAGCTGCTGAAGCTACAAGTCAGAACTATGTTAGTGACGGGAAAGTCATAACTTGTTTTAAGTGTGGTGGTAGAGGGCATATGTCAATGGAGTGTAAATCAGGAAATCAAAAAAATTATGTTAAGTCAGGTAAGGATGGAGGCTGGAGAAATGTTTCTCATGATAATCAACAACGGTTCAAGAGGCAGGGGAGGCGTACAAGTGAACATGGAAGCAGCAGTGGTAGTGAAACGGATGGAAGGTCTGATGATGATGAGATTGCATCAAGTCGAAACAAATGTGTCAGAGTAAAAAGTGATAAAAGTTGTAAAAGAGACAGTCAAAGAGGTGATACTGAACTTGTCTCTAAACAAAGATGACTAAAAGGTCAGTTTTATGATTTAAAGAAACGTTCTGGCTATGAATTAGTTCCAGATCGTTATACGGTAACTGTGAAAAATTTACCATTTAATGTAAGATGGCAGGAATTAAAAGATAGATTTAGGGAGGTAGGTCTGGTGAGATATGCTGAAGTGTTGAAGGTTAAAGGGAGATCACTAGGTGTTGGTTATGTGAAGTTTGGTAATTTGGCAGATGTAGCAAGGGCAGTAAAATGTTTGGACAATTCAACATTTGGGCGCAGGAATATAGTGGTTGTTCCTCATCGTCTGAGTACATTGACATAATATGATGACATTATGCATAACAGAATTATATGAAACATGTAATGTTTCATTTCTTACCATTTGGTTTAAGTGGTGCTCCTAACCATTTCAATAGAGTTTTAAAGAGTATTTTAAGAGATATTGAGAATGTATTGTTTTATTTTGATGACATCTGTATATTTAGCGAAAGTTGGGAGACTCATGTTAGAGATGTACACAATGTTTTCGGTGTATTGAAAAGTCATGGATTTACTGTAAAACCATCTAAATTAGAGGTTGGCTTTACTAACATTAAATTTCTGGGACATAATGTAGGTCGGGGAGAAGTGAAACCAGACAGTAGAAATGTTCAGAAGATTCTGGAGTTTAAACCACCCAGTACTAAGAAGGAAGTACGATCATTAATTGGGTTGGTTAACTATTACTCTAAATTTATACCTTGTTATTCAGACTTGGTATTTCCATTCACAGAGTTATTGAAGAAAGGGAAATCTGTGAGAATTGATTGGAGTAACGGGTGTGTTGTGGCACTGAAAAGAATACAAACTTATTTGTGTGATTATCCTATTCTGAGATTGCCTGATCCTTCTCTTTCATTCTTTTTGCAGACAGATGCATCAGATAAAGGCATTTCAGGTATACTTAGTCAGATGAGAGATGGTGTGTTACATCCAGTGAAGTTTGTCAGTCGCAAGTTGTTGCCACGTGAACAGAAATACTCTATCCTTGAGCGGGAAGGACTGGCCATTGTATGGTCGATCAAAAAGCTAGATCGTTATTTGGCAGGAGTGAAGTTTCATCTCCAGACCGATAACAAAGCCTTGTCATTCATAACTAATAGTAGTTATAGTAACAAAAGAATAACTAGATGGTGTTTGGCGCTGCAGGATTATGTTTTTGATTCTGTCCATTTGAAGGGAGAATTAAATGTTTTTGCTGATGTTTGTTCAAGACTTATATAATTTTTTTTGGTTCATTTGAGCAATCATGTACTTAAGTTGTATTAATTTTGATATTGATCAATTTTGATAATGTAACTATGTAACATGCAAACAGTTGTAACTTTAACTGTAAATTTTTGAGACAAACATTATTTTGTCTATTGAAGTGTATAATGAAGAATTTTTATTATTGAGGTAATCATTGATGATTATTGGTTGTTGAGGATTTCTCAGTTGTTTTTCTCAGTGAGATCTTGAAGTCTCTTCTTGTAATTCTTGGAAGCATATTTGCAGTTTTGATCTTTGTTATATCGATCTTGGTGAAGTTGATTTTCTGGAGAATTTTCTTGCAGTTTTTTATGATAACTGGAATTTTTTTTTCAAAATTGCCAGTTCGTTGAGGAGGGGGAATGTCGCAGTTATCTATGTAACTGTATAGTAGAATTATTTCTCTATTTGATAGTGCGGCGTTGTTCACTATATTGATGACGTCATTACACTATTTCTTGTGTAGACTAGGAGAAGGAAATTTTATTGCTTGTCACAACTTCGAGTGACGTAAAATTAGTGTGTGTGTGTGATTTGCGTCATTTATCGTCAAGTTGAGTCTCTCCATCTTGTGCTGTATAGAGGCAAGACATGTTTTGAGAGCTCTTGAATTTCTCCTTGGTTATTGTTACTGGATAGCCTTAACGTTTGCCTTGGACATTTTCTTGTTGGATTATCTTGACCCCTGTTTAGGGTGAGTTTTATTTTTATGGTATAGTTTTTCTATTTGAATCCGTTCGTATTTGTAAGTCTATATTTAGACTAGATCTAGATGATTAGGAGAATCTTTTTCTTTTATCTTCTATAGGGTTTTAGTGACAAGTCTAGGTTTGTGGTCGTAGTCTCAGTCAAGACTCTATTTCAAGTTTTTGGCGTCAAGTCTAAGTAGTGATCTTAGCTTGGTGTCAAGTCTACGTGTAAGACTCAGTGTCAAGTCTTGGTGTCAAGACTTGTTTATCCAGTCTCATTTTTCTTATTGAGAGTACAACTCTAGGTCTACAGTCTACAGGACTGAGGTCTTCACCTCACTAATGTCAATTAGTCGTTTGGTGTTCAAGTTGACTTTTTCATGAGTCTGAGGTTCAAGATTCCAGATTGCGGGTTGCCTTGGTCAGACCTGATGTTGCAGTGTGAATTGTGAACTCTTTGGAATTATCGTCAGTGAACAATATTGGATTACAGACTATATCTATGTGAATTCCCAGTTGTTGCGTTGAAGGAATGTTTGAACAACTTATGATGAATATGTTGAGGTAATGATATTATTCAAATAATTGATCATTGATATATCACAAAGAAAATAACTATATCATATTGGAGTAGAGATATTATACATATATTTATGGATATTGATATTACTGTTATCATTCATCATACATCAGTTCATTTGTAAATATATCACTTTAATAAATGTTTATTGTTATTTAACATTACACACTGAGTTTATTAATTTAGTACAACTATATGTGTGTGGTGTGCTTGTCAGGCTGAACTTGGACCAAAATATTATAAGTTCAGAAAAGAATAACAATAACACACATTGAATTAAAACTATGATAGATACAATAAAACACAAGAACCTGACAACCATGTAGGGCGAATTATGATGGTCATGAAGCAAGGAAGTTCAAAGTCGGAATAGTATCAGGATCACATGACTTTTTCTGCATCCTTTTAAAATATGACTCTTCTTCGGGGACACTTTATGAAACTTGCAAAAAAAAGGAGAATTTAGAAGATGAGAGAATGGACATGCTGTGATAAAAGGAATGGCTTGTTGTTTCTTATATGCTTGATCTTGATTAGAGACTGAGATAGATGACAACATTCTTTATTTTCTCCACCTAACATTTCGGTGTTGATCCTAACTAATAACTAGATCTAACTTCTTGGAAGAACCAGTTTCAATTTTAAGACTGTACCAATCAGATTTTGTCTATTCACAGTGTTGAGGAGTTCCTCATTTTTTTGCAAGACAGATTGTTGACTTTTAACTTGTTTTGTTTCAACTTCAGCATCCAACTTTCACAGCTATTGGTCTATATGAGTTGAGTGTGTTACAAAAAAATGTTTATTTTCCTTTATTGCAGCACTTGGAACATACTGAAGTAATATTCTTGTATCCTATTTGGGATACACTATTAAACTTTTCATAATGATTTTGAAGTACAAATGGATGCCCACAATATAGCACAAATTTATGGTCTGGATTGGTTACACCGTCCACCTGAGTCTGAAAGCACAAAATCAAGAGGAGTTTTCTTACAGTGTTGCTAAAAAAATGTCTTTATATTACGCTGCATTCTATATTAAAAGAGGAAATGGAATGATGTCATTTTTGGCCTGAGTTTATATATGCTTATATATTAAGGTTTTATATATAATCACTGACCATCCATGGACATTTTTTTTTTTTTTTTATTTCTAAATATGTATAGATGCATCATAATTTCTTGTGCATGGATCACATTGACTGCATTCAAATACAGACTTAACCCACACTATTGTTAGGTATGTAATATAACTTTGTTTTCCAAGATTAAGAAGGAAAAAAATTCTGTTGCACAAACTGGATACTTTTGTAATACCAAAATTCTTTAAGTAATAAATTATTTTTTAAAATTTTTGTTTTTTGTTTTGAGGTTGGTCAAAATTATACAAACAAAAGTATTACATGAGCATATATATTCCAGTAAACATTTAATGTAACTCAAACAGTAATTAAGTCTTCAAAACCATATCAAATTAGTTGCAACTTTATTTATTGTTATCATTATTTGTTTATAATCACAAATGCACAAATAATGTGTGTGGTAATCTGCTATGGAATATTAATGCATAATTAAAATATTTTGGGATCAATATAATAAATAAAAAATATATACATATTTTCAAAATTTAACATTTTTTACAGATTTATGAGCAAAACTTAAGTAAAATATAAATGAAAAGCTATTGCCATTTCACCCGTTAGAGACTTTTTAATTACAACCAATGAAATTGAAGCTTTCAAATCAAATAAGTCTTTTGAAAAATGTATCTTGTTTTAAAAAACGAACTGTAGCAGTAAAACATTTTTTTAAATCAAATAATTAGTAAAAAAGTTACACTGTTTGAAAATTATGCATATTTAATGAGGCTAAAGTAAAAACTTGTCATGTTTTTATTTTAAATATTTAAAATGTTTATTAATATTTTTTTCTAAAAAACAATTACTGTTTATTATTAAGAATAGGATACAGTTTCTAATTATAGTAAAAACTCAATTGACATTATTAAAAAAAAAAAAAAAAAAAAGGCTTTAACCTGCCCTTAAAAAGTTTTATAGTTTGGTCATAAAAATAAATCCAGATTATTTCATTTTAAATGACTGAATTATAAAACTCCAGATAATCTGAAATAGTTTGAAGTTCATTTTCTTGTGGTTATTGTGTTGTTCATGTTTTTTTTTTTTTTTTTTTTTTGCAGCACAGAATAATTTTAGTGCAACACAACTCTGAAATGTTTCTTGAAATAAAAAAAAAACATTTAAAAAATTATTATTTGTCTATCTTTAAATCTTGGATCTGTCAGCCTTTATGATTGTCTTCCGAAGTTTCAGAAGTTCAGAGTACAGGCTCTGGTTTAAAATCTTGGATGCACAAAACAGTCCAGATAAAACTGTTGCTGAGAAACCACAGCTTAACGAGTCTTGACCTGTAAAAGAAAATAGAACAAACGTTAACATTTAAAAAATTTTAGATAACAAAAGGAAAGGCTTTGGGATGAAAAATCAGGAGCCAGTGACCCTTAGGCAACTTGCAGCACACACTAATACACACTGGCAGAACCTGTGGCATAGCTGATTCCAAACTATTAACTATTGACATCCCTTTGGACACATCAGCTGTTTGAAGAGGAGGAAACTGTCAATGCCCAGACTTTCATTTTATTTCTATGAGATGAACCATAATCTTTTCAACATCAATTTGAAAAAAAAAATGTCAAGGATGCTGTATTGAAAGATCACTTTTGCCAACTAAAATGGTTGAGCAATAATTCTTCCTCTATATTGAAATTACATTTTTCTATTAGCAGAAGTGCTTTGTAATTTGATTCTGCAGTTTTAAAAAGTGCAAGAAAATTATTCTACACTTTTTAAAGTAAGTAGCTCTTCAACATTTCTGATATTACACACATAAAATACACCAATAAAAAGTAAAGTAAAGTTCCCCTTTCAGACCTTGTGATCTATAGGGCAGATGATGTTAATGTCCTCTATTTCTGTGGCACACTGTTAACAAGGGTGTCTTGTGGCCAGGACAATGACCAACAAGCCCATTACTTTTCCCCAAATAGAGTCAGGTACCCATTACAGCTGGGTGGATTCAGAGGTGTCCAAAGATCCCAAAATAAAAAATCCCAGTCTTCACCAGGAATCAAACCCAGTTTGGAAGCCAACGGCTTTATCGCTTAGCCAACGCGCCTCCAAAATACACATATTCTATACTAATTTTTTTCGATTACGAAAATTTAAAAAAGCACATGTTCAATGTGTGAAGTAAGTAGAAACACTTTCAACATTATTGATCAAATCTTCTTGATACAGGTCCGTATTACTTTAGTAAGATCAATTAATGTATATTTGCTTCAGATCAAATTGTACCTAATTTTTACTGTAATGTGATTTCTACAAATAATAATGATATTAATTAACTTATCAAAGCAAACTCTTTTTAAAAAGTAAAGTTAATAAGTGTGAAATTTAAAAAATGATGTTATACATTTTAAATATAATTTTCTTATAAGACAAACACTCTTAATGAAATGTCATATAGTTTAGTCAGTTAAAGGGTTAAATATTACCTGTTATAAACAGTCCTGATATGTCAGTATCCATTCTCAACCTCCATGCTGCATCTGCTGAGAAACGCTGTTCACCTTGATCTAGTCCATACATTTCACCTTGTGGACAGGCTAGATAGTACTGGTTAGAAACAGGTGTCCCAACTTCTAGGTAGACTTTCTAGATGGGATTTGAAAAGTGATAATAATATCCAGTGCCTTTTTTAGACTAAATAATGATAGGGGCCTATAATTATAATGCAGTCAAACCTTGGCAAATTTGACACCACTACCCTAAACTACATAGTGAACTGAATTTGTGATAGGAAATACATTCATTATAATGAATTTTACAAAAGAAAACTTTTTGCGTATTTCAGATATTTCTTCAGAAATGAAGATTATTACATCCTAGCCAAAAACTCCCAAAGGTCAGCAGAGGATGGCCGGGAGAAGGGGAAGGGGGCAGGATTCAAACCCAGGATCATCTAGATAGAGTCCAGAGTACATATACAGTTTGTAATTTTAATTTGAATTATTTGCATTAAACAGATAGTGTGAGCCATTCTAATAGAGGGCTTGCAATGCAAATCTGTTACATTATTAGGGTAAGAATGAATTCATCTGATGCACAGTGTTTCAAAAAACCACTTGTATATTTGTAATTACCTATTAAGTTATTTATTAATATCTTACTTTTCCATCTAATTGGGGAAACAGGTCTAAACACTGCTGCCACATCTGTCTTCCAATTATATCTTTGATTCTTTCATAATGGTCCCCACGGTGACGGACTTTTTCATCCTTCCATTTTGTAAACCATTCCCACTTAGCAAGAGTGATTATAAGGGCAGAACTTTTTCCTGAGAATTCAAATTAATTTTGGTAAAGCTTAGTTCCACACAATCAGACTATGTTAAAAAAATAAGCATTTGTGATTGTTGAATTGTAATTACCATATTTCTTAAATATCACAGAAGAAATAATAAAGTTCAACTAAGCCAATCCCAACTCCATAAGCTTTTAGACATATATTTATAATATAAATATCAGAGATCATGTGTATCAGTATAACAATAACTTAATATCAAAAACATTATCACTGTAGTAAACTGTAATATGATTGTAGTTTGCATGCAAACACTGTATGTATACACAAGAGAGAAAAAAAATGTAATCTGAAGATAGGTTAAAAAAAATACCAAGCTCTATGTCCTGACTCATTCAATGATAGATTAGTTTAATGAAGGGGTTGTAGAAATGGAATCATGTATTAATACCTTTTTTATGTCCAATGCAAACAAGGTGCATAATTTTTTATGGTTTCATAGTATCTATCCAAAAAATAATTAAAATTGGATTAGGAATTATTGTTATGTTTTAGAAAAAAATGCAGACCTGGATACTTTTTCTCCCATTCTGGATCTTTGGCTGATGGGAAAGAAATAAAACCAAATGGTATTTTGATATTTTCAATGTCTTCTGGGTTCATACTCAGATATTTATCTAGAGCTTCGCCAATGTCTTCTCTTTAAATAAAGAAAAAGAAAGTTGACAAATAAAAAAAGCTAACTTAAAAGGAAAATAAAAATTCTCATTATAGAAAGGAAGAATGAAAATCATTTGAACAATATAAGGCAAGGTATTTTAAAAAGTATGGGTTTGAATTTAAGTGTTTAAGAAATACACTCCCACAAGCAGTTTCTTTGAAAGTTTCGTTTCTGTTTCAAAAAGATGCCACTTGAACAAAGAACAAACATAATTCTACATTACAACAAACGTCCAATATTAAGATAATTGGTGAGCTAAGTAATGGATCATAAATAAGTATCATATCATAAATAAGAATCATTTAAACAAAATTTACATAAATTCGTATATTAAAACTTTCCATAAGAACAGAACTGTAAAACCTTAATACATGCTACATTTTACTAAATGGTACTAGTAAGAATATTAATTACATTTTTATGTATATTAGAATATATTAGAATCAATCTATGAAAACCTACGTAGCATAGACCCATATATTGCTAGCTGGTAGTTTCAGGTCACTAGAGCTGCCTTCAAATCCAATAAATGTAGTTAAGAATGAGACACTTGGTCCAACCTTCGCAATCGTTGGGTATATAACTGTAATATAGTACCATCAAATAGAGATTCAAATGATAACAAAAATAAATTTCAAAACTGTATATAAACAAATGTGACAGATATCTAATTATGTCACCAAAGCATCACCATTTAAAAGCAACTAAATTTTATATTCTTTGTTCAGGGATTAATTGGTTTTAAGAATTAGTCATTGCATAAAATTGTATTAATTTCAAAGCTTAGATATTACATTTATTACATTCATTTTTCCTATAGACTTTGATTTTTGCTTGACTGGTACTGTGGACATTTTACAAAAATTGTGTTTGAAGTTCGTTCAGTCTCATTTAAACACATTTTTTTTCTCTTAAAAAAGAATCAGGTTTGCACACTATATAAATTCCTGAAAAATATAATAAAAACAAGTAGTCATAGTTAAACACTCTAAATAAACTAATATATCTTAAATTTAGAAATACTTACAGGAAGATTTAGCTACAGCTTCTGGAAGTAAAGCATTAAAAGTATTAACCACTCCAGCATCAGAAATAATGTACTTGGCATAGATCTCAGAACTGTTTTTGCCAACCTGAACACCTATTTAAAAAAAATGAACTTGATAAAATTTAAAGAAATTCTTAACTGATTATCATAAAAACAGAATTAACCATTCTACTGACCATATGCTCTTCCTTTGCCATCGCACAATATTTTGGTCACCGGGGCCTGAACCAAGACTTTGCCACCTGTCTTCTCTATACTCTTAATCATATGAAAGGCTATCTCAGAAGACCCACCCACAGGGTAGAAAGCACCTTCAGCAAAATGATCAGTAACAGCGGCATGAAGTAAAAAAGGTACATCTTTAGGCAGAACACCTAAAAATAAAAAAGAGTAAACAAGTCGTGTTTATTTACAAAATATAATAAAAAGTGATATAGATGTGGTTTTTTCTTTTTTTTTTGCAATAAAGTAGTAATTTAAAAAAAAATTCTTAAATTTATTATTTAATTTACTCTTTAAGACTTCTTTTAGTCAATTTGGTCAATGCAGTGAACTTTTTTACAAATAACACACTGGGGTTTACAAATTCCTGCTCAAACTATTGAAGTAAAAAAAAAACCCTTAAAGTTAATATTCTACTTTGTTTTCTTAAGCTCCTTAGTTCAATATCGATTTTTATGGGTTGTTCCATAATGAAAATATAACGTTCAATAACATGGACATGATAGCGTATAATTAATTATAAATTTCACGCTAAAACTAATCTATAATTCCATAATGGCGTAATGTTGTGTTATGAATTTATTTACACTACTTTAAGCTGTTAAAAAGATTTATTCTGCGACAATTAAAATGTTTTAAATCCTTCTGATTTAGTTGTCTGCAACATGTATTCTCAAATAACAAAAATAAAGGTAAATTCCAATAGAAAACTTTGTACAATGTCAAGTTTTACTAGTTAAAATAGACAAAGAAAATAATATTTTAATTGGTCTTTGGTGACATCTTGCTAATTGTCATTCAACCCCCAAGATGGTCATGACCGATAGGTTGAGAACCTCTGCCCAAGAACATTGACACAAAATATTCCAGAAATTATTAAACTAAGGGCCTAATACTCAAAACTAACCATAGTCTGGACATAAGTATGCTAAGACAAGCTTGAGCTCTTTGTTGTTGGTCAATCTGTCCAGAACTTGTTGTAGACTTGTGTCAATGTAACCTTTTCTATAGCACTTCAGTACCAGTTTGTACAATCCGGAGTACACCAAAAATTGAGCAATACGTCGAGGCAATATCTTCAGCAGTGAATACCAAAACATTGTTGGGGCAGCATCCTTCACATAATTTTAAAAATCTATTAGAGATAAATAATATCTTAAATAATTACTTTATTATTAATCAATGATTTACAAATTGTATTGGCTAGAGATTGGTTTCCTGTTTTGGAAAGAAGTTAAAAAGATAAATGGTATATGTTACATTTATATGTGTATTTATGTTTATGTATGTTGTGTGTGTGTTTGTTTGTTTTCATGTAGTCTCCCTTGTTCTACTGTTCAGTATGTTCATGTGTTCACGGTTTACTCTTAAGTGTGTCAGTAGTGTGTATTCACTGTGTATTAGTCTCTGCTGGTTGTTCTCTCCTTGTTTCACGTTAATAAAAATGGAATGTAACTTTTAAACATCAGTATTGTTAGTGTATTGTGATAATATAACATGGTGGCAGCTTTCTAAAAGTTCTAAAATGGAAACTAGAGGGGCTTATATTCAAAGGTGAAAGAGTAGTAGTGCCCAAGTCACTACGATTAGAAATGAAAAGAGAAGTTCATTCTACACACTCAGGCATTAAAGGATGTATAAAAAGAGCTCGTGAGAGTTTATTCTGGCCAGGAATGACCGGTGACATAAAGCATTATATTTCAACTTGTGAAATATGTCAAGCTTTTCAACCCAATCAACAGAAAGAGACTATAATGAATCATGAAGTTCCCACACACCCATGGGAAAGGGTTGGTGTTGATCTATTCACACTTGACGGCAAAGACTATCTTGTGTGTGTGGACTACTACAGTAACTTCTGCGAAGTTGATCGTCTAGAGAACACTAGTTCAGAAACTCTCATAAGAAAACTTAAAGCCCATTTCGCTAGATATGGCATCCCATCCACAGTGGTCTCTGACAATGGACCTCAGCTATCTTCGGACAGCTTCGCAAAATTCGCCAATGATTGGAGTTTCAACCATTTGACAAGCAGTCCCCACTATCCCAGATCAAATGGGAAAGCTGAATCAGCCGTGAAGACTGTAAAGACATTATTTCTTAAAAATAAAGATCAGTTCATGGCTTTACTTAATCATAGAAGCACCCCGAATAAAACTGGTACTAGCCCATCACAGGCATTCTTTAACAGAAGAATCAGAACCTTGCTGCCTATAGCTAAAAGCCTGTTGAAATCTCAAGTTCTGGATCCTCAGAAACATATAAAAGTGCTGAAAGAAAACCAGAGGAGATCAGCGATTTACTACAACTCCCACGCTAAAGATTTACCTCCCCTTGCTAAGGGTGAAGAGGTGAGACTAAAGTCAAGGTCGCGTGGCCATGAGCGTTGGCAAAAGGGAGTTATAACTCGTCAGTTACAACAACGGTCGTATGAAGTTGAATCGGGGGGAGGAATTTATCGCCGAAATAGACTTCACTTACGAAGAATCCAACTGCCTGCTGAAACCATGCGCCTACAAAAACAGGTACGACCGAGCCCGACAACCCCGCACCTGTGGATGCACCCAGCACAGATGAAAGTAGGCCTAATGCTCAGAGACCTGAGAGCCATATAGAAGATGGGTCTCACAGTTCAACAACCTATACAACTAGGTCAGGCCAAGTGGTCAAATCCACAAGAACTAGTGACTATGTATATGACTAACCTCAAACACCGGAGGATGTTACATTTATATGTGTATTTATGTTTATGTATGTTGTGTGTGTGTTTGTTTGTTTTCATGTAGTCTCCCTTGTTCTACTGTTCAGTATGTTCACGGTTTACTCTTAAGTGTGTCAGTAGTGTGTATTAGTCTCTGCTGGTTGTTCTCTCCTTGTTTCATGTTAATAAAAAATGGAGTGTAACTTTTAAACATCAGTATTGTTAGTGTATTGTGATAATATAACAGTTTATTTTTTTATGTGAAAAATAAATTGTATTCCATAATTTATCTTATCTTCTTATCTTATCTTATATAATACAGACGTTACTTCAAAAAAGAAGATGATTACGTCCTACGCGTCATGCATTTAGTCATGCATATTAACCAATGACTTAAATTCTGCCAAGTCACTGGTTTTTCTGGCTAGCTCAGGCAACCCATTCCATGCTCTAATAGCACTAGGGAAGAAGGAGTATTTGTACAAATTTGTCCTAGCATATGGGACGAGGAATGTGCCTTTATTTTTGTGTCTTTCAGAGTATTTTATTAAATTTTGTTTTTGTATTTGAAGATTATGGTTCAGGTTTTTGGTTTGGTTTTTGGTTTTGGGCACATCGGCACAATTTAGGCCATGTCGTGCCTGCAGTCCCTCAAGGGCCACTCTCCCTCCACACAACAAAGGTCAGATTCTATACCGTCAAATAATTAAAATCAAGGTCTATTTACAATTAAAATAGTAGAGGTAGTAAAAATTTAACAATTTGGTAAAAATATAATGTAAAAAGTACAGAGTTTAGAAATCAGATCTTCGTAGACAATCCCACTTCCCGGATAAAGCCCAGTACCTTCCCAGGGTCGACATTATTGAGTAGTGTTTTTAAATTAGTGGCTCTAAAATATTTTCCCCTGACATCCTGGTATCTGGGGCAGTCAATGAGGATATGTTCCACGGTGAGGCGAGAGTCACAATACTCACAAAGTGGGGGCTCTTCTTTCTTCAGCACAAAAGAGTGCGTGATGTAGGTGTGGCCAATCCTAAGTCTAGACATGGTCGTGCTACCACGCCTTGTCAGACCCTTAGATGTGGACCGCCACCTGACATCCGCCACAATCTGCCTGAGTTTATTGTGAGTCTCAGCCTCCCATCGATCCTGCCACTCTTGGTAGATGGCAGTGGCAATACTTTGTCTCAGGTCTGAGCAGGGAATTTGAGTTCCTGATACCGCATGATTTAGGGCTCTCTTTGCTTCTCTGTCTGCGGCTTCGTTTCCCTCAATGCCCACATGAGAAGGGACCCAGATGAAGGTGACATCCGTATGGTCGGCTGTTATTTGGTCCAACAGCTTCAGGCTCTTATGTACCAGTGGAATGTCAGTCTTCATCCGCCCCAAAGCTTGCAATGCAGATTTGGAGTCGGAGCAGATTATAAATTTCCTCCTTTCTGATGCTTTGACGGCCATAAGTGCAAGCGATATTGCATGCAATTCGGCCGTAAAGATGGAGCAGCCATCAGGGAGTCTACGGGAGATTGTTTTGTTCCGAAAGGAGCAGGCACACGCGACCTTTCCATCCATTTTGGATCCGTCTGTGTAGATGGTGCCACAATCTCCGTAGCTCTCTTGCAGTTCCCTAAAGTGGACTTGTAGTATGCTTGGGTCTGTATTTTCTTTTTTGAAATTAAGGAGGGATAAATTTAATTTGGGTTTATTCATTAGCCAAGGAGGATTCTGAGGGGTTTCTATTTTAGAGATTTGGTTAATGGGTGGGGTTAAATTTTGGATGGGTTCTCTCATTCGAAGGCCTAACGGCTGTATGACGTTAGGCCTTCGATTGTATAATTCTACCTCTGTGGGGTTAAATATGGAATCGAAAGCAGGGTTCGTAGGGTTGGATTTTAGCTTGACTATATACTGCATTGCAAGCTTTTTCATTCTTATATCCATGGGGAGTTCTCCAGCCTCCACATGGAGGCTTGGGATAGGTGATGTACGAAACGCGCCGAGACAGAGACGCAGGGCAGCATTTTGTATTGGTTCCAGTATTTTTAGGTACGACTTCCTTGCTGCTCCATATATTATGGATCCGTAGTCTAGCTTGGATCGAATTAGACTCCGATATAGCAGCAGCAAAGTATCTCTGTCAGCTCCCCAGTCCGTATGGCTGAGCACTCTAAGTATGTTTAATGACTTTTGGCATTTTCTCTTAAGTTCCTTAATGTGGGGGAGAAAATTAAATTTGGAATCTAGAGTGAGGCCTAAAAATTTTGTAGTTTTCACGACAGGGATCTTCTTTTTGTGTATAAATAGTTCAGGGTCTGGGTGGAGTCCCCTTAAATTACAAAAATGCATACTAACTGTTTTGGAGTCCGAAAATTTAAAACCATTATCGTTTGCCCAATTTTGAATTTTGTTTAAACATAACTGTAATTTTCTTTCTAGGGTGTTCATGTTTTTCCCATAAGTAAAAATGACAAAGTCATCAACATACAAAGAGCACTCTATGCCAGGGGACAGAGCATTTATGATGCTATTTATTTTTATGTTGAACAGGGTGACTGACAGAATGCTGCCCTGGGGTACACCCATTTCCTGGTCATGAGTGTCAGAAGTGGTGTTGCCCACTCGAACCTGAAATTTTCGGTCTTTCAGGAATTCCCCCACAAAACGGGGGAGATGTCCCTTAAGCCCCATAAGCTCCAGATCACGTAGAATGCCATGTTTCCAGGTTGTGTCATAGGCCTTTTCTATATCGAAGAATACAGCTACTAGATGTTCTCTTCTGAGTAATGCATTTCTGATACAAGCTTCCAGCCTTACCAGGTGGTCAGTTGTTGTCCGCCCTTGCCGGAATCCGCACTGGTAGTTAGAGATCACTTTGTTCCTCTCCAGGTACCAGACCAGCCTACTGTTAATCATTCTTTCCATGGTTTTGCAGATGCAGCTTGTTAGTGCTATTGGTCGATAGTTAGCTGGGTCAGAGCCGTCTCTTCCCGGTTTAGGTATCGGTATAACTGTGGCTTTCCTCCAGCTGTTTGGGAAAGCGCCTGTTTGCCACACACAGTTATAGACCCCTAGCAGGACTGCCAATGAGGGTTCGGGAAGGTGCTTGAGGAACTGGTAATGGATTTCATCTTCTCCAGGCGCTGTGTCATGTGACTTGTCTAGCGATTCCCTCAGTTCCTCAAGCGAGAACGGTTTGTTGTAGTCTTCATTGTTTTCTGACCTGAAATCAATGGAGTGTCTTTCCTCCCTGGTTTTGACTTTTTGAAACTCTGGCGTGTAATGTGCAGTGGATGACTTTTCTGCTATTGAGGATGCAAGGCAGTCAGCTATTTCTCTGGGGGACGTGACAGTTCGTCCTTGGTTTTTCAGATGCCCTATTGCATTTGATTCTTTCCCTTTGATTCGCCTTACTGCCTTCCAGACCGCTCTAGCAGAAGTTTTGGCATCCAGACTGCCGACAAAACTTCTCCAGGAATTCCTTTTGGCTGACCGTATGGTTTGTCTAGCCTTTGCTCTAGCTATTCTGAATAGCTTTAGGTTTTCCTGGGATGGATTTTTTATAAATGCAGCCAGTCGTTTTTTCCTATCGCCAATAGCACCTTTGCAGGCTGTATCAAACCATGGTTTGCTAGGCCGTTTTGGATTTGCGGAGGTTAGGGGGACAACTTTCCTGGCTATACTAAGTAGCTTGCTAGCAAAGGTATCAGCTGGGTTCTGCTCATCGAGGATATTTTCTGTAATATCCTCTGAGCATCTTTTTTGGAATTCTTCCCAATCGGCCTTGTTCAGTTTCCACCGCTGAGGTCGTCCCAATGAGGGGAGATTGTTAGCAATGATGATTGGGAAGTGGTCACTTCCCCGTAGATCATTGCTAACTGACCATTTAAAGTCGTCCAGAAGTCCAGGGACGCATACGGTGAGGTCAATGCATGTGAGAGATCCAGTTCCTGGGTGCAAGTAGGTCGGTGATGCATCATTAAGTATGCATAAATCATGTTGGAGGAAGATATCCTCCAGCATACGGCCTCTTGTGTCGGTATTGTTGGAGCCCCAAATGGTGTTATGGGCGTTGAAATCCCCAAGGATTATGTAAGGCCGGGGGAGTTGTTTCAATAGGTCCTCCATGTCTGTTTGGTTTAATGGAGCGCCTGGTGGTAAATACAGGCTGCAGCAAGTGATAACCTTGTGAAGGGTTATCCTAGCTGCTACGGCCTGTAGTATGGTCTGTAGTTCAACCCTCTCATGGGGGATGCTATCCTTCACAAGGATACAGACTCCACCTGATGCTCTCTCTGCATCCTCAACATTCTTGCTGTAAGCACTGTAGCTCCGGAAGCTGATGCTATCTTTCAGAAATGTTTCCTGTAGACAGACAGCTACAGGAGTCTCAGAGTCCATCAGTAGCTGCATCTCCTCATAATTGGCCTTGAGGCCTCTGCAATTCCACTGTACAATTCTGGAATCCATGGCTTATTCTAGATGACCTACTTGGAGCTATTTGGCTTTGGAAGGCCCCCGGAGGGGTTTCCCTTAATTCCAGTGACCTTGGTATTTTTATTCTTGGGTTTGGATGGAGAGGAGGACAACCCCCTTTTGGGGGAAGTCTTTCTCTCTGGAGAGGGGAGATCCCTCTGGTTAGAGCGGAGGTTATTTCCTCCTCGCTCACCTCGGGCATCCTCTCCGCTTTGATTTCTCCCCTTAGGGAGTTGGTCAACCTCTAGTTCGGTAGAGGTTGGGGTGTCTGACTGGTTTCTCTGAGGAGAACCTGTGTCAGACATGATGTCTCCGGGTTCTCCCGGAGTATTGGTTTTGACTAGCTGCTCAGTCTCCATGCTCTCATCAGCGAGCACAGAGAACCTGTTCTTTAGCATGACAACAGGGCTTTCTTGTTTCTTCAGAGGTGTGTTCTTTGGCGGTGTTTTCTTCTGAGTTGGAGGAGGAGGAGGGGGTGGTGGGGTCAATGTGTCCGTCTGTGTGGCTATGGATCTTCCTATCTTAGCAACAGCCTGGGCATAGGTTTTTGTCAAGCCGAATTGGCCTTTGGCTAGGGCCAATACAGCCGATTTCGCCTGGCTGAAGGTACATCCATTTCTTGCCTTGTACTCCTGCACGGCAACCTCCTGTTTCCACACAGGGCAGTCCTTGGAGTAGGCTGAGTGGCCAGCGTGACAGTTTGGGCATTTGAACTGGGCTGTGCAGCCCTTGTCCTCATGACCTTCTCCAGCACATCTGGCACACACAGTGTTCCTCTTGCAGACTGCCGCGCCGTGTCCATAACCCTGGCACTTGAAGCACCTCATGGGGTTAGGTATGTAGGGCCTCACTGGAACTCGTAGGTATCCTGCCTTCACATACTCTGGCGGTGTCCTAGTTCCAAATGTGAGGATAATAGTGGCGGTTTTGACCTCCTCACCATCCCTGCGCCTGGTAATGCGCCGGGCATGGGTGACTCCTTCAATGCCCTCCACTATTTCCTTCTCGGAACATTCCAGTAGGTCCCTAGAGCTGATTACACCTCTGCTGGTGTTCAGACTCTTGTGTGGCATGACTTCCACTTGGAGATCACAGAGTCTTCTGCATCTTAAAAGCCCATCAGAGTGTATCTTGCTATCAACTTCTACTAGAAGTTCCAAAGACTTGTGTAGCTTAGACACACTCTTGGGCTCTCCCACTACTGACTTAAGTCCCTTGTAGATGACAAAAGGGCTCATCTTTGTCAGACTTTTCCCCTCCTCTGTGCACCTAACCACCAGAAATGATGGCCAGGTAGCACAGCTTTTTGTGGCCTCCTCCTTTCTGTCTTCCATGCGGCGTCTCTTGCCCAGACATAGGTCTGGGGCAAGTAGTTTTTTTGAAGTTTTTTTTTCCATGGGTGTTATATATTAGTTCGGCACCTGTGCTCCCCACCCGCCATCGAGTCCGACAAGGGGACGGGCCATTCGGAAGTCCAGAATGAGCCCGCCAGGGCTACACAGGTGCTATACTCAGTCAGCTACTGCATCGGACATGTGCCCGATACAGCAGCTCCCTGATTGACCCTCTAGCCACCGCCCTCCAGCATAGGTCGAAGACCTATGCTGGAAGCTCGGCATGACCAGCCGGTTGACCCAGAGCGGGCCATCTGGGCCTCAGGTCTAGGGGAACTTGGAGCCAAAGTATTGTGTTGTGGTGGCTTATCCTCAGATAGCCATCACTCAAACACCAGGATCTCTTTATCCCCCCTTACCCGTCGCAGTCCACGGCAAACGGACTGGTCTAGGACGTAGTGAGATATTTAGAGATAAGGAGACAGAGTGATGATCAATGAAGGCAGATTGAGGAAAGGAGGAGGCAGACACAATGATAGAAAAGAAGTAGAGCACTTTTGAGCTCCAAAAGTGCTAAGGAAAGAGGAGCGCAGTTTAACGTCTTGTCTCGGGACGCTTATGGTTCAGTGTTTTATGTATAATTGCTACTTTACTTTTGAGTCTTCTGTCCTGAAGGCTTTCTAAATTTAGTGATTTTACTAATGGTGTTACCCTAGTCAAATGTGAATATTCGTTTGTTATGAATCTCACTGCTCTATTTTGTGTTTGTTCCAGTTTCTTAATGTTTTCTTGAGTTGAGGGGTCCCACACGGTGGATGCATATTCTATTATTGGCCTAACCAAGGTTAAATAACATTTTAGTTTTATGTTCTTATTTGATTTATAGAAATTTCTTTTAATAAACCCTAATGCTTTGTTGGATTTTTTTATAGTTTCATCAATATGTGGATTCCATGACAGTTTTTCATTTATTATAACACCTAGGTATTTTGAGTTTTTAGTCTGTGTTACTGGTTTGCCATGAATAAGATAAGTGGAATTAATTTGTTTAATTTTTTTTGTTACTCTTAACAACTGACATTTTTCTGGGTGGAAAGACATGCTCCAATTTGATTCCCATTTCTGTAATTCATCTAATTCTCTTTGTAAAATATCTGTGTCTTGTTTTGTTTTTATTGTTCTATATATTATGCAATCGTCTGCAAATAATCTGACTTTTGTTCCTGAACTAATGCAATTTGGTAAATCATTTATGTAAATTAAAAATAGTAGTGGACCCAAGACTGTTCCTTGAGGTACACCTGAGTTTACTGTTATTGGTGTCGATTTAGAGCCATTTATTATTACAGTTTGTTCTCTCCCTATCAGAAAATCTTTAATCCACTGATGCAGTGGACCGTTAATGCCGAAATATTTTAATTTTTTAAGCAAACTATGGTGGTGAACTTTGTCAAAAGCCTTGGAAAAATCTAGTAAGATAGCATCTATTTGTTCACTATTATCTAAACCTTTTGAGAAATCATCAATTAGTCCTATTAGTTGTGTTTCACATGATCTATATTTCCTAAAGCCATGTTGGTATGGGGTGAGGACATTATGTTTGTCTAAGTGGTTTATGATGTTGCTACATATTATGTGTTCTAGTAATTAGTAATATCTTTGTAAAGGGCAGATGATGTACAAGGTCAGATCCCAAGGTCTGAAAAAAATGGGACTTTTACTTTACTATCTTTTATCCAACATCTAAGCCCTATATAGTGATCCTGATTATTAGGCCAACTATCTCAACAGCTCTCTTTCATCCTTTCTATCTTTCTCACATCTCTCTTTCATCCTTTCTATCTTTCTCACATCTCTCTTTCATCCTTTTTATCTTTCTCACATCTCTCTTTCATCCTTTCTATCTTTCTCACAGCTCTCTTTCATCCTTTCTATCTTTCTCACAGCTCTCTTTCATCCTTTCTATCTTTCTCACAGCTCTCTTTCATCCTTTCTATCTTTCTCACAGCTCTCTTTCATCCTTTCTATCTTTCTCACAGCTCTCTTTCATCCTTTCTATCTTTCTCACAGCTCTCTTTCATCCTTTCTATCTTTCTCACAGCTCTCTTTCATCCTTTCTATCTTTCTCACAGCTCTCTTTCATCCTTTCTATCTTTCTCACAGCTCTCTTTCATCCTTTCTATCTTTCTCACAGCTCTCTTTCATCCTTTCTATCTTTCTCACAGCTCTCTTTCATCCTTTCTATCTTTCTCACAGCTCTCTTTCATCCTTTCTATCTTTCTCACAGCTCTCTTTCATCCTTTCTATCTTTCTCTCATTCTCATCAATTCCAATATATCTGCAGTAGCATTAATTTGTTAAAAAGAAAAAAAGAAGTGATATGTTAAATAATCTGTTTTAACAACAGATGTGAGCCATATTAGTAATTTCCATTTTTTCTTCATTGAGGAATACAAAATATATCAAAGGCAAAAACTTCAAACTTCATTTTAAAACAATACTTTAGCTTTCACTTATAAACTTCATAAAAAAGAAACCAAAACTGCTTATAATTCCTATACTATATAACCCGATATTAGATTAATGGTAAGGTCCTATAACTTCAGTTATCAAATGTATTATCTTGAAAATCACAAGCATTTCAAAAATCATTATGTAATCCAGATATTAAGACTAACCTTTACAAGCTCCATGAATTTGAGGATAGCTTCTTCTTCACCTGGAAACATATCTATAAGGTGTTGAACATACCTCTCAGCTCCAGACTTCAACTTGTATATTTTGGCCTTGTCAGAATAACCCACAACTATCTGTAATAATAAACAACACATCATTCAAATGTTTCACACAACAGAAATGTAATACTTAATAACTAAAACAACAAAGCCATTGAACTATTTTTTCTAAAGAATTAAATAATGTATCAGACACAATAAAAGCTATTTTTTATATTACAAAATGCATGAATACTTGATCAAATTCATCATCTAGTGGTGCCCATCTTAGCTGACCACAAGTTAGCTGATCCAGAAGTGTGCGGTCTATGGTTCCATCTTGAAGGTCGCCAATATAATGAATTCCTGGGCAAAAATACAGTACAATAATTAATTTTATTTTTAAAAATGAAAATGAATCAAAACACTGACAGGAATTTAATATGTTAAAATTGTGAATAGTTTACTTGACAGACAAAAAAAACAACAACAAATTAAATGTCTCATATCTAAGACCAGGAGGTGCAGTGGCTGAGCAGTAAAGCGCTTGGTTTCCGAACCAGGGGGCCCGGGTTCAAATCCCGGTGTAGACTGGGATTTTTAATTTCTGGATCTTTGGGTACCTCTGAGCCCACCCAGCTCTAATGGGTACCTGACATTAGTTGGGGAATAGTAAAGGTGGTTGGTCGTTGTGCTAGCCACATGATACCCTAAACAGATGACCTTTACATCATCTGCCCTACAAGGTCTGAAAGGGAAACTTTACTTTTTAATTTTATCTAAGACCAGATTTTCTTTAAAAATCAAACTTTAAATTAACTAGTGGACAGAAAAAGATGATTTGTTTGTTTTACATGTTTTGAATGGTCCTTCAGATTCTGAAGATAATTACATCCTAGCCCAAACCTCCCACAGAATGTCAGAGGATAGCAGCAGGCAGGGTTCGAACCCAGGGCTTTCAACAACCAAAGGATGGTTCATAAGACATGACCAGAGGCAGCCATTCTGTACTTATGTGATCAAAAGTCTAAATAACAGTATATGTGACTTTCAAAATGACAATGGCATTGGCAACTGTCTCTATTTTCATTCACATGTGTTAGGTACTCTTGCCTATTCCAACCAAAATGAAGTACTTCTTCTTCTTCTTGAAACTGTCTGGTAGAGTTGAGCCTTCGGCTCTCAGAACTCTAGTCCAGCAAAAGTGAACAAGAGCTCTCTCTCACTGGCCTGTCTAGCGGGTGGGTCAGACTCATGGCAAGAGGCCATGTACACTAAGACCCCCGCCATTTTCCTTTTCTATACCAGGCTAACTGTGCGGCACACTCCATTTATGAAAACGACCCCTTGAGGAACAGCGCCTGGATTGTGACAAGGTTGTGGGAGCTTTTTTACAACTCCGCGCAGTGCAATGAGGATGCTCTCGCACCCCCTTAGGCACCCCCACGGGAGTCTTGTTTTGCTACCCTTTAGCCTAATCATTTCCTCCTACGATCATTTCAACCTGGGCGCCACTATGAGGC
The DNA here is from genome assembly GCA_036873155.1 of Biomphalaria sudanica. Classification (NCBI taxonomy): domain Eukaryota; kingdom Metazoa; phylum Mollusca; class Gastropoda; family Planorbidae; genus Biomphalaria; species Biomphalaria sudanica. The sequence goes on along the minus strand of JAZGLO010005729.1, from coordinate 1,506,162 downwards.
AGGGTAGCATGCCCAGGAAATAAAGTACAAGTTAACGAATTAATTTTTAAAAATTTACTAACCAGTGTCAAACTCAAATCCTTTCTCAACAAAAGTGTGACAGCAGCCACCAGCTTGATCATGTTGCTCAAGGACAAGAACTTTGAGACCAGCTCGGCTAAGTAGAACTGCAGCAGTCAGACCACCAGCACCACTTCCTATTACAATCACATCTAGTTTCTCTGGAACTTGAGAGGCTTTAAATCCTGTAGAGTTAAGAACACAAATATGTTATGTACCGGTAAAATCTTATTCAGTTAATAAATATAAATTTGTTGCTCTGCCATGCCTAAAATTAGTAATATTGTAACTAAGTGGTTTTTTTTTAGTAATCAAAACAGGTGGAAGAGGAATGGGATAAGGCTGGAAGTATTTTTTAATATTAGAATATGACATATATACCCAAACCATTGAATGATTGATTCACCTAACTCATTTTCATTGTCATCTTTGGTGAAAACCTGATACTTTTAGATAAATATGATTTGTAGCCTGCAACATTAACAATAGTCTTTTTTTTTTTAACTCAAACAATTTTACATGTCCAGATATGAAAAAGTGATGCTGCTAATACTGAATTAAAAAGCAACAGACTACAGAATTTAAACTTTATTAAAACCCACAGTTTAGAGTTTAGTGGTTAAGCAATCATCACTCAACTTTCATGTTCAATATTTTCCCTGCATAATCTTACATTGAGTCTTGCATTGGAAAAATGAAACAATCCTGTTTTTTTCAAAGATGTCTCTTTTCAAGAATACCAAATTATTTTATAACTTTTTCAAAGACAAAAACAAATATTAAATTCAGCCTCTCAACTAGTCTGATTTTAATTTTATTTCAATAAGTATTCATTATGAAAGACACTCATAGGTAATAAGCAGACTTTAAAAAAAAAATGACTTAGAAATTTAGATAAAAATACTAGCCTATAGTTCTATGTTAAAAGCAAAGTTTTCAAATCTAGTTAGAAACATAATTTACTAAGGTATGCTACTCACTTTGTTTAAGAACTGCATTTCGTGCTTTAGCATCAATAACACCTGGTTCAGGAGGTAACCTATAATCTTTAGCTAGTGGGTTTTTTCCTTTAGTTTCTCCCAAAAAGTAAGATGATATTATGTAGAGCAAAATATAGAAAATAAAACCTCCCAATAAAAACCATGGGTTTAAAAAAATCTTGCTTAAAAATGAAATCATTTCTGTGGATGCAACTCAACTGTCATGGATAATTCTAATGACAATATTTGTAGACTCAAACTAGAGTAATTCTAGGAATAGATATAAAATGACTTTCCAGAAACAAACTAATTTTAAAAGTATTTTAATCAAGTTAGCAGATCTAATTAGAGTCAATATTTTGACTTAATAATAAATCTTTAAATAGATCTATAATAATAAAGGCAATGTCTTCAATCCCGAAGATTTAGGATGAGTGCATTGTTTTACATTGCTAAGCAAACCCATATCATAATATGGAATAGTTCAACTTATACTAGACTCTAGGCTAAAGATCTAAAAAATTAACTGATGTACTTTTAAAAATCCGAATAGATATCTCTAGGCCTGTAACTAGATCTATGCCAAAATGTCCTTGCTCAATACATTATGATCAGAAATTTACATGATAATGTTATCTTATTGTCAGTTAAACCCTAAGACCCTTAGTCCAGATCATTTATCAATGTAACCTAAGTTGTTGTTTTTTTAAGTTCATGGAATGATTTTGATACTTCAATTAGATCTACATTTAGTAGACTTAATTATAATTTCATAATACTTGATCTAAGTCTGGAGATTATTATTAGATTCTATAAATTAGTATAAATAATCTAATTATATGTAGTTGTAGACTCTATATATTAGTTAATAGATTAACAAGACTAATTTTGGCTTTAAAAAGAAAAAAAGCTAATGTTACTATCTAAATCTACTGATAGCAATCACTCTTACAATCTAATGATATCAAAAGCAATGTATGCACTGCCATAGTGTAGGATTAGTTATTAATTGTGGACTGTAGTGTTAAAAAAAAACGTAGCTAATTCATTAACTAAATGAGTAAGAACAGGGCCTACATCTATGATCTACATCTATTAGAAGAATTAGACCTAGAATCTAAATTCTATAAGTCTAAATATGTTCCAGATCAAGAGTGTGGTTCAAGATCTGATCAATTACTAACATTACTTCAAAACAGATAATAATTGAATGACAATGTCTTCAATTACGAAGATTAAGGATGAGTGCAGTTTTTCGCAAACCTAGTTGTGACCTGCATATTTAGTTAAATCTAATGCAGACAAATTATCTGCAGAGAGTCTGTTTTTTTATGTCTTCTGTGGCTAGGTTTTTTTTGGGGCCACAAATTTGTCCCTTCTACCTCTGAAAGAGAAGATAATTATGTCCTAAGATATCCATGTTAATTTAGTTGTGCATGTTACTGAGAGACCAAAACTGCTAAGTTATTGGTATTCTAGGATGATTAGGCAAACCTTTCCATTAGCAGTACAGTGATGCCCAACCTTAGCAGTACAGTGATGCCCAACCTTTTTCAGCGGGAAAGGGACCAAATACATTTTTGACACTAGATTCTAATTCTATTTCAAATCTAATACTAATGACACTTGGAATCTGCGTTAGTGTGTACCTAGCCAGATTCACTACTAAAAAAAAATTATTCTAGAATATTCACAACTCAGTATTGTGAGCACGGGTTTGAACGGATCATATAGACATAGATCTACTGCATCAAGGGCCAGTGTGCAGTAGGGTAAACATCACTAAGATACTTAGTAGTCTAGAAGATTACTACCTAGATCTAATCTATGTACACGATATACATAGGCTTTCTCTTCATTATTATTATACCTATGATATTGATTGAATTATCAACATTTAGAAGGTAAGGCATTCTTTTCTTCACTCATTATGTGAAGAACGAGCTTATCCAGGGAGGTAATATATTAAACAGCCATAGACCCAAGGAGGTTATATTTAGATGGAGATGGCGGTTGCTATCAAATGTTCATTACCGGTTGAAACCAGTGGGCGGAGCCTATTCGCCATATTGGTTTACTCAAAACATTCCATCCGTTTTCATTGCGATACCAGTTTTCTTATTATCATAACGACTCAAATTAGCCTCGTATTTTGTCATCATGTTTTTTTCTAAACTCCTCTAAGGCCCAAGTTCATATCTGGTGGTCTAGATATTCCAATGGATCAATTACAAAGCGCTGTAGAGCATGTAAAGTGATTTATCACCTGATCGAGGCCTACAAAACCGAAATATAATGATTACATCGAAATTAAGCACTATTGTGGGCTGAAAAAAGCACAAAAATGATTTGCAAGAGGTTTGTTATATATTTTATACTTTTTACCGCACTGAAATCACCACAAAATTGATAAAATTGAAGTGAAAAGAGTACTACTACCTACTACTACTAATAATGTTACAGTAAAACTAACTAATCTTTCCCTAATTAAACTCTGGCCTACATCTAAAATGTTTAGTATGTAAAATGTGGGAAGATACATTTTATACAAACATGAAGACACTAACAACATTAACTAAACTCTAACTCACTAAAGTTTAGTCTTTAGTGACTAAAAACCAAACTAACCGATGAAGCGATATCCCGTTTTCTGGTCGTCGTTGCGTACAACCGTATGCCGAACAAGAAGGCATTTGTAATGTTTATTTTATTCTATACACTGTGTTTTTAACGTTTTATAAGATATTGTACAATGCACAGATATTTAAATAATGTCGTGAAATATTGTCGAACAAATTTCTATAAAAAAAAACAGACTACACGTTTTAATTTGAGTAGACCAAGATGGCTGCGATTTGGCGTCAACCTAGTGACGTCACGCCATCTCCATCTAAATATAACCTCCTTGCATAGACCTATATATTTATATAATAGGGCTGTTTACACAAACCTATATATTACTTTTTTCTTTTTAATTAAAATGATGTGGACAACAGTGAGATTTTGCTTATAGATCAAGAACTAATAATGGTTCTGAGTTCAAGCTCTTTCCACAATCATCCTACAGTTTGGCTTAGGATGTAATAATCTTCATTTCTGAAGTAACATCTGAAACAAGACTTTGTGAATTTTATTTGATATATACATATTTTTTTAAAGTACTGGTATTCAGTATAAGAAATAGGACTTTCTAAAAAACAATTTTACTTCAAAAATTATTTTTTTCTCTAAAAGATTGTGAAGCTAACTTAGATCTAGTAACTGCATAGAGTCGTTAGCATCCAAGCATTAAACAATAAAGCATCTTGGAAGTATAAATGACTGTTTTAATTTAATATAGATAACTAAAATTGATAAAAATAATTAAATTATAATCACCAATATTCATAAACATTTAAGACTTTTAAAGTTTTCTGTTGTGTTTCTTCTTTTTTTAGTTAATAATATTAATGGGGCTTGGTAATTAAATGACAAGGTAAATGTCTTTTGACTTACAAGCTGGGATCACAAGCTTGAATCTCAAGGAAATCTTTTCAGATGTCCATGAGTTATTCCGACTCCAATGGGTAAGTAAAGGCAATTGGTGATTGTGCTGGTCATTAGCAGAAGCGATTAAGATAACATGAGATACACTCCAATAAAAATACAGATACCGGTAAAACAAAAACCAAAACAGTTGAAAAGATTAATTGAAAGCAATAATTAATTTTATTTAAACAACAAAAGTATCAATATAATGAAATTGTTCTCAGAACTATTTCTTTTTAGATGAAGTTGAAGCTGTCTTTGATGTAGATGATTTCAACATAGCTAATGATCTTGGCTCTAATGAAACAGTTTTAGCTGTAAGTTCTTCTTCAATGCAGGCTCTAATTCCTTTTTCTAAATCCTAAAAGATAGAAAAAAATGTTTTAAGAAGTAAACAACTGCAGGATGGTGGTTAAAGGAATAATTCAGTGATAGAGACATCACTAGATGATATAGGAATTATCAACATAAAGATTGTTATATTGCTGATATAAATTATTATGATTTAGGATTTACCAGTACAACTTAGGGCATTTCAAATCTTTCCACTAATTGTAAATTGAGACTAATCAAAAACAATTTTAGAAATTATAGTTTAAGCAATAACATTCTCAATCAATTGAAGCAATACTCAAACTTACACTGAAATACATCAACCTAGACTATTTATAATCATTGTTTTATAAAGTAAAGTTCCCCTTTCAGACCTTGCAATATATAGGGCAAATGATGTAAAGGTCATTTGTTTCTGTAGTCCATGGTTAATGATGGTGTTATGTGGCCAGCACAAAGACCAATCGCCTTTACTTTTCCCCAACTAATGTCAGGTAATATTTATAATCATACATCAATAATCAATGTCAAAAATCTTTACAGTCTGACAAATCTGTGGTTTGATAGGATCTTATGAATTCTAAAACTAAGGATTTCAGAACATTCTGAATAAGAACTGTCGTGTTATTAGCTAAAGTGAAGTTATGCGAGGATGAGTGGCAAAAACAGCTTGGCTACCTATCAAGGGGGCTCCAGTTCAAATCCTGACTCAAGCTGAGTTGTGTTTGCTGAGCGCCTAAAGGCATCACAAAAAAACTTCTTCCAAATACCCCATCCCCCCACTGGTCCACAAAAGAGATTGGACCATAGTGTTCTTAGTTCGCTTTAAGCACAAAAGTCGCACTGTACAGAAGAAATTTTAAAAATCTTCCATTTATAATAAATACATAACATTTTTGTTTTTTAAAGTATATTGACCACATGGCTTTACTGCCAGCCACAGATCACAAAAACAAACTGACTTAAAACAAATTTTGTCCTGTCTCAAAAATTTATTTTACCCATCACAATTACCCTGACAAGCTAGGAGACACAACTCTCGATAAAATAAAAATATTACATTTCTCTAACTAAAGTTAGTATTAGTAAAAAAAAAAAAGCATCCATTATTTATACCTATAACTCTACAGCTGACATAAAAAGCAAGAGCTTTAATTAACAAGCTTGATTATAATCATTTAATGGCAGAAAGAATACATAGAGAAAAAAAAAAGGGCTTTGTTAAATTAGTTTATTGTATAGATATATATTGTGACGCTATAAAACTTACATAATGTATAAATATTCTGTCTTTAAATCTAACTTTTGGTAAAATAATTGCTTACTTTACATGTCAATCATTAAAAAATTAATTATAGACAAACTTAACATTTAGAATGTGAAGATTATATGTCAAGCTTAATTGTTGTGCACTTGTCAAAAGGACAGCTTCTCGTGTAAGTCAAAGAAAATAATGTTCATGACAACTAGAAAAACCTTGACCAGTCCATATGTCACTAAGCCAATTGGCCAACAACAAAAAAAGAATCTTCTAACAAAGGTTGGAATATCACTGTTACTCTAAGACATTTTTAGTTAATTGCATAATAATGAAAAGAAATTAATTAATAAAGTAATGTTAACAAACATTGTAACAATGTAGGCTCAAGGCGCTATAATAACTTATCAGACATAAACACAAGAGATTAAAAATTAACCAGTTTGTGAATCGAGGTCAGTTAGACTAACCCTAATTCAAGCCTGTCATATAATTGTACTAAAGTTCTGTCATTTGATAGCATTATTATTTACTCTATTCAGTACTTTATACTTTGTTTCAATATTTGGATTTAAATTGTTATGTTGTTGATTGGGTTTAAAAAGGATTTAATATTCAATCTCAAAAGATATTTCAGGGTGTATTTTAGTGTAACTATTTTATTTAGAAACTTGTGAATTGTTTATGGATAAAGAAACTAGAACAAATACACAATAATTCTCAAAAATAAAAGTGATTAAAAAAAAGGCTGATACAAACATACAATTTTCAAAATGTATGTACCTTTTTTAACTTGGCTGCTTCCACTAGTTTGGCTTTCTTTGGAGCTATTAGTATGTGACCTGTTCAATAATTTAAATGCAAATGATGAATTAAACTTGACTTTACACACTCAAACCATTTTATGTGTCTACAATGAATAGCTCATAAGCCAAAATACAATTAATACTAAAAAAAAAAAAGTAAAACCAAAATGAAAACAAAATAACAATATTTGGAAAACAACAATACAGTTGTTGAATGTCTTTGTTATCTGTTGTTCTTTTGTTTAAAAGAGTATACATATCAATCAAGAGGTGGAGAAAACCTATCAACATTCCTAATTGGTTAGGTTCATACAAAAGCTAGGCAAACAGAGCTTTAGTCTCTGCCACCTCAGGTCTTATTTTGCCTATGCTGTGGCAGTGAAACAGTGAGACTAAAGCTCAAAGGGGTTACTTGATTACTAGATATTCTACTTATTTATGACAAGTCTTAACAGCTCTGGATCCAATATGTTCAACTTTTGCGATAATGAATCTATAGTCATTATAGGAATATGCAGGAATCTATTTAATCAATATGTTTATTTCAACATTTTGAATGTTCATTCAGCAATGAAGATAGTTAATGCCCGAGCCCAAAGATGGATTACAGGGGATGGCAGGTAATAGGGTTTTAACTATGAACCATTGGGCTAATAGTCCCGAGTAAATACCACATACACAGGGCAAATGAATTAAATTATCAATAAGATCATTCTGAGTTGCCTCTAGTGTCACAATAAACATCAGACATCAATGTGTCTTGAAATAAATTCTAGATGACTAAACGAGGTGATAATTTTTTACAATGGAATAGATAGATAATAGATATCTAGATTACAGCCTAGTCTCACTGGAGCATGTCTTTCCACCCAGAAAAATGTCAGTTATTAAGAGTAACAAAAAACTAAAACAAATTAATTCCACTTATCTTATTCATGGTAAACCAGTAACACAGACTAAAAACGCGAAATACTTAGGTGTTATAATAAATGAAAAACTGTCATGGACTCCCCATAATGAAACTATCAAAAAATCAAACAAAGCATTAGGGTTTATTAAAAGAAATTTCTATACATCAAATATAAAACTAAAATTGTTATTTAACCTTGGTTAGGCCAATAATAGAATATGCATCCGCTGTTTGGACCCCTTAACTCAAGAAAACATTAATAAACTGGAACAGACACAAAATAGAGCAGTGAGATTCATAGCAAACGAATATTCACATTTGACTAGAGTAACACCTTTAGTAAAATCACTAAATTTAGAAAGCCTTCAGGATAGAAGACTCAAAAGTAAAGTAGCAATTATACATAAAACGCTGAGCCATAATCTTCAAATACAAAAACAAAATTTAATAAAATACTCAGAAAGACACAAAGATAGAGGCACATTCCTCGTTCCATATGCTAGGACAAATTTGTACAAATGCTCATTCTTCCCTAGTGCTATTAGAGCATGGAATGGGTTGCCTGAGCTAGCCAGGAAAACCAGTGACTTGGCAGAATTTAGGTCATTGGTTAATATGCATGAGGGCAATGACGCGTAGGATGTAATCATCATCTTTGTTGAAGTAATGTCTGTATTATATAAGAAAATTTTTATCTAAATCTAGCTTAGTAGCTAAGTCTAAGTTGTTGATCAAGCCTTGACAAAAAAAGAATGCGATAATGACCTGGGAAGCTGATATTCGATATTCAGATTAATTTTAGATGTTTTATAAATGAGTGTTTCTCCAGTACTGGTGAAAAATAGATATTGGTTCACTAAAAAGTCTAAAACTTCTTACTAAATGTCACAATTTTCTTTTCATTGCACTTAGAAATGGTTTATGTATAAATTGTGATATTTTGAGCTTGAAAGGTGCATAGTGAAATTTTAAAATTGTAGAAAATGTGTGAAATAGTGCACAAAATGGCATCTTTTGATATAACACGGAACACTTGGCTAAGGTTGAAGTAATATTCTACTAAAAGCAAGGATTATTTAACAGACATTTTTTGTTGAGATAGGTCAATAATATAATGTTATTGCAATATCTATATCTTTTTATCTTATATTTACTTTGGTATTACTTAGATGTGGCCGTAAAAAATGCTTCACAGGTGCATCACGTTGTGTCCCACTAGACTTGAAATTTTAAACCTTTATCAATTGTAAACAAAGTAAAGGATTCTGCTCACAATTGTGTTTCTGTTACTAAAAGCATCAACACAGTGTAATTTTTCTTTAAAACTGTAAAAATGTATATAATTTTAGTAAAATAGATCTTAGTGTCCTAGGTGAAGCACCTCAAACGCGCTTGACAAAAAGAACAATATCTGTTTAAACAGAAATATTAAAGTAATGGGAATGGGTATCTCTGATATACGGCTTAGGCTTTAGGCTTAGTACACAATTAGCTCCATTTTCTTGGGAAAAGGCTACATAATAACATAGTAATTAACAGGAGACATTAAAAGACATGGTGTCCCACATTTTTTTCATTGTAGCACCCGAAACACTGCATGTTGAATCATACAAGAAAATTTCAGAGATCTAGATATAAGTAGTTTTCTCACCAAAGTTTTGAATTATCATAATTGATTTCAATTAAGGGCCTATGTACATAAAGTAAGAAAAAACGATCTCAAAATTTGATGCCATTTTTTAACTTCCGGTCTTATACTAAGTCTAAGAATCTGATCTGTTTGTCGTATAAAGCCATTTTGCTCTTAAGAATAGCTGCACTGCTTTAAATTACCTTTTTTAAGGACCCCTTTATTTTTGTTTTTCTTCTCTTTCTTCTTGCCAGGCACTTGAATCTTAGAAGGTTTATATTTTCCTTGCGCCATGTTAGATCTTTAGTGCGAATAAAATATTTTTTTTTGGTTTAGATCTTTAGACTTTATTCTTAAAAGAGTTAGAAACAATTTACTGACCTACATTTTCCTAATAAGTACCTAGATCTAGTAGTTAATTATATAGGCTAGATCAATATCTGAAAAATGCCAATGCTAAGAATAAAAATATTGGCATACATTAATACATTCTTTCTGCCTATATAGATCTAGATCTAGTCTAATAATAAATACACACAAACTTACTTATACAATATTCATCCTGTTCACTTTTAATGAAAAAAGTCACTATTCCTCGTTTCATATGAGTGTTTCTCCAGTACTGGTATCAAAAAGTGTCACATTAGATCAAAAATTAAAATGGAAGTTTTTGGTTTCATTTTAAGTGTATTAATTTCTTCACCCATTATACTTTAAGAATTTATCAATAGAAAATGAATTGGAATACATACATTTCCTCAGCAGTGCTGGCAAAAGGGGTACCCACTATTGTATTTCAGGTGCATCACCGGGACACCATTGATGATTAAAGTACAACTAACTGTTAATTTGTTTGCTTTCTTAGCATAATTTGAATGTTTCTATTGTATTAAGCAGCTAGATAGAGAAATTGAAGTTTTTGAGCACTTACATAATGTTTGCGCTCAATTTAAAAAATGGGACACCGTAGCACATGTAACACTACTGGTAAAAGTTTTTTGAATAAGATTTTTTATAAGAAAATAGAATTTATGCTATATTTGCATTGTAGCTAAATATATAGGCTTTTATTTGCTGCAATATCTCAACAATAATTCAAGCATTTATTATAACATAACTATTATATCACAAGATGTTGCGGGTGCTATAACGGGACACCAATATGAAATATATAGTTTTTTTTTGTTAATACATGCTGAAATACAATTTTTTTAAAGTCTGTAAATACATTACCAATTTTTCTTTTATCAATGAATCACAAAATAGTTTTCTATAACCACAAATGAATGTACTAGACCTTTGTGTGTGTGTGTTCAATAATCATTTTAAAATATATTACACATAACTGCCTCAAACATGACCTAATCATAGACTAAAACAGCTCTATGACTTTCAATGTACCAAGAACAAGATCCAAAACTAGATTTACATATAAATTGAAATATAGAGTAGATTTAAATCTACACAAGAACTTTATCTAGATCAAGACTTGTTTAGTGTCCAGTGAAGCACCACAGACAATGATAAAACAATAAGGTTTACATTAACTTAGATTAAAAAATAGTATTCTATGTATTTTAGATCAAACTTGAGAAAAATAAGCTTAATTCTCATTATAATTCAAAACTTTGGTGAGAGAACTACTTATATCTAGATCTCTGAGATTTTCTGGTATCATTTAACATGAGGCGTTTCGGGTGCTACAATGAAAAAATGTGGGACACCATGTCTATTAATGTCTCCTGTTAATTACTATGTAGCCTTTTCCCAAGAAAATGGAGCTTATTGTGTACTAAGCAGTATCAGAGATACCATTAATTAATTCCCATCACATTAATAACTTTGTTTAAAAAAAATATTGTTCTTTTTGTCAAGCGCGTTTGAGGTGCTTCACCTGGGACACCAAGACCTATTTTACTAAAATTATGTAAATTTGTACAGTTTCAAAGAAAAATTACACTGTGTAAATTAATCATAGATGCTTTTAGTAACAAAAACATACTAGGGAGCAGAATCCTTTACTTTGTTTACAATTGATAAAGGTTTAAAATTTCAAGTTAAGTGGGACACCATGTGATGCACCTGTGACACATTTTTTACGGCGACATCTAAGTAATATCAAAGTAACTATAAAATAAAAGATATAGATAATGCAATAACATTATATTGTTAACCTATTTCAACAAAAATGTCTGTTCAATAATCTTTGCTTTTAGTAGAATATTACTTCAACCTAAGCCTGGTATTCCATGTTACATCAAAAGTTGCCATTTTGTGCACTATTTCACACATTTTCTACAATTTTAAAATTCCACAATGCACCTTTCAAGCTCAAAATATCACAATTTATAGGTAAACCATTTCTAAGTGAAATGAAAATTGTGACATTTTAATAAGAAGTTATTGAGTTATAGACTTTTTAGTGAGCCAATACCTATTTGTCATCAATACTGGAGAAACACTCATATGCTATTCCCTAGTGAGGCTAGTGCTATTAGACTTTAAAGCATGAATGGGTTACCTGAGCCAGCCAGGAAAACCAATGCATTGTTAAAATGCATGACTAGATTGACCTAGGGACACGCATAGGATGTAATCTTTTTCTTTATAGTTACGTCTGTATTTTATAAGATAAGATTGTTTTATCAGGGAATGATTTGTTCTTCAGCATTGATTGCTTTATTGACGCTTATTTGAAATTCTTATCTTATATAAAACAGACGTTACTTCAAAAAAGAAGATGATTACGTCCTGCGCGTCATGCATTTAGTCATGCATATTAACCAATGACTTAAATTCTGCCAAGTCACTGGTTTTTCTGGCTAGCTCAGGCAACCCATTCCATGCTCTAATAGCACTAGGGAAGAAGGAGTATTTGTACAAATTTGTCCTAGCATATGGGACGAAGAATGTGCCTTTATTTTTGTGTCTTTCAGAGTATTTTATTAAATTTTGTATTTGAAGATTATGGTTCAGTGTTTTATGTATAATTGCTACTTTACTTTTGAGTCTTCTGTCCTGAAGGCTTTCTAAATTTAGTGATTTTACAGGGATTCTTTTTTTTTAATTAAAAAAAAACAACTATTGACAAAAGAAGACACAACACACAGAGATTTTCATTGATTTTGACAGACGTCATGATCTTTTTCACATTCATTAAATGAGTATAGATGTTTAGTGCTGATACAGTCTGGCAGAGTGAGGAACAAATGAGTTTTTGTACTGTTCAGTTCTAGCCTTAAGAGACTGGTACCATTATTACATGCTTACCTTGTCAATCATGTTATTTTGAGACCTAAACTTATCACTTTCCCTGGTGGATTTATATGCTAAGCCACTCAGTAAAAGAGTCTAAAAGAGTGACCTCACTTCAATGAGTAATATGGGGGAAGGTTTATTAGGCTTGAAAACAATAGAGACTTACAGGGCTTTAGAAATTATGTAATCTACATAATTTAATCAGAGCTCATGTTTATAACAAACACAAACTCTATACCAATAATTATTTTTCCATTTTGATTCATATAACTGCCTTCTGCATGTTAATAGCTACACATTGGTCTATAAGATAACTTTTATTGATCAAGATAACTTTTATTGATCCAATCAAATGGAAATTCAGTTTGACTACAATTGACGACCTCAGCGAAACTACTGTACTATAAGAGAAACCTTATGTGTCTATGAGTATGTAGAGGGACATTACCCATGTTCAAGAAGAATGGCTGCAGAAATCAAGAGGTGCTCTAGCTATTCTACACTAGTAAATCAGAGCTCATCATTTATCTGATGAGGTGTACAGAAGGAGGCCTATTGCTGTTGTTATTCGTTTATAATCTTATGGTATGACAATATTGTAATCTTAGAAAAACCATTTCACAATCTCTTTGTATTAACAAAAATCATATTTAGTAAAATGCTTTCCATTCTTTTCGTAATATTTATGGTAAAACAGACTATACTAAAAAAAAATTTAAAATACAAATTTAACATGAAAAATATATGAAATATTGTGGGTTTATTCTGTTTATGAATATGTGGTTAAAACTTATTGTATAATGTCTTTTGAAAAAAAAAAAAAAGCTAAAACTACAATCAATATTTAACAAATGAAAATTAATAAATAAATGACATTTGGAAACAATATTTTTGAAAGTATATAAAGCATTCAACATTGTCAATGTGCAAAGTAAAAAAAAATATTAATTAAAATATTGTTTATAATAGAGAGTCAGTATGAAAAATAGTTTCTTAACAACCAATGAACCACCACAATATCTAAGATAAAATTCAAGTTAACAAAGCAGTTCATCGTTGATTATATAAGTTACCCTTTAACTCTTTCTTTCCGTAATTAATCATTCTGGCAGAATTATTCATTTTGCTCATATATATTTCACTACCCTGTAATGATTAAACTTTAAAAACTTTTTTGTTTGTTATCAGAAAATTCTATATTTGGTATATACATAGCTTCTCCTTCGTGGTCCAAGATGAGCACATTCTCATTTCCTATGAACTCGAAGATGACTGTAAAGTCCAATCCTCGCTTTAAAGAGCCGGCCACATATGTGGCATGGGTGGGTAAGTAGTACTGCAGTTCTCGCGATAATATGAAAAACTACTTATCAATTGTTTTTTAATTATGTCTAACTTATATGCATGCTAAATAGATTTCTTCTCTCAAAAAAAAAAGTAAACAATTTTTGGTGAAAATTTAGAATTTATAGTATAACTTAGCAATAAATATGTAAAAAAAAATTTTTTTTTTGACAAAAAATCTAAAACCGTTTGTATACATGTATTAAAAAGGAGCCTCTCGTGTTTTTTTACTATTAATAGTGAACAGTTGTAAAAGTGGTGTATTTTTATGAAAAAACTGCTTGCATAAATGATTTAAAAATTTGATTTTTCGCTTTCAGAAAAGAAAAAAGTAGCCGTTGAATCAGAACTTTGAATGCTCTAAAATATTATGATGTTGGATTTTCACTATCTTTTCTAGTTCACGAGATCTAAACGGGACAGACGGACATCCCACAAAAAACTAATAGCGTCTTTTCCCCTTTCGGGGGCCACTTAAAATCAGTTTTTTTTTCCAAAGGGAAACGACTTCGATAGCTTATAAAAATGTTCAACTACAGTACTTGTTTTTTTTAAACATGATTTTTTTGTATCAGATAATGTCAGTGAAGTATTAAAGTTTAACTACAATGTAACATTTATTTAAATACTTTAAATAATGCATGGAAAAAAATTGTCTAGAAATTTTACAGTTTAATAAATTATGTTGACACTATTCTTTTTTGCAATGTTCTGTCTCAGTAAGACTCTTTCTCAGTTTTAGAAGTTCTGAGTATAAATCTCTATTTAGTATTTGGGATGCACAAAGCAGCCCTGAGACAACTGCTGAAGTGAAGCCACAAGTTAATGTATCTTGACCTGAAAATTAACCCAAAAAAAACTTTAAAAATAACAAAGCTTATCATTATTTAATTGATTGCCATTGATAATGAATAATTTTGCAAAATTTCAACTCGATCTGAGAGTGGAAAGTGGGAGAAAAAACTTGTATAAAATGTAATAAGGAAAATAACTAAAAAAGTAGCTTTTATTTTCCTTTTTTCTACACAAAATAAAATAATTGATTACCAATAATAATTTAATTTAATGGTTAATTTTTCATATTGATTTATGTATCTTAGGTACAACAAATAATTGTATTTCAACTTCCTCTAAGTATAAACATGCACAAGATTCTGCCAAGACAGACAGGTGGAGTAAGTTAATATAACCTTTGTAAAATAGATTTTAGGCCTATTTCAAATGATACATGAACACTCTACTAGGAAGTAGTCCTTCCATTATCTGCTTGAAGCTTTTTAATTCTATTTTAGTTTGCTATTTCGTTTCTCTTGGTATTGCCTTTTCAATTCTTTTTTTTTCCTTTAAAACATTTTAAGCTTTCTCTACTTTACAATAATAATAACAAAGGAAGAAAGACAAATTGAAGCACATTTTTTTGACATTAAAAAAGTTTTAACCTATTCACGTAGCACATCTTTGATCTTTAATATAAGAAAAAAACTAATTCATATGAATTTATATATAATCATAGGATTTAACTATGTTTTTTAAAGAAGGAATCATACCAGTTAGATAAAGTCCTGGTATGTCTGTATCAACTCTTAATCTCCAGGCAGCATCTGCTGAAAAACGTTGTTTCCCTTGATCCAGTCCATACATTTCACCTTGTGGACATGCCAGATAATACCTGTTGGAGACAGGTGTCCCAACTTCCATAAAAACTTTCTAGATAATGAGGTATGTATCTTAGTGGTATTAATGTACATTAATAAAAGAAATATTACATATATATTTAATAAAATTATCTTATTTTATCTTATATACTAAAGTGAATCTCTTACTCTTCCTTCCAGCTGAGGGAACAAGTCTAAACACTGCTGCCACATCTGTCTGCCAAGTAAATTTTTGATTCCTTCATAATGTTCTCCTCTGTGACGAACTTTTTCATCTTTCCAATGAGAAAACCATTCCCATTTGGACAGAGTGATCACAAGAGCAGAACTCTTCCCTGAAAATTAAAAATAAACACTATGCTGATGACATTGTGTTATAAACTTTTACTCTTTTCTGTGTAGAACAAAAGATATTTTAAAAACAAAAAAAAACTGTACTATAAAAGAAGAGTACTCTAAAAAGCAAAAAAATGTTAAATAACCATGCATCTGTTCATTTTTTTTTGTTACATTTTTAAAAATTATATGTTCCCACGCCTTTGAATAGACTAGTACTATAAGTTAAGTAAGCAAAAAGGTGGTGATATGCCTTGATGGTCCAAGGTTCAAACCATACCCACAGCATTCCCTTGCCATCCTGTAGGAGTTTTGTGCAAGGATGTATATTCTAATACTCTTCAATTGTAAAAGAACATCTAAAAAAATAATGCAAAACAAGTAAAAACAACTTTACTTTAAATACAAAAACTGACCTGGAAATCTTTTCTCCCATTCTGGATCTTTAGCTGATGGGAAAGAAATAAATCCGAAAGATATTTTCATATCTTCTATGTCTTCTGGCTTTGTATTCAGGAATATTTCAAATGACTTGTTCAAATCATCTCTGCATAAGATTTTATAATAATGACTAAGATATTATAATTATTACTAAGACAGTTAATTTTTTTTAAAAAATCGATACCAGTATATTCCATAAAATGTGTACCACCTAAATGATAATAAAAACAACAATCCTAATTTATTATTAACTATAAAGAGAAAAATAAACAAATAACAAAACATTTAGATTATTAAAGTTAACAAACGTTTTATGAAGCCATATATTGCTTGCTGGGAGCTTCAGGTCAGTGGAGCTGCCTTCAATTCCAATAAATGTTGTTATATATGAGACACTTGGTCCTACCTTGGTAACCATTGGGTAGACAACTATTTGTAAAACAAAACAGTAATTCCTTCAGATGCAAAAGTTAATACACTGAAAAGTTTGAAAAGGGGCTCAGTTGTATAGCTGAAAAATGCTTTTAAGAAATTGGCACTGTTACATCTTTCTTTGTTGGTCATTTGCTATGAAAATTTGAAATCTTTTTGTACATTTTTTTGGTATCAATATTATCATATTGGAGGCTAATTTAAAATGAAAGTAGAGCACAATCATAGTAGTATACAAGAACTCAGATAATTTATAATAAAAAGCAAAAAAACAACAACATTTTGTTTTTTAATATGTATCAAAGAAAAGTATTTTTCCTTTTCAGTTTCTATAAGAAATCAAATGTTAATCGTTAATTTTACCAAAACTTAGTTTAACCAGAAATAAAAGTGATAATAACAGATTTATACTATAAAATGGTGTTTGTTCAAGACAAATTATTGATTTAACATTAAAAATACTTACAAGAAGCTTTAGCCACTGTTACTGGTAGTAAAGTGTTAAATGTATTCATAACTCCAGCATCAGAGATAATGTAGCTGGCATGAATCTCAAAGTCATTCTTACCCACCTGAACACCTGATAAAAAAAAACAACTGACCATAAAATAAATTAATAGAGCAGAACTAAGAGACCAATGTAGTGTAAAACAATTTACTGACCATTGACCCTTCCTTTATCATCACACAAAATTTTGGTTACTGGAGCTTGAACCATGACCCTTCCACCAAACTTTTCTATACTCTGGATCATATGATAGGCAATCTCTGAAGTGCCACCCACTGGGTAAAAAGCGCCTTTGATATAATGATCTATTACAGCAGCATGAAGTATAAAAGGCACGTCTTTAGGTACCACACCTTTGAAATTGGAAAAAAAGGTATAATAAAATATTAAATTAATAATAAGTAGTTATTTAGTCATGACAACAGCTTAAGAACTAAAAATGGAAATGAAAGACATGTTCAGAATCTCATGTGCTTAGCAATGTTTAATCACAATGATTCAATAGACTTCTAAGCAAAAAGCAAATTATAGCTTGATTAGAATGTATCACAAGACTTTTTATGCAACATTCAAAGTTTGGTCAAAATGTGTCATTAGACATATTTTGGATATTTTGATCAAAAATTTTACTAGATTTCTATGTGCCAAGAATGTTTGACTAAAGTTTTATTTTTTGCCTAGCAAAGTTTCATCATAATGTTTCACTAGACCTCTATGTGCTTAACAATTTGTTTGATCAGAATGTTTTACTAGATTTCTATGTGGTAAGCAAAGTTTGATCAGAATGATTGAACAATTTTCTATATGCTCAGCAAAGTTTGATCAAAACGTTTTACTAAGACTTCTTTGCACTAAGCAAAATTTCATTATCTTATCTTATAAAATACAGATGACACTTCAAAAAGATGGTTATGTCCTATGAGTGCCTTATGTTAATCTAGTAAAGCATATTAGATTGTAAATCTGCTACAACTATAGGTATATTCTTATTATTTTAGTTATGCTTAGGTGTGATGTTTATACAATTTTGGAATGCTGTGATTACATCATGTTAGCTTTTATTTTATCTTTTCTCTGACCTGGAGCTTGGCACTGAAGCTCTTGGTTAGTTAGCCTATGTGGTCCTTTATTTTCCCATTCTGTGGAGCTAAAGATGGTGCTTGGTGCTATAGATAGGTTCTGGCTCAGGCAGTTTGGAAGCAAATGTAGGCTTTTGATGAGCCAGTGGTGTGATGTATATAGAGCTATGGCATAATGCATGCTTGTGTTGGATACTTGTTGAGGCCACACCGGCCACCTGGATATCCATGTGACTTTTCCTCCTAGGTGGCGTCTTGTGTCAGTGGACATGGCCCATTCTACCGGCATCTCTTGTCAATGTAGTGTCCGTACGTTACTGGACCTACTTGGTCTCCACTCCCATTTTGTGCCTGGATCTACACCATGTGTTTACGTATGGCTGCAGGTAATCACATTTTACTTATTTATATTAGATTGTAATTTTATTTAGTACCAGTAGTCTATATAGAATATCACTACCGCAGTTTTCGTCCATGTTGTTGGACTATTCTTATTTTTAGAAGCCAGCATGTAGATGAATTCATTTATTGAATAGCATACCTGTAGTATACAAGACAAAATAGTTCATATATAGAATGTTAACTGTTCATCTTGTAAATGTATTTTTACAACCAGTGTGTAGATACTGGCTTTTAAGAAACAGTGTATAGATTTGTTCTATTTAATTGTTAAAGATTTTGTAAGGAAAGGAAAGAGCGAAACTCTTAAAACAATGTATGTTTTTATTTTATATAGAATAAGTAATTGATTTATATTTAGAGAACTATGTTGTCATTTATTTTTATAATGTTTTTGGTGTTCCATATCTCTCTTGGGTTTGTAAAAGAGATGATTGGTTCACACTATAAGATTTTCTTTTTCTTTTTTGTTAGAAGATCTAGTATTTAGACTTCGATGTTGTGTGTACAACTTGGTCTAACCATTTAGACTTATTAATTATGTTTATTTTATGCCCATGTGTAATTATGTTTTATGTTTGCCTTTGGCAGGTCTTTAGTGTGTAATAAAGAAATTGAAATCGGCCTACGAGTTGCCTTCGTCATATCATTTAGAATTTAGTTTGTCCTGTGCCAAACCCACCACATATATTTATATTTGTACACTAAAAATTATGTACACATATAGGGATCCCATTGAGGGGCCCATGGTCATAAATGTAGAATTCATTGTTTATCACTCATCTTGAACAATTAAATATTCAGTCAAAATTGTTCACCCACTCGTTTGTTACTCAATGACTATTAGTGACATGATCACAATAAAACAGGCAGACAGCAAGAGTGATGAACAAACCACAAAGATTTAGATATATCTTTATCTAGAAATTAAAACCTACCATAATCTCCACAAATATATGATAAGACCAACTTTAGTTCCTTGTTGTTGGTTAACCCATCCAGAACTTCTTGTAGAGTTTTGTCAGCGTAACCTCTTCTATAGCACTTTAATACCAGTTTATACAATCCAGTGAACACCAAGAATCGAGCAATATAGCGAGGCAAGATTTTCAACAAGGAGAGCCCAAACATTGATGCACTAGCATCCTTAAAAATAAAACATACAGCAAATCCAGAGTGTCAAAAAATAACCAAAAAAAAATTGAAATGAAATAGTATTAATGAAGGCACTTTATATAATAATAATAATAATCTTTATTATCCATATGAAAATTTCTTACAATTTGTGCATTACACCAAACAAAATATTAGAACTATAGAAAATCTAAATATACATTCTTACCAGACTCACTCATAATTTATATGTGACTCACTAATTTACAATTTTTTTGTTCTATGTAATTTGAGGTCAGTGAACCATGCTTATATAATTCTAATACCTTAAATAGTAATAATAACTGACACTTTTCTCAAATATTCACCTATAGGAAGAAAAAGTTTGTTAAAAAGACTAACCTTAACTAGTTCCATATATTTGCTGATAGCATCTTTCTCTTCAGGAAATAGGTCAATGAGGTTCTGAAGATACCTTTCCTCCCCAGACTTCATCTTGTATATCCTGGCTTTAGCTGTATCCCCTAGTGCTATCTGTTCATAAAAAAAAATATTTTCTTCTACTGACCTTATAATGAAATTCTTGTGCAATATTAGTCTTTGAAAAAGAAGAGAAAGGTGAACGTGATGTTACTACCACGTTAAATACAATTTCATCATAGAATTTCTAGATTAATAAGTAGACTACCAATATTCAAATATTTGAGGAAAAAAAAATGTACACATTATAGCTTACATGGTCAAATTCATCATCTAATGGTGCCCATCTTAGCTGACCACAAGTTAACTGATCCAGAAGTGTACGGTTGACAGTTCCATCTTGTAGTTTACCAACATAGTGTATTCCTTGATTGTTAAAAGATGAGTTTAACAAAATAATCTATCCCTTGACTGACAAAAGATATATAGGTTACTACATACGCAATAATCACAAGTAAGTATGAAAAAGGGAGAAACATTTTTTAAGATTTTTTTTTTAAACTTAAAAAGGTCAACAGAGGATTAAGACATGTAACTTGATGGGTTAAGCTGCTTGGGGTGGTACTAACACAAGCTTAACAAAAATTAGAAAAAGAAGCCTTACTACTATTACATGATTGCATTATGCCACCAAAAAAAAAAGACTGTCTGTGACACTGAATTCCACAATGCTGAGCCTTATGCCACAAAAGTTTCAACTAAAATGAATTACACTAAGACCAGTGGAATGTTTAGAGGGAGAAAAAAAAAAGGAACCAAAAAAAAGCACTGCAGAGATCAATAAGCTTTATTGCAATGCATAGTCTAAAACTCTGATTTAACAGAACAAATATTTCTAATTGAAAATCAGGTGAAGCAGCAGAGGTATTCAAAGGAGGAATTAAATAACAAATTAATTTTATCAAACTGTTTTTTTATGTTTCGGATATTCCTTTAGAAATTGATTATTACATCCTAGCCCAAACTTCTGATAGGATGGCAGGGGATAGTGGCAGGCAGGCTGAACCTAGCAGAATACAGAGAACACACAACACAATAAACCTTTTTATTTATATAATTAGCTTGATAAGCTTATATACGGTACTTTTTAAAATTCAGTTAAAATCAAGCTCTCAAAAGTTAATGTACAGATTCAACTACATATTTAATATATACAGGTAATATATATATAAATTTCCCTCGTAGTCTATGGGGCATATGATGTAAAGGTCTTCTGTTTCTGTGGCCCACAATTACTGATGAACAACAATGACCAACCGCCTTTACTTTTCCCAACTAATGTCAAGTACCCACTAGAGCTGAATGGAGTCAGTGGCGTCCTAAAAATCCTGTAATTAATGTCACGAGTCGAGTCTGTGACCTATTTCGACCAGTTTCTAGAAGCGAGTTCAAACCAGTGCAAGTGTCCAGTGTAAACAAGTTAATTTTAGATATCCAATCAAAAAAAGAGGTTAAGGGAAAAAATAGCACATGTCAGCTTCTAGAAGGTCAAAGTTACTAAAATAATTATCTGAGAAGGTTCCATGATTCTGGAAAGTACGATCAAAGAAAGTATAAATAAGGGGAAAGTCAGTTAGACGTGGTCCTTGCATAGTAGTAGTTCTTGTAGAGTGATGGTCCTCGCTCAGTCCTCGATTAGTAATAAGTTTTATGATATTACCGGGTCCATTAGTTAAAGTTTTATTAGTTGAAGTTATACAAAGTGAAGTTTTATGTATCTTTAAGTTTTATTTATAGAGTATCCAGTCAAGTTGTTATTGAATTGAGAAGTTAATTTGATGTGAAAGTTGAAGAAGTATTATTAAAGAAGTTTTAAGAAAATACAGAGAGATGTTTCTTTCTTCATTTCATTTGAATTTATCAACTTATTAATACAATCGCTTGGCAAATCTAATCATCACAATTAAAATCCCAGTTTTCACCAGGATTCAAACCTGGTTCAGAAGCCAAGCACTTTACCGCTAAGCCACCGCTTTCCATATCATATATATACTGGTAAATATATTGTTGTTTTTAGGTTTAGTCAATCATAGGAGGTTTATATTTGGTATAAAAAAGGCTTGTTAAAAGGTACATTTCTATTTTTCTTTCTTATTAAAGAAAGGTCTGTCAACTAACCAGTGTCAAACTCAAACCCTTTCTCAACAAAAGTGTGACAGCAGCCACCAGCTTGATCATGTTGCTCAAGGACAAGAACTTTGAGACCAGCTCGGCTAAGTAGAACTGCAGCAGTCAGACCACCAGCACCACTTCCTATTACAATCACATCTAGTTTCTCTGGAACTTGAGAGGCTTTAAATCCTGTAGAGGTAATAGCAAGTATAATATTATTTTTATGTTGTACCCCAGTACATTACTGTAACCTTTGCAATAAATCGCCCAACACTTATTTTCACATGAACTTCAAAACCATTACTAAAATAGGTCCAAAAATCAACTATTTGATACAGCTTAGAGATATTTTTATGCATTTGATGAGAAAGTCTGTCACTTTCTGTTATCCAGAACGTCCAGGAAAAAATTGATCTAAAAACTGCAATAAACAGTTTAGCAATTTAAAAGAAAAAAAAGGATAAAATCAAAAACTTTTATTTGCAGTGAACTCCTAAAGTAGGCTCCTAAGGTTTTAATAGTCAATCCTACATATAATTCAAGTAGATCTTTCTATATTTAAATGTGTAGGCATATGAGTCAGAGATAACTATCCTTAGCGAAACAAATTAGAATCTAACTACAGTACTATACAATCATAATTGTAAATCGATACAAAGAGAGAGATACAGGCCTACTATAACCAATCCTTTAATGATGATAATGCACTAATTTAATACACTAGAACAAATTCGTACAAGTGCTCCTTCTTCCATAGTGCCATGGTGGGAAGCGTGGTCGAGAGGCTAAGTGCGCTTGAACTTGGCTTGTCTTGGCTACCTAGAAGGGGGCTCGAGGTTTTACACCCGACTCGGGCAGAGTTGCGTTTACTGAGCGCCTAAAGGCAGCACGGAAAACCAATTCCTAGATACCCCCTACCCCCCACTTGTCCACAAATGAGATTGGACTAAAGTGCTCTGAGCATGCTATAAGCAAGAAAGTAGTGCTATATAAAAGCTATAAAACTTAATTAAAATTAAAGAATGGAATTGGTGGCCTGAATCAGCCAGGAAAACCAATGACTTAGCATTGATTAACATGCATGACTAAATTGACATGAAATGCAAGGGACATAATTATCTTCTTTTTTTAAATGATGTCTGTAATATATATAAGATAAGATCCATTCCATGCTCTAATTGCAATAAGGAAGAAGAAACACTTGCACAAATTTGACTTAGCATATGGAATAAGAAATGTGCTTTTCTCTTTGATTTTTTAAATATTTTTTTTTTACAAAGCTTATATCAATTGAAGTTGTTTCCCCACTTCCCATTCATGGATCAAGTGGAAATTATTCATAGTCGATAATCAATACATGAGTCAATAAAACAAAAACATTAGTGGTAATTAATTTGTTATGTTTTAAATAGAAAAGGAGATAAACCTTGCAGTATTGAGAGATTTGGTATGTATAGTGACTTTGCTTTTCTACCGCTTAGATAATATTTGTGTTTTTTAAATGTATTTTTTTATATTTTGCTTGTTAGGTCTAGTATTTGTAAATTAAGGTTCATTGCTGGTATAGTAATATTTCACTGGCAAATCATATATCACTCGAACACAGCTACCATCTCTTGAAGAACTTTTTCTTGAAAGATGCCTTTTCAAAATACACATGATTCTAAAAGACAACCTGCTCCCATTAAACCACTACTACATCAGATATGAACAAAGTGGTCGTCTTTACTTTTTATAAATCTTCTGTCCTGAAGGGTGTCTAAAATTAGTAATTTTACTAATGCATGGTGTTACTCTGGTCAAATGTGAATATTGGTGTGTTATAAATCTCACGACTCTATTTTGGCTTAAGCAAGGTTAAATAGCATTTTAGGTATACATTCTTGTTTGATTTGTAAAAAAAAAATATTTTTATAAACCCTAATCTAATGCTTTGTTTGATTTTTTTAAATAACTTTTTAAAATAAATGGAGATTCCATTATGAAACTAGATTCATGAAAATACACTATTTCTTTTCTTCAAATGTTATATTGACGTCTGCAGAGTTAATTTTTTCTCAGAACAACTAGAACTATCACTATGCAACTCCTAAGCACTATGAAGCCTTCTGTTATATATATAATAATGTTATCCAATTATTTATTTTTATGAAATACAAATAGACATAAGACAACTTTCTAATTTTAAATATTCAAAAAACTAAAGAAATGATAATAGATTTTAGGAAACATAAAGGCCATCTGGCAAAAATTCTGACAAACAACCAAACCGAAGACCAAGTGCAAGAGTATAAATAGATCTATCTAGGTTAGGTACAACCATCAACAACAAGCTGAAATGTGGAGTGAACACTGTCAAAACCATATAAATATAGATATAGATCTAAGTCTATACTATGGTCAAAACCTTTACACCAAAAATTCAAGGACTCTTCTTTCTTAGAAAGCTAAGAAAATTTAAAATTGACATATCGATAATTACATTTTTCTATACAGCAAACATCAGCAGTCTAATTAACTTTGCTATCACCTGCTGGTATAGTAATACTTCACTGGATAATCGTATATCACTCGAAGACAGCTACCATCTCTTGGAGAACTTTTTCTTGAAAGATGCCTTTCCAAAACACACAGCCTGCACCCATTAAACCACTATTACATCAGATAGGAACAAAGTTGTAGTCTCCTTTCCATTAGGAGTAGGACTAAAACAGACAGATTTTTAAAAAACTCCTTTATCCCATTTTCGGTCATCTCTCGTCATCGATAAGTACATAGTATCTATATATTTATAATTCTCTACGTCGCTCAAGAGTTTGGACGAGAAGAAAAAGTAAAGGAAAGATCACTCTCTTTATTTCTGCGGATAGTCACCCCACGAAAAAAAACAAGAGGGGGGAGACAATTATATTATTTTTATTCATCGGTCACTACGGATAGCTGCCTGGTCGTGCAGTTTGCGCTCTGGACTGTCGTTTGGATTTATCCCCCTTTGTTCTTCAACTCTGAAGGAACATCCGAAACATGTAAAACATTTTACAAACACCAAATAGCAGCGCCGGACTTAACCATTGTGACCAAGAAGTCTTGGAAAGAGAACCATTGTGGGGCCCTATGCTAAATGGATTTCCCGGGGCCAAGTTTGTGTAGGGAAGCGGATAATACGTGAAATTTAAGAGTTTGTATTAGAAAATAAATTCGTCTATGCATTTTATTCATTCTTTACTACGTACAAAATTACTTTACGAGCCTTGCGTGTAGCAAAGTCATACAGTATATCATGATAATTCTGTTTCCTACATAGATCACGCTCAATAGCAAGAATCACCAAATGTTTCAATCTATCTTTGAGAATTGTTGACCTCAAGTAATTCTTCATTAGTTTGAGGCGCGACAGGAGGGCGCGGGACATCTGTTATAAGTTATAAAATGGTTTAATTTAATGATTTATACACCGTGAATTAGCGCGGGTCCTATGAAAGTGCGGGTCCTATAAAAGTGCGTGGCCCACTGGGGTCGCATAGGTTGCAGTGTCCTAAGGCCGGCCCTGCAAAATAGCGGCGTATGCTACGCCGCCGGTCGACTAGTAGAAGTATAATTCATAAAGCGGTGGTTGTGAGTGTGTATGTGTTTCATGAGTGAATGTTGTTAGTATTTGCATCTATACTGTTATTGTTACAGTAGTTACGCTGAGGTGGTCACTTGTAGTCAAACTGAATTTCCATTTGATTGGACCAATAAAAATTATCTAATCTTATAGTGGTTCACTAATATCGACTAACTCCTTACTTTGTTTCAGAACTGCATCTCTTGCTTTGGTATCAATGACACAAGGCTTAGTAGGTTGCCTAAAATCTGTAGCAAGTGGGTTTACCCCTATCCTCTTCCCCCAAAAGTGAACTGCTATAATGTGAAGAGACAGACAGGATGCCAGGACTGCTGCCAGATACCAAGGGTTTGAAAGAATACATAGTACCAAGGACAACGTCCCTTCTACTATACTGAACATACTTATAACTCAAACACAGCCGCCTATCGTTCCTTCCTAGACACCACGTAAGAGAACACTATAATCCATAAAACTTATCAAACAGATTTAAACTTTGAACTAACACGTTTTAATACACATGACCAGACCGCTGTCACGCTTCGATGATTACTGTTTTAAGTTTGTACAGTCAGTTCAAAAGCCAAGACTGACATAATGTCTCTGTATGTATGACCTATATCAGGGGAGGGCAACCTTTTTGTATCGAGGGCCGCATTAAAAAAAGTTTGGGAATGGCGGGCCGCATATATATAGATATCTTAGAAAGATACGCTAGCTAACTGTGTAGAATCTTTTAACTCAGATTTACTCTGTTTTATACTCACGTTTCTTTCTCTTTTTTTTTTCACACTCCACGTTGAAAAATTACAACAAGAGTTAGCAATTTTTGAAACCAATTTTACGATTTTTTAAAATGCTGTTGTCTTTTTATATCACAATATCCCCACAAATATACAGTTGTAATTAATGTGCAGTATTTTACTTTTTACACTCGTGCATAATGTTCCGGAACTGTGAAACTATCTTAAAGTTGTTCTGTCAAATTACAGTCAGTCAACATTGACCAGTGATTATACTTGTTAAGTTTCCACACAAAAATAAAAGCTTGCTCACTGATGAGACAATATATGTTCCGGAAGTTAAATGTCGGGACGAGGGAAACCTGCCCTTGTGGAGCATTACCAGAGAATGCTGACCATGTCCTTCAATGGTGCATACTAAATCAAGAGACCCGAACAAGACTCTCCAAAGACTATTCTGAGAACTGCCTGATCTGGAAACCACTGCGCGGTTTATCTCCGATATAGAATTACTGATCTAAAACCTGCAACATGTAAAATGAGAACGAAGAAGAAGAACTGATACCCAAATTGTGTGAACAGCAGCAAAGTTTTTTAAAGTGTTGACATACAGCTTCAGGCACCCATAAGACTCCGTGGTAGTACTGACTGGAACATCTCTTTGCTTGGAGTTAAGTCCTATGGAGCTGAATCAGCTTATGCAATAAATGGTGAGCTGATGGTATTGAAAACTGGTTCTAGACGTCTTAAAATTTGCTTTTATAAATTGCACAATTAAGAATCTTAATAAGTGTTGTACTTTTAATCATTTCACTAAAAATAGTTTCACCTTTCAGCAAAGGAAAATGACAAAAACTATTTTCTTTTGCTTGCCTGTAGAAATGGGAAAGCCTTGTTTGAAAAGATTTAACATTCATTTATATTTCATATGTAAACAACCAATTGCAATAGCAAATATAAAAAACATGAAATCTTGTCTTATACACTTCATTAGAAATATTGGTAACAAAGTCACAGTCAATGTCCTTGAAGTAGCATAACAAAATCTTCCTTGAGATTTTATATCTCATTTGCCTTGTCCATGCTAAGCTAGCGGATACATTGGATTAATTTGTTAAGAAGTCGGAACTTCCCGTGGTCATCACACCTAGCTCTAAAAGTTTGATTAATTGCAATTATGGCCAACGTAATATTGACATTTTATGCAGCTTTGTGCAAACTTTCCTGTTTAGAGTTTATGGTTGGAATATTTTTTATTAATTTTTTTTTCTCAGTCAAAGATCGAGCTCCATTAGTCGTTACACTTGACATCTTGTTCTAAGCCTACCCAACACTCAGAGATTGTGTCTTGATATTGAGTGTATTGATGGATAGCCAAAATTATAAGCATAATCTTCGTTTACTTAAAACTTTTTAGAATGAGACATTTTCAATAATTTATAAAGATATTATTTTTAATATTTGCATTTTTATATGTTTATACCGAGTACTGTGGGCACACCTGATTTCTGTAGGTGTCGGCGGGCCCAAAAAACACTTCGGCGGGCCGCATGTGGCCCCGCGTCTGTAATTTGCCCACACTAGATCAACTAACAAGAAAATATTAAAATACTTTAAAAAAAAAAAAACAAAGCTTATATTAAGCGTAGTTGTATCAATTAGTTTGGATCAGTTATGTAATTAAATTAGTAACACATCTAGACTAACAATATATAGGCTATAATAACTCTGTGCAATTAGAAATATTTTTACCAACTGTTTATGTTTAGCGCAATTTCATACTTTTAGTTTTCTCAATGCGCTATGATCCAATCACTTGTCTTGAACATTTGGGAAAGGAAGGGTGGAGAAAGAAGGGGATATCTGTGTAAATGTTACCGTGATGGCTTTTCAAATGCATTTTATACTTTAGCTCCTCCAAGCGTTTTCCTTCGTTCTCAGCTTTTGTCGTATTTTTCTTCCGGTAGTAACAAGAGCCCATGTCAATGTTAAATTATAACGAAGTGGGTCATTCCGATAAAGATTTTCTTGGAATCTGAGCGCACTGTTTATACTAGTTAGAAAAAGTTGCTCCAACTAAGTCTATTAAAGAAAGAGGCCACTTCGGCCAATACTATTATACGAGGGATGTTCGAGTATATATAGCGCACATAGGCCTATGTCTTAAAGATCAACTTCATGTTTAGTAAGAAACCTTACCGCGAACTTCTTTGTTTTTTGCTAAGCACTTAAAAGAATTTGATCATTCTGACCATTCAAAATGAGTCACGTCAGTAGAGACGTTTTGAAATGTCTTTTTAAAAAAGTTTTTATTCGATATTTTTGCAGGCGCATCTCTCAAAAACGGTAAAAGATCCTTATTAGTAGAGGATACGATTTTTTTTTATCTTGACACTACTTTTATTTTTTGATCATTGATAATGTAATTTCATTGGGTTAATATTCAAAATCTGATTGATAAATACAATAAGTTTTTTAATTTTACCCGAGTTTGTAATGGGCTTGTTGTCCTAAGATCATCCTTACTGCCGTAAAAGCAGGGTAGACTCTATAATCATGAAGAACCTTTTGAATAGATCTTGCAGCTAACTTAGAAAAGTTATGCTTGGACAATAAAACGACGTCATATAATTAATTTTTTTGTGTAAAATTTAGTAACAAAGTCTCTTTCGCCTAATTATTACTAAAATATAAAGTAACTAGGCCTACAATGCAAATACAAACAATTTTTGTTCTTTGCGTCCCCCTTGTTATCACGAAACTTATTTGGACATTTTAACCAAATAAAATAAAATATATACAATAAGGTCTAAAATAAAAGAATAGAACGCCGGTATGAACAGTATAGAGAGACTTCTTATGATCCGACAGTTACGCTGGGCAGGGCACGTACCCCGTATGGGGGACGAACATATGCCAAAGGCAAGGTGGTTGGCGTAACAGTGGTGCCCCACGGAAATGTTTCTTTAGAAAACTAACGCAATGGTTTAAATCTATTAATAAAAAATGCGCCATTTTACTTTGTCACAAAGTGCCTGTTTTAACCTATTACGTAGAGATTTGTGTCACTTGATGTTTCGTACTAAAGCCATAATGAATATAATAATTGCAATATTAAATGTTTGATCGTAACCATTTGAGAAGTTACACTACAAAGACTTTCTTCCAAGCCAATAATAATACAACCGTTTTACGCAAAAGATGCATTGTAAAACGACATGACGAGAGCTGTAGTTTGTCTAGACTGTAGTAGACTTTATATTTAATCGCCATGCACATTTACATTTAGAACTAACAGAACACTAAGGCAACTCTTCAGATTAGTAGTCTTTACTCGCTTGTTCATTTTCGTAATAAAAATATTCCCAAGTTGAATTCTGGTATATATATTTCCTTAAGAAATTATTTAACCGAGTGAGGCTCGGCCACCTGGTACTCAGTTGCTAATAGTTAATTAACTAATAGATGTTGGTTTTGCTTTTATTGATTCTTGTTTAGTTAGGTAAAACATAGACTATTAAGAAATAGTTGTGCAAAAGTTTCAGCTTAATCCGAGAAACAGAAGTGAAACAATGATTGAATCAAAAATTCGATGCAATTTTTCGTTTACACAAAAAAATGATTTTTTAAATTTAATTAATTTATGGTATCTTTAGCGATTTTTAGCGGCCCCCGTAAGGGGAAAAAGCCGCTATTAGGTTTGAGCAAAATGTCCGTCTGTCCGTCTGTCACACTCAGATCTCGAAAACTAGAAGAGATATGAAAAATATTATTTCATCATTAAATCCGGCTTGAAAAGTTTAGGTGCAACGGCCAATTTTGGTTTTCTAAAAGCAAACCGTTTAATTTATAAAATTAATTATGCAAGCGATTTTTTCTTAAAAATACACCAATTCTGAAACAATTACGTAAATGTAAGGGGGGCAATGTTACAATAATTATGCTAAAGAAGATGCACAATTTCTTTGTATTTTCAGTATCACTAAGTCAAATATGTTTATAAAATGTACAGGAAATGTTTACAACAAATATAAATAATACTTAAAAATGTTTTTTCTGGTTAACTAGCTGCTAAAATTAAAAGAAAACATTTCTGTTTGTTTATAAAGGCTAATAATGCACTTTGTATGTAAATATCATGCACATTTTTTAAAATGGACTTTTTAAGCAGCGACTTTCGTGCAGTGGCATAACGTCGGAACATGATCAGGTGCTAAACCAATTCCTTAAACTTTTTTTAAAAATCAAATTTTATTTATTTTTTTGTTTAGTGCCCCCATCCGAATAAAAGAAGCTTATTTTTGTGCGTTTTGTCTGTTGGTCAGTCTGTCCGTCACGATTAGATTAACAAATAACACTAAAGGCTATTGTAAATCTGATTTAACCTTTAATTTTTCATTCAGAAATATTGCAATAGTTTAAACTATCTATAATAGATTGTTCCGGATGTTTTGTGAAAAACAAATCAATGCCAATGAATATTTATTTGCTCTTCTAAGTTATAGTAGATTTTATTTCCATGCTTAAACGTTGCAAGAAACACATGATCATTAATATATTGTTCCGGTTTTTTAATGTAAATAGCATATAAATGCTAAATAAAAATATCTATACTGATTTATATTTCATTAACTATAAAGTTGTTCCGGATATTGTTTTATAAAAAACAAATTTATGTCAAATAATATTTTTTTTTTCTCCAAAAATATCGACAATAGGTTATTCAGGATTTTAAAATAAGAAAGTAATTTACTAGAAACGTTTTAGACTTATTTTGCAGGTAATTTTCTTGCCGAAAGATAATAAAAGTTGTTAAATCGGTAAAGAATGTTCCGGATTTTGTTTAGAAAAAGAAATCGACCTACATTACCTTAATTTTCTTACAAATCGTTGCTTAAAATGATCCGAATTTTATATGAAAAATCTAATAACGCTAATAAATGTTTGAAATCCCTCTTCTAATAAATAAAACAAATAATTTTTTCATTTACGAAAATTGGTTGTTCCTGATTTTTTATGAAAAATAGTTTAACTCTATGTAAAATCGCACTTCTCTCTTACACTACATTTAACTTTCTATCTAAAAACGTTAAAAAATCTAATTATCGTTAATATTATGCTCTGATTTTTAAGGAAAACAACATCCTAACACCAAAGTATGGTTTGATAAAATCTCCATAAGGGTATGGTACAACTAATTTTCATAACAGACCGTCCCAGAAATTTAATTAACGGCATTTGATTAATCTGGAATTCTTATTTTTTTCTCACTATAAATATATAAACATCCGGAACAATCTATAATAGAAACTTAAAACTAATGCGATGTTTCGGAAGGGACATTAATTTTAATCAGATTTTCAATAGCTTTTAGTCTTTTTTTTTCTCGCTATTAACATAACGGACAGACAAAAGAAAAAAAAGCGTCTTTAATCCTTATATATATATATATTATATATATATATATAAAGTCTAACTGGCCCATCAAATGAAATGCTAAAAGAACAAACTCGGTGCACCAATGTCTATGATCCCTCGAGAAGCTGCTCGTATAGATGACATTTTTTAGTCTAACTAGGACGTGTGACATAATGGATTTTTTTTCCTTTGACGTCATAAGGAGTTAATTCTTTAAATGAAATGCTAAAAGAACTCACTCGGTGCACCAATGTCTATGAACACTCGACAAGCTGCTCGTATACATGACATTTTTTAGTCTAACTAGGACGTGTGACGTAATGGAATTTTTTCCTTTGATGTCATATGGAGTTAATTCTTTAAATGAAATGCTAAAAGATCTCACTCGGTGCACCAATGTCTATGAACCCTCAACAAGCTGCTCGTATAGATGATATGTGACGAAGTGGATTTTTTTCTTTTGACGTCATATGGAATACATTCTTTAAATGCTAAAACAACTCGGTATAGTAATGTTTATTAAACCTCGTAATGTGACTCGCATTTTAAAAAGACTATAGATGTAGATCTCATCTAGATTTTTTACACTAGATCTAGATTTTTTTTGACACTAGAGCTAGATTTTTTACACTAGATCTAGATTTGTTTTCTTACACTAGAGCTAGATTTTTAAAACTAGATTTAGATTTAAGTTCTAATTAAAATCATTATAGAATCTAGATCTAGAATTTCTTGGTCTAGTTTAGAATGTTTGTTGTTTTACATGTTTCGGATGTTCCTTCAGAGTTGTAGTCCAAACCTCCCGTAGGACGACGGGGGATGGGAGCGGGCAGGGTTTGAACCTGGGACCATCGATGAATCCAAACGACAGTCCAACGCGCAAACCGCACTACCAGACAGAAATGAATTAGACTAGATCAAGATCTATAATTTTAATTTCTAGGCTTAACGTGCAGATTTTTATTTCTAAAGTCTAGATTGTGAATATGTCAATATTGCAATGTTATAAAATACTAAAACTAATCTACTATTTTAATATTTAGATTTTACAATTAGTCTATTAATTGATTATCTAGTGTTTTTTTTATATAAATCTTATCTAAATTACATCTACATTATCCCAAATATATATTTTAGATCTAGTAGATATAGATATAGATATTGAGAGTGCTAAATTAGTACTTTAATTTAGGTAGATCTACATCCTCATTCTAGTTCCATTTAGGCCTAAATGAAAATGCTCAATACCAAAAGATTATCTAAAATCGCTCTTCTGACATATTGTACATATCCGGTAGTTGTCATTCAGTAATGTGTAGGTATATTATCAATAGTGGGCTATTAGTTTGTAACCAGTTTGTCATTGGATTAAGAGCAATGCCTGGTCGTGCGGTTAGCGCGCAGAACTGATTATCTCTACACAGGGCTGCCGCGAGGGTTGTGGCCGCCTGCGTGCAAAATTGTAAAATGCCGCCCCCCCCCTTTTTTTTTAGCAAAAAATATCATTAAGACTGAGCTTGACACTGTACCTAAAGCGCTCTTTGATTTAAATCTATTTTTGTAGACGATTATTTTTTATTTCCTATTCGCCACATCGTTGTCTCCCCATGCCCTCTAAGATGTTTTGTTTTCAGTTTTAACTTTGCATTTTTTTAAAGAATGTAATGAAAAAGAAAAGAAACTTAGTCTTAATTATAACACAATATTTAGGTTTTATTTTTCATTTATATTTCTTAACACTATGTATAGAATCCAAATTTAGGTAATAACATTTCACCAAAAAATAATGGGCATTTAATTTTGCAAAATGGTGTTGCCTACTTAAATTTTAATCGTTGCAAAAGTTTCTTCATGGAGATAGAATTGAAGATGCGGCAGGTTTTCGCTCAAGTCGGCAAGGGGTTTAATTCCGGGCGAGACTGGGCGCTAAGCGTATTCTGACCTTTTTTTCTTAGTAAGAAGAGAGAATTTAAAAAAAAGGCTAATATTGATGTTCATCCTAATAAAAAAAAGACGAGGGCCATATTAGATCTTATAATAAAGAGGCAGCCCTGGCCAATAGTATTATGCGAGGGACATTCTAGGTAGGCCTACATATTGCGCTCGTATTTCTGTAATGGGCGTGACCTTATTAAAAATATTTTTCCTGTTAAGTAAGACGTCCCTGTTGCGGACGGTTTTTTTTCCACACAAAAGTTGTCACTATAATAAAGTGCAAAGACAGAAGAAATTCGACTATTTTGAGACAAAAATCCAGAAGAATCACACTAGCGGAGACGTTTTAAAATGTTTTCTTCAAAACGTTTTCACCCATATTGTTGCATACGCGCCTCGCTAAAAGCGTTTTACATTTAACAAGGTCTTATTAGAAGAAAAAGCGACATCTTCTACTTAATATATTTTAATTTTAAACATATAATTTTACTAATATTCAGATATGTTACACTGAAAATAATTTTTTTTCGACGCCCCCCCTCCTTATTGTTATTAGTCGTTGTTTTTTTTTTTCTTTGTAAATTTTCCAAAAAAACATATTGTACAAGTTTTCAAAGGATAATGGAATAATTAGAATTTAAATAAAATCTGTAAGTAATTTTATTATTATTATTAGACTAAAAATAAAAATAAAAAATCTTTAAATAATGATTTGGCCGCCCCTTACATTCGGCCGCCTGCGTGCAATGCACACATTGAACAATAGGTAGCGGCGGCCCTGTCTCTACGGTCTCGGTTTCATACCCTGCTCGATGCCATACTCAGTCGACCAGCGAATATGCGGATCCGACAGTGATCCGTCTCCCACGGGGGCCGCCTCTGAGTTTGTGTGGCAACACAAACTCTCTTTGTAATCTTGTTTAAAAATATTCTCGGTGTAGGAATTGTCTTCAGTTGTTGGTGGCCGCTAGTAAATAATTGTAAAACACTACGTGAATAAATTTGAAATATATATATACGGTATACCACATAATACATATACTCGGGGCCTACACACAAAGAAAAAAAAACTGGTTTCTTAGGTTACCTAGAGCTAGAGCATTTCGTTGCTAAAGAAAATTCCAGGATTCATGGCTTGTATGTGCAATTGGGTATCATTCAATTTGTCTCGATGATTGTGTATTAATTTAAATATGAGAAAGACGTGGGGGTTTTTTGGTCAGATTTTTTGTAATTTTTTTTTCCTTCTTCTTGGCGTTCATTTTTAATCCCGAGAAAGTAAGGTTTTGTAAAGGTTCTAAATTTGCTACGTAAGAAACACCCCACTTAAATATATAAGTAATACAAAGGCAAGCATGGGTCACAAGGCCAGGGAAATGTTTTCGTGAAACTTTGAGAACTACAAAGAACTCGTTGAGGATGTGCGTCAAAGAAATGATTTATGTATCACGATGTGTGTAAGTGCAAGCAGGCTGTGTACTTCTCTCTACTAGTTGTTCGCATAGAATTGAAGCTTTGTACAAAAAAAAAGTTGCCAAAGTTTTAAAAAATATATAAAGTGAGATTTGTATGTGTACAATCAATGCACATGGATATTACATTGTCTAACGCCTGTTATGAAGTATGGACATATTGCTGTCTGAATAAAAGCGTGTGTACAAAGCAAAGTGATTCTTGGAGATATATTAATGATAAAGACAAACATGATTACGATTTTGTTATTATTATCTGCGTTGAAATTAACTGAATGTGGACCAACAGTCTACACAGATGGGACAACAGCAGTGGTTTGGAATTTTGTTGGTGTTAGCAATTCGTCTTGCTCAGTATATGATATACGGTAGGATGGGATTACAAAAATTTACCTATTCAGTTAATCTTTGCATTGGACAACGTAAAATATGTGATATGTGTGCAGGAGAGCTTGATTGAATGATATACATCATACATGTAATAGAGGCATTTTATCAGCATTATCATCATCAAACTCTATTTGGGCTTGAGAGGCTCAAATCCTCTATTGCAAAAGCTCTGAACAAAACCACTGCTGTTTTGCATAATGCATACGTCACCATACAGGTCGAAAATTTGTGGTTTCCCAGACCTGTCGAGACGGAGATCAGCAAGTCTGGGGCAGTCAAAAAGAATGAGACACGGTTTCCTCTTCTTTCCCGCAGCTGGGTACCGTGAGTTAAAGTTGGACCATAGCTAAGATTGAACAAGCAGGGGTTAGTGTCCACCCAACACTAATGGGTACTTGTGATTAGTCGTCGAAAGAAAAAGTGGTTATTCGATGTGCTGGCCACATGACACACTCGTTAGGCTAATTGTCGACCATAGAAAAAGATGATCCCAACATCATATGCCCTATAGATCGTAAGGTCTGCTAGGGGTACTTAACTTAAGATTGTTATTCATTATTATCAGTATTAAAGAGCCCATTAGCCTTTTTGACACTTGACAAAATCCATGAATGGATGGCCACTCTACAGTCCAATTGTCCGTAGGTTAACCGTTGATTAGATCAGTGTTTCCCAAACAGTGGTCACCGGAACCGTAGTGTTCCGCGAGGCATGAATAGATGTTTCAAAGTCCACGAACTACTGGTGTAATTAACTAGTAGGCCACCAGGTGAATCAATCTTTCTTTTTAAAAAATTAGCTAAGTGCTCCTCTAAATACTCAGACTGTTCGAAGTGTTCCGTTAAGGAAAAAGTTTGGGAAACACTGGATTAGATGGTCATTCAATCACATGTTAGTCTAGGCTCACACTGAACCATATCTTTACACCGATCAGTCCATCGAATACTTATGAATATTATGTAACACAGTGTGGTACTGATAACAACGTCAGTCGACCAAACAATATGGAGTGATGATATTGGGTAGGGTTTGCTTGCACTCTTTAATTGCAGAAACCCATTCTGGTGACATCTAAAGTATTCTAAAGCTCATTATTCGTGCTGAAAATAAAATATTGAAACCTAACCCTTTACCTGCATTACTAACCAAAACAGACATTTCGAGGCCGCATTTGATTTTGTGTGAAACACAGACTCTTTGAACATTTTTTGGGGAATTTAAGTATGTTTACAATTAGACAGGAGATTTTAAAATTATAATTTAAATTTGTAAATAAAATAGCGACAAGGTGACTCACTTTCCTGCATGCTTTTCAATTTAACACTGGAGAGAGTTATAAGAAATATACACGTACACACAATGGGAACTATCACTAACTACTTCAGGACAGAAAACTCGGGTCCACAACTAACAGGGACGATATACAGCCAACCTCTACAGTACCTTTCTTATGCCGATGACATTGCCTTATTGGGTAAAGAAACCTCTGACATCGCTAGAGACTTCACACAACTAGAAGAAGCATCTCGACTAGCAGGACTTGAGGTCAATGACAGTAAAACCAAGTACATCGCAATGACAAAAGACAATCAAACAGAGGGACAACATATCAAAATCAAAGACCACGAATTTGAAAACGTCCAAACTTTCAAATATCTAGGAAGTACTATTAATTTCAAAAATGACCTACTGACAGAAATAAAGGAAAGAATAGCAGGAGGCAATAGGGCATTTTATAGCACCCACCATTTACTTAAGAGCAAAACAATTTCAAGGAAAACCAAGAAAATAATATACAAAACCATAATAAGACCAGCAGCAATGTATGGAAGTGAGACTTAGACACTGACTAAGACATCTGAAAACTTAATATTTGGGAAAAAAAAATTCTTAGGAAAATCTTTGGTGCCATACAGGATGAAACAGGCTGGAGGACACGCACTAACCATGAGATATATCAATTGTATGAAGACCCACCAATAGTGAGGGAACTAAAAAAGAACAGACTACGTTGGGCAAGTCACCTTGAAAGAATGTCAGACAACAGACTACGTTGGGCAGGTCACCTTGAAAGAATGTCAGACAACAGACTACGTTGGGCAAGTCACCTTGAAAGAATGTCAGACAACAGACTACGTTGGGCAGGTCACCTTGAAAGAATGTCAGACAATAGAGGAGCGAAAATCGTATACAGGCAAAAACCAAAAGGCAGACCCCCGAATGCGATGGATTGACGATGTGGAAGCAGCTCTGAAGCAGCTTGGGGTTAGGGCGTGGAGACGAAAGGCCCTGGAGATATCTGAATGGAAGGATGTGTTAAAGCAGGCCAGAGCCCTCCATGGGCTGTAGCGCCACTGGGATGGATGGATGAAATAAAATAGTATCAGAAAAAAAAAGTAATTTATTCCCAGTACAAACAAATAATTTATTTATAGACCTAGCATCTGCTTTGATAAAGTCCTCACGAAAGCTTTGATTAAGCATTAGAGTTTGTTTTTTAACTTTATTTAAGCTAGTACACATTTTACAAAGACAATATAGTTTTTTTTTGTGTCTTCAGAAAAGACTTCAAGTCAACATTTTGGAAAGAAAACTTTGACAACTTCTACATGCTGGACACGTCATCGTTGTCAGAGATGGCCAACAGTTGCCAGTTAAACAGCATAGAATCAAATACACACAAACACTTATTACGAAGACGAAGCATCTTCAATATTCTTGAAGGAATATATCCAGGTTAGATTTCTCTTGCACAACTAGGCCTACTAAATCTAATCTGTTTTGTTTTCTATTCAATGTCAAAGAAACACACATTATGACCAATAGCTAGCAGGGCTTTAAAATAGACACATCAGTATTGGAGGCAAAAAGCTGGCAAGTGTCAGTACTTTCTAACACCTTGGAGCTATCGTCTCAGACGTAGTAACCTAACCAAGACTACTGGCCAGAATTGCAGTCAACAGCAGCAGTTGCAAACCTCAAAACAGTCTGGTAAGACAAAGACATAGCCATCAACTCTAAAATCAGTCTGATGAGCTCCTTGGTCATGGCCAAACTCTCGTATGCTTGCGAATTTTAGACGCTAACTGCTGAACTAGAGATGAGCATCCTAACAATGGAATTGAGAAGCTATAAAAGGATACTAGGTATTATATACTAAGAACGCATCACAAATGACTAGATTCGGATCAGGATCACAACGGCCATTGGGGCAGTGTTAAAATTTGAAGACCCCATATAGTTTACTATATTTTTTAACATAGAATATAATTTAAAAAACACAACATACTACCACTAGTTTCTTTTAACAATACACCAACAGAACGAAATTTCAATATTTCTATTTCTTTAACTCCAACCTGCGTTATTTTCTTTCAATGTAAGTATACAATAAATGACATGATGATTACATTGAGATCAAGTGTGTGTTGTTTCCAGGTACCAAGTGGTGCGGGGATGGTTCTTTAGCAGCTAACTATACTGACCTGGGTTTCTACAATGATACCGACATCTGCTGTAGGGAACACGATCACTGTGACGAGTTTATCCTGCCCGGGAAGTCAAAGTATGGAATACTCAACGACCAGCAGTACACGATGTGAGTAATACTGCTATAAGCTTAGGTATATATCCTGGTCAAAACCGGGTTCATTTACTAGTTTTAAACAGTGAAATGTTTAAACGCAGAGAAAACAATTATTCCACGGTTCTCAAACTGTAGGGGACTCGAGAACGGTCTCTATTTTTTCAAGGGCCAAACAAATCTGTTGTATTTGCATTGTAGTTATAAATGCATTTCGATTAGGCTTATTAATCAATGTTATTGCCATTATCTAATAAATGTTATTATTCAATTAAATGACCTCGTCCCAACTTCTAAGACTAAGTTAAATCTTTGATAGGCCTAATATTTTCGTGAGAAGCGTCAGTAAAAAAGATCGATTCTAAACAATACGATTTGCTGCTTTTTTTTTCCAGTTAATCTATATATATATATATATATACTTCCCTCAACAGTTTCAACGAGAAGAAGTAAAGGAAAGATCCCTCTCTTATTTCTGCTGATAGTCCAGGAGAAAACAAGAGGGCGGGGGGGGGGGAGAAACAGTTCGTCACAAAATAGCAGGGCCGGACAGTTGTAACCAAGAAATATCACTTTTTTTTTTATTTCTACCTCACGTTAAAAAAAAGTGGGGGGGGGGGGGAGTAATCTACTCTGTAGTAACTCAAGAGGCGACACAGAGCACGCTCAAGAGTTTGGACACCATGGAAAGATCACTCTTTTATTTTTGCAACTCGGACGGAGGGAGTTATCCTAGGTAATTTATGAGGCGAAAAAAAAGAGGGGTGGGGGGGCGGAGTAGTATTCATCCGTCACTAAATAGCAGAACCTGACTTAACCATTGTAGAGCCCTATGCGAAACAGATTTCGCGGGGCCAAGTTTGGGTAGGGATACGGACAATAAGTAAAAATTAAGAGTTTGTATTAGAAAATAAATTCGTCTTTGCATTTTATTCATACTTTACTACGTACAGAATTACTTTACGAGCCTTGCGTGTAGCGAAGTCATACAGTCTATCATAAAAATTCTATTTTCCTACCTAGATCACGCTCAATAGCAAGAATTACCTAAAATTAGCGCGGGTCCTATAATAGTGCAGGGCCCACTGCGGTTGCATAGGTTGCAGTGGCCTAAGGTAATGGTCCTGCAAAATAGCGGCGTATGCTACGCCGGCGGTCGACTAGTACATTATATTACAACAAGGACTATAGGACCCGCGCCGATTCAAGGTGTATAATATATTAAATAAAATCATTTTATAACTTAAAATAGTTTTCTCGCGCCCTCCTGGAAATCTCCCGAAAGTGCAAAATATACGAAAAAGGCAGCCATCCGTAGTGAGAAGTGAATACTACTTGTTCTCTCCCCCCCTCTTGTTATTTCGTGGGGTAACTCTATCCGCAGAAATAAAAGAGTGATATTTCCTTTACTTCTTCTCGTCCAAACTCTTGAGCCATGAAGAGAATTATATATATATATAGATAGATTACAAAAGTTATATTAACTTATTCTATCTGTCTGGTAAAACGTTTGTAAATTTTCTTTCTCCCACACGCATTCTCGGATCAAGTTAAGACATTGCACAATTATTGATTGACAACACATAATCAATAAGTTAAATTAACCAAATAATTAATTAATTACAGGTTATTTTTTTTATTTGATATCGATTAAGGGGAATAACCTAACAATTTTTTAGTTGTAAGTGCGGAGTTTGTTCCCTTAGATAAGTTTTGTTTTGTTTTTTAAAGATTTTTTATATTTTGTTTATATTTTTCTCTGTAACGTTGGTATTCATCTACTAAACAAAAATATGTTGAAAAGAATCAGATTACAAGAAAGTGATAATTTGTACCAAAATACCAAAAAAAAATTCTTATTACTTTAATGAGCAGCTGTAGCTGTGACTGTGATAAACGGCTGCGCAGCTGCCTACAGAACGTCGGGACTTTCACGTCAAGAGCTGTTGGTGTATTGTTCTTTAATGTGGTAGGAACTCGGTGCATGGCCATACAGGAAAACACATTAGCAGGTTTCTCGTTGGGCAGGTAGGTAGGCCTACAATTAGTTTCATACCATACGCCTTTTTTTTTTTTTTACAAGGCTTATATCAACTCACTCTGTCTGGTTAAAAATTTCTCCCATAACCAAAGATGAAATTTTGCACAAAATTATTTCTTGTTCCTGACAAAACTAGAATCAATAAGAAATCAATAAAATCCACCAATCCATTAAAAAAAATCAGTTTGGTATCAAACAAAGGAAAGAAATTGTACTTGACTGATGTTGGGAATCGTAAAAGTTGAATTAGTCTCATTAATACTTTGCATAAAGAAATAGGTCGCCGCTTTAAAGTTTGAAACGAACGATTGATTACTATAAAACTTTCGATTCTCATACATAAGTGCTTCGCATAGTAATCTATGTAAAGCGTCTACCAAATCAGAACGTCTTGGCGACGCAATTTTGGAGACGGATGTCTCGCAGCTAAATATTGTAGACAATTGTAGAATAATTTATTTAAATACGTCTTTTAAAAGATGAATACATTTTTAATTGTGCTCCAATCTACGTTACAGGTGCAAAAATACATCTCACTGACTGGCATATATATCAAGAGATCTCTGAAACTAGCAAACGATTTTGGGGTACTTGCTAAGACGCGGCTTTGACAAATTTCCAGCTCCCAATTTGACGAAAACACGCAAGCTTTCTGTTAAACCTTCGTGTTTTATTTTCGATATTTGCCGCAGTATTTTGAAAGCATAACTACAAATGACACAAAATTAATACTTCTAACATTTTAAAGCAAGTTTTCTTTCTTTTTCCCTAATTCAATTTTAATTTTTTATTTGTCATTACGTCAAATTGTATTTCCATTTCCTTCCTCAACAACGACATTAATACTAGATATATATTTCATAGTTCGATATATTAATTTGAGAAGGCGAAACAAAAGTTGTATTTAGAACTAGCGTTTTTGTAGCGCACGGATTGGTACATGTGTGTGTGTTTATGGGGGGGGGGGTCGGATAAGTAAAAGTGATAGAAGAATTCATGGGCCAAAAGCATGTGCGAGTGTGTGTGTGTGTTCGGGGCGGAGCGTTATCAAGCTGGTCGTTTCAATTTAAAGCAAAAGTCTATTTAAGAGAAGATTACAATATGCAAGGTGAAAAAAAAATTATAAAGAGGGGGGTTCCAGAGAGAGAAAAGAGAAGGAGAGAGAGAGAGAGAGCGTGCCACTTTGTTGTAACAGATACAACAATTCACGGGATAAAAATGTACGTTAAAA
The DNA here is from genome assembly GCA_036873155.1 of Biomphalaria sudanica. NCBI lineage: Eukaryota > Metazoa > Mollusca > Gastropoda > Planorbidae > Biomphalaria > Biomphalaria sudanica. The sequence goes on along the minus strand of JAZGLO010005729.1, from coordinate 1,463,080 downwards.
TGCGGCCCGTTTTTCGGAAGTTCTAACACTAAGACAGGAGGGGGAATGTTTGGATCTATATATTAGCCAATGTAAGCAATATATATATATAGCATGGGAACAATTGGACGAGCGTAACCGGTGTGTAATGCTAGTTGTCTTTTTTTTTTTAATCAATTTAATTTTTTTTTTAATGTTCACGTCTGTTTAATTTGTATAAAAAAAAATGTTGATTACAAAATGTTTTGTGTTTACTAAAACATCGACAGAATTTCTGGCGCCAAAACGGTCATCGCCGACAATCGCGTACTGGCGACTACATAGGCATGCTCATGAAATCTTAAATGAGCATATAAGATTTTCAGTAACATTTGTTAGGACAGAGCGCAACTAGCCTTTTAAACACTCACAAAATGTCGCTAATACTCATAATGAAGGCTACAACTTTTCTTATTGTTGAGCGATGTGTGGGGGTTTGTCTCCACCCCCCCTCCCCACTTTTTAAAAAAGTTTTATTATTGTAATCAACTATACTAAACACTTATAAATTGCGCTATGTAAATATATAGATTCCAATTTTTATACTTAAGTCATTATAAATTTCTCTTTATTTTTGCGTTCCTTATAATGTAACTGCAAAGTGTCACTTTAGAAGAAATGAATCATACACAATGAACACCATTTTTAATTCTCTAATAACATTTGTCTTTGCAGAACTGCATACCTTGTATCACCTACACCGTTTAATGAAGGGAGACAGGCGCACAGCTTCAGCGAGGTTTTGGCGGGAAACGTTTCTGTAACAGGCTGGCTGGGGTCACTTTTGGGATGAAAAACATATTCATGTCAGCAAAGCATTGCTGTGTTTATCAACATTTGTATATCTTATTTTCATTATTCTGATTGGATCACAATCAAAGTATCAGTAATCTTTAACATTAAATGTTTTTATAGTGATTTGTCTAGCCTGTTTTGTTTTATTAAAGGCACATTCCTCGTCCCTAATACTAGGACAAATTTGTACAAATACTCATTCTTCCCTAGTGCTATTAGAGCATGGAATGGGTTGCCTGAGCTAGCCAGTAAAACCAGTGACTTGGCAGAATTTAGGTCATTGGTTCATATGCATGACTAGATGCATGACGCGTAGGACGTAATCGTCTTCTTGTTTGAAGTAACGTCTGTATTATATAAGATAAGATATTAAGTTTCAGACGCTCTTTCAGATATAAAGATTAATACGCCATAGTCCAAATTTCCTACAAGGCAGACTATCCATCTGAACGACAATCCAAGAAAAACAAATATTCACAATGTGTTGACGGTATAATGAAATGAAAACACAATGTTAGTCACACGAATCGCCTATTACAAACAAACGAAAGGATAATTTCTTAAGAAAGGATTCTATCTCTGTTTCTTTTTTATTCGGATTTTGTAACAATGGTGGTACGTCAAATATCTAACAGCAGGCCTACATATAAAATTAACTTCGCATTGGTTGTAAGGTTTGGCAGATGTGCACAGTGCACAGAGTTGTGTGCATTTTGGTAAAGCTGTTGTGTGCATTCTTATAAAGCTATTAATGTGGGAGGTTGATATACTAATTAGGTCTATAGGCCTATATTGTGTGCATTCTTATAAAGCTACTAATGTGGGATGTTAATAGACTAATTAGGTCTATAGGCCTATATTGTGTGCATTCTTATAGGGCTATTAATGTGGGACGTTGATAGACTAATTGCAGTAATTAACAAACAAACCTTTTCTTACTTTCCCATTGTGAATAAATACACACTAAACCATACTCAAATACATACACATAAAAGTTTTAAAAAATAATAACAGCCGTACTTCATGTGTAGTAAAAGTTACACTTTGATTGTTTTGATTGATTGTACACATAATACATGTGATGTCCGTTCAAAAGTTTCGAGACGCACGTTGAACTAGTGTTAAGATGATCTTGACTTTCGAACTTGGACTAGCAAGCTCTAATGAATTAAATGCCGTCCAGGGGCGGACTGGCTTTATGGGACTTCGGATGAATACCCGATGGACCTGCACCCAATGGGCCGGTGGGGCTGCCGCCTAATGTTTGCTTTGAGCCTATTAAAGATTGTATATTTTCTTGTAAAAGGGTGATTGACTCACCTAACCATTTGTTACAGATCTATGCCTTAAATAGATTTTACAGTGCAATACTAGCCTTACGCATTGTTCTTATTGATGGATTAGCCTACCTAAAATATACTATATTACGAAGGTGAAGAGCTTATAGCATTATTAATTAATTTAATTGTACAATTTTTAGCCTTTGATGTGTGGGATAAAGTTTTGTATGCATTATCAAATTCAAATTTTGCACGTGTGGACAAGTGCAAATGGATTATCATCATTATTAGGCACACAATTTTTTGCCTGGATTGCATTTTAATGCCAGGGCCCATTTTGACACCCAGTCCGTCCCTGCTGCCGTCCTACATGAAGTCTGGGATAGGACGTAATGATTATTTCTGACTGAAGTCTGAAACTTTGGTCTTCCAGACAGTCTTAAGGTTGTATTGAAAAATCTTCTGGTTTTAATCAACAGTGTTTCATCATTAGCCTACTTCGTTGTTCGCTAGTCTAGAACTCTCAGTTTCGTGTGGCTTTAAAAGTAAAATAGTAATCGAAATACGCCTAGTAATCGCGGTATTTTTCGCAGGTTGAAACTTTTATATGTCAGTGTAACAAAATATATAGATCCATATAAACTTCTATGTCAGTGTAACAAAAATATATAGATCCATATAAACTTCTATGTAAGTGTAACAAAAATATATAGATCCATATAAACTTCTATGTAAGTGTAACAAAAATATATAGATCCATATAAACTTCTATGTCAGTGTAACAAAAATATATAGATCCATATAAACTTCTATGTCAGTGTAACAAAAATATATAGATCCATATAAACTTCTATGTAAGTGTAACAAAAATATATAGATCCATATAAACTTCTATGTAAGTGTAACAAAAATATATAGATCCATATAAACTTCTATGTAAGTGTAACAAAAATATATAGATCCATATAAACTTCTATGTAAGTTTAACAAAAATATATAGATCCATATAAACTTCTATGTAAGTGTAAAAAAATATATAGATCCATATATAAAAAAAAGCACCCCCAACAACTCTCAACCATCTTCAGTCGCACAAAAGTTACTTGCTACACCTAGTCCTAGTTCAATGAATTTACTTTCCTTGTTGAACTTCTAACATTGCTTGATAAAATGGTTGGAAAAAAATCTTTTAAATAGATCTAGATCTCAGTTATTATCTTATGAAATACAGACGTTACTTCAAAAAAGATGATTACCTCCTACGCGTGTTTATGGATATTGTTATGAAAAACATTCGCATCTAAAACAGCATTAATGAAACGATACAGGACAATAAGATGTCAGGAGCTAGATCTACAAAGACTGGCTTACTTTAATATGAACCAACTACTTTAATCACTTTGGCTCATTGACAGTGATGTAGCTGCAATACAGAACAAAGACATTCCAGCAGTTTTTACAAACGTTTGATAATAATTCTCAAACTTAACAATGTTAGAAGGTCGGTGTGGTCATAAAACTTCAGGAAGAGGTTGATCATTTAGTAGCCTACATTATTTCTCAACCTTCTAAAGGTAAGAAGTAGACCACCCAAAGTGATGAACCTTGACTATGGCCCAAAAGTGAGTATTAGATTTCGTGTCTTAAAAAAAAGTATAGAACCGCTGATTTATTGTGACCTATAAATGTCTATCTTCAACATGAGCAAATATTCGATATTAAAATCTATTCACCAAAATATTACGTCTACAGTATAGCCTATAGACCTTTCTAGGCTTAGTGGATTTTATTATTACAAAAATTAATTGTTATGTTATCTATATCATGTGTTTGCGTGTATTTGTTATGAGAATATGATACAAGTTTTAAGTTTTACGATTGTGTTATAGGCTATTTTTTATTCTAACATAATTAGAGTTTCCCTTGTTTGAGTTTGAACTAAAAGTTACTGCTTTAAAATAATAGTGTTTAAAATGACTGGACAAATGATGGTTCTAGTGCTGTCAACTTTAAGTTACAGCCAGTTGATGAAAGTTTTTTGTGAAGAAAATATTGATCCAACTATGCAGGATTTAAACGCGATCATCCAATCAAATTTATCTAGCAACAACTTGGTTGTATATTCAGACGGTCAGTTAGCGGTGATCTGGCCAGCAAGGGAAAAAGATCTGCACACAAAAAAATGTATCGTATTTAATCTCAGGTACAGTTTAGACATTTTGAAAAAAAAAATTCAACAAGATGTGATTTAGTGTGTGTTTGTTGTTGTTTTAGAACTTTTTAGTTATTTTTTAAAATAATTTCTTTTAATCTCGGGAAAGACGGGAATTTATAATTTCTGGATTTTTAGGACGCTCCTCAGTCCACCTAACTCTGATTATTTGGGAAAAGTAAAGGCGGTATCGTTAACCTCGGTCATAGAAACATAGATTGCAATGCCTGAAAGGGTATTTTTTTATAGGCTATTATATACTACATATCACTTTGTCGGCAAACAAGATTAACTTAAAATAATAGAAGATTTTAGTAGCCTAATTTATTGGTGAACAAAGGGGCAAGTAGAGCGAAATTTTATGAATGGAAATAAGATAGTTTTTAAAAAGTTTATGGAGAAAACATGACTAGGGCTTTGAGATTTCCTTTAATCTTCCCTTGAGTCTTTGTAATCACAACAAACTTCCAATAAGGATAAAAAAAGCAGTATAAGTCTTACTTAGTCTTAAATTGATTCGCCACAGAGTAGAAATCAACTTTTACCTTTTTTTATTTTTATTATAAAACCTACGTTGACTCGTGGGCTTTGGTATTTTGTTTTCACTTTAAACGTATATGTACAGGAAAAGTGGTGCTATGGATTTACTTTGGGATTTCGGAATACGACTTGAAATTAAAATAACAACTTTCGAAGTGATTCGGAGGATAAATGCATGCATACGAGACAACATGCAGCAGTTCAAAAAGACAGACATTGACAAAGTCTACTGGACACACTCCCTTTATAAGCGGGGATTCTTTGACAATTTCTTGTGGATTTTACCAGGTGCGTAACAAATATTTTATAATCCAATTTTTCTTTTATTCAGATAAATTCAATATAACTTCAGTCCCTTTGGCAAGTAGGCCTACTACACTAGAGACACACGGGCAGCCCAAAAGTTTATGTTAAGGCCAGACATAACTTAATATTACCATTAGTACCTTTTGTTTTCACAATTCAACGAAATCATTTAATTAGTCTACCTCTACATCTTTAAAAAAATCACTTGAGGTATCTATTACAAAGTGCTATGGTATCTATAAGATTCTTTGCCATTTACGTCTCGAGAGACGATCTTTTCCCTTTGCAACTTCTTGTGTGACTAAAGAGGCCAGTCCTTGATACACAGCTGCGATCGCAGGATGGGCATATATAATCACCAGGCGCCGTTGTATTTTCACCCTTCTTTCTGCTTCTGTTGTGTATGGCATCTGCAATCTGTGACCCTTCCTTAATGCTCTCTCTCTCTCCATGTGGATCTGTCCAGTGCCACCTCTTAACAGTTGCCAGTGTCGATTTTGAAGAGCTTCATGTCGCGTTTGCATACATCCGTATAACGTAAAAGTGGGCGAACAGCGGCTCTCCTGCCTTCTATTAGATCGCCATACAGGATGTCCTGTGGAAGTCGACCTACTGGCATTCTACGAACGTGGCCAAGCCAGCCAAGGCGTCTGCTGCTGATAACAGAGCGGATGTCCTGGCACCCTGCTCTTTGTAGCACTTCCTCGTTGGTTATCTTATCTTGCCACCTTATTTTAAAGATCCGCCTTAGATAGTGATATGGTAGGCCTATCTATAAGATAGCCTATTTTATCTTAATAAACCGCATGTACGTCCCCCCAAAAAAGACGACAATGGCATACTACTCGTATCCATGTGTCCAACATGTTAATTAGGTAGTTAAAGTCACTGGATTTTCTGGCTTATTCAGGCAACCCGGTTCATGCTTTAATGGCACTGTGAAAAAAATACCTGCATGAATTTGTCCTAGTATATGGAATCAGAAATGTGACCGCATCTTTTAGTCTTTTTTTTTATTTTATAGGCCTTATAGGGTTATATTATTGTATGTGTAAGCTATGGTTCAGTGTTTTATGTCTTATTGCTACTTTACATAATAGTCTTCTGTCCTGAAGTGTCTCTAATTTAGGGGATTATACTAAAAATATTACTCTAGTCAAATGTGAGTATTTATAATATTCATCAATATGAATAGGCCTACTATTATGTAATGCGAATGTAATTGAAATTTACACCTGATAAAGTTGAAAAAAAATAGTTAAAATAAAAGTGTGGAGATGGGGGGTTATTCATTTCTATTAGCCACTTTTTTAATGGGATTCAGCAACTTTCTGGTCATCTAGGTACCAAATGGTGTGGAAAAGGAGATACAGCTAAACACCAGTTAGATTTGGGTCTTTGGTCTGACACGGACGCCTGCTGTAGGGAACACGATGGCTGCGAGTACACCATTGTGTCCGGGGTGACAAAATATAACTTGTACAACTCTAACAGCTACACCATGTAAGTTCTTATAAATAGTTGGTTAGTTTATGGAAGAAACTAACAAGCAAAACATTTTTTAAAATACTTTTTTAAAAAACAACAACTTATATTTAGTGTAATTGTAGTTTGGATCAGTTTAGTAATTATATGTGTAATCAGGGCCGCCGCGAGGGTTGTGGCCGCCTGCGTGCGAAATTAAAAATGCCGCCCCCTTCTTTTTTTTTTCTCTAAAGAGTAATTCCGTGAAGACTGAGCTGGACACTGTTCCAAAAGTGGCCTTTGATTTAAATCCATTTTTTGTAGACCATTCCATTTTTCCTTGCATATTGGCACCGCTGTTGTATCCCTGAAGTACAACTGTGAACCATGCACTAGGAAAAAATGTTGAATATAAGTGCCTACAGAAATCTAACATTTTGGTTCTTTGTGATTAACATTAAAAACTGATCTCGTTCTGACGACTTACTTATGCTTCTGTATTTGCGCCGATTATAATTGATGAGCTGCGGCAGGTATATTACAATGAACAGCGGAAATGATCATGATCTATACACTCGATAACTTTGCTCAACAGTGTTATATGGTCTGGACGTGGGTATGTTGACGTGTTTGGTTTTGTAAGTTACAGTACACAAATAATTTTAAAAGCTTGAAATACACAAAGCCATTGGAACTTTTTCAACGTTTCGTAAACTTTCATAATAATTATCACGATTGTATTTTGGAGAGATGTGCATTGTATCCAAAATAATCTAGAATACACGGATTCAGTTTTGGCTACAAATTTATCCAACAAATGAAGCAACTCAGCGCTGAATATTTTTCATGAGTTTGATACAAAGTAAATAATCCAAAGTGCAAGTCACTTAAACAATGACTTGAAATAAAACATAGCAAGGCAGTGTTTCTCATATTACCGGGTGGAGACTTCCTAGATAACAACATTTTCGTTCGAGACCCTTTTAGAAGCTGGAGGCCAGAGGAGTGATGTAGGCTCCCACAGTGAGGTCCGTGACTTTTTGTTTCTTTTTATATAATGTACTAAAAAAGAAAAGGAAATGAGTCACACATTTAAAGTTCTTTATTTTTCATTTCGCCTCTTCTTGAAGTGAACACTGTTGTGTATAGAAACCAAATGAACGTAATGACATTTCACTCAAACGTTGTTGTTGTTGTTTTGGGGACATTGTCTTGTTTACATCAGTTTTAAGCTTTGTAAAAAGTTCCCCCTAAAGGTAGAATTGAAGATACGGTAGGGGTCTGAACATTTTTTTCGCTGCCTCCCTCCTCCGTTGTTGGCTTGTAGCTCAAGACAGCTAAAACAACTGAACCGATGTAGGTGTTTTATGTTTGTTAATAACTAAACTTTAAATAACTTGAAAAAAAAATTTGTATACAAGAACTTAATATAATTCTTATTATTTACGATTTAACTAGATATGAAATATAGATCCAAAAGTAATGAAATAAACTGTTATTTAAACAAAATCTAGCTCACAACAAAAATGAAGTCTTTACTCTTTCATGTCTTAAGATCGTCTCACATTTTCACTAGGCAAGCTAATTTTATCATCGTCACTGCATAACCCCCAATCAACTCCATAACACCCCTTTTTGTCAAGATGTTGAGCCCTCCCCAGTCCAAATGAGAGAAATTAGTGCCCTGCCTTTCCCCCAATGAAAATGATTTTAAAATTGACTTTTTAATTACCGGTAATAGATCTACTTACAGTGCGGGCCATTCGACTCAAAGAAATATTACAAACAACCCGCGAAAATTGAAGGCCAGAAATGAGTAAGCGCCTATGGAAAAACCCGTGGGAATCCCTTGTATACTGCTCTGTTTTTTTTTGTTCTAGTTTCCGAAATAATTTATTATGTACGAATATCGTGTATATTTTCAAAGGATAATGGAATAATTAGAATTTATATAATAAATATTTAATTATTTTTTTTTATTTAAGTTTTTTTTTTTAAGTAACCTTGGAATAATGATTTGACCGCCCCCTTAAGTCGGCCGCCTGCGTGCAATGCACACATTGCACAATAGGTATCGGCGGCCCTGTGTGTAATCGACCTTGACGTAATAAGTCTGTGCGATTAGCAATATTTTTACTAATTGTTTTTGTTTAGCTTTTAGCTTTCTCAATGTGCTATGATCTTATCACTTGTCTGGACTAGTTGTGAAAGGGAGAAGGAAGAGGGGTATCTGGGTGAATGTTTACATTATCGTTGTTTTTAATGCATACAAAAATTTTCATTTAGGGCTCAAGTGTCTTCAAGGGGAATAATTAAACTTATGCCACCACATGTGGCAAGGACGATTTCTTTCCCTTGTTCAAGATACCAAACAAAATAATTAATTACCAATAGTTAATTAACTAATTTTTAAAATTGAGTCTTGAATGTCAGGTAAAAGAAATAATTGTGCGAAAATTCAGCTTAATTCGATATTGGGTTTTGGAGAAAAAAAAACGTGTACAAATGTTTGACCTCTACAGACAGACAGAGCGAGTTGATTTAAGTTTTATAAAAACGAAAATTGCTATCAGGACATAAAGTTATTATTCGCAAGCAAGTTAGACCTATTCGCACTTGTCTAAAGCTCTTTTGTTTTATTACAATAAGCATCCATTGTTAAGATATTAAGAGACGACTCTTACTTGACTCTTAGGATAAGAGAGTACGACCTCCGCCCCTGATGAGGCCCTGATGGTTACTCTTGCACTGTTGGAAAAAGTAATGAAGAGTGGAGTAGGCAATTATGAATTATAAAATTATAGAAGTAGATCATCCGTAACGTGTAAACTGTTTTACAACAAACAATTGGCTAGTGAGTGGAAATAAATAAACTAACATTACGCACATTAGTTTCTACCCAGGACGGAGACGTTTAGTTTCTGCTCCAACTCTCAATCAAACGGATGAATACTGGCCTTTCTATTTTGTAACTATTCCTTAATTAAAGGCATGCTTTAGGTCAGTTTCGAATTTATGACTTGTCCTTCGCTATCAGCTTGATCACTGAATGTTTCAGCAGCCACTGTACTTGTGACGAAAAATTTGCCACGTGTTTGCGTAAAGTGAACAGCATTATTTCTTATATGGTTGGGAACGTGTTCTTCAATATCATAGGAGTGCGTTGCTTTCAATTGAATGGAAACCAAAGGTAGGGGAAATATTTATTAATTATTAATATATATCTCTATATTTGTATAGTCTTCGTTTGTGTGCTAAAACTTTCCGTAATATATTACGAGAGAAAAAAAAACCCACACTGTACGCAGTACACGATTTATTGAGGCATAATGTGTGATAAAAATACATGGAATCTAAATTCGGCTTACAGAAGTTTTGCACTGATTTAGGACTTCACACAAAGTTAAGGGCTAATAGGCCTACTAGGTCATCGTTTTTTTAAAGTAGGCCATCTTAAATGTTGATAAGGAATATTACTACGCTTTATTAATAAACGCTCGAGCTTGTATAACAGAAGGATGGAGGAAATTACCCATTATTAGGGCCATTATTACTGCACTAGGTTAAAGAAGCAAAAAAACAGAGAGTGCTATTCCAATAAAACAAAATTAGGCCTACAAGTACCCAGAAGGCAAGAACTTAAAATCATCTCGATAACTATATTTTTCGAGGTACCACGAGAAATGGTTCATTTATAATAGGGTCAATGATACTTGGCTCACACAAAACAAAAATGTACGAGACCCATGTTGTTGATGGTCGTGGACATATAGCACCAAACAGCTGGTAGACAACGAAACCGCTATATAGGTATTATATTTAACTTGTAAAACTTTAAAAACTTCAATAACTTCATTGTGAACAATACTAAATATACTTTATTACAAAATTACAATAATTACAATATAGACAAATTTAACCTGAGATGAAATAAAGTTATATTTTTTAAAATCTAACTCACTATAAAAACACGTCTTTACACTCTGGCATCCAGGGGTTATCTGGCGTACCCAAGACAGCTTGACGACAATGCGTCTATCTTGCATCATTCACACACGCTATCTTCTCACCTTCACTATAGAAACCAATCCACCAATCCCAGTAGCGCTACAGCCCATGCAGAGCTCTGGCTATCTTATCTTATATAATGCAGACGTTACTTCAAAAAAGAAGATGATTACTTCCTACGCGTCATGCATTTAGTCATGCATATTAATCAATGACTTAAATTCTGCCAAGTCACTGGTTTTTCTGGCTAGCTCAGGCAACCCATTCCATGCTCTAATAGCACTAGGGAAGAAGGAGTATTTGTACAAATTTGTCCTAGCATATGGGACGAGGAATGTTCCTTTATTTTTGTGTCTTTCAGAGTATTTTATTAGATTTTGTTTTTGTATTTGAAGATTATGGTTCAGTGTTTTATGTATAATTGATACTTTACTTTTGAGTCTTCTGTCCTGAAGGCTTCCTAAATTTAGTGATTTTACTAATGGTGTTACTCTAGTCAAATGTGAATATTCGTTTGTTATGAATCTCACTGCTCTATTTTGTGTTTGTTCCAGTTTCTTAATGTTTTCTTGAGTTGAGGGGTCCCAAACGGTGGATGCATATTCTATTATTGGCCTAACCAAGGTTAAATAACATTTTAGTTTTATGTTCTTATTTGATTTATAGAAATTTCTTTTAATAAACCCTAATGCTTTGTTTGATTTTTTTATAGTTTCATCAATATGTGGATTCCATGACAGTTTTTCATTTATTATAACACCTAGGTATTTTGCGTTTTTAGTCTGTGTTACTGGTTTGCCATGAATAAGATAAGTGGAATTAATATGTTTTAGTTTTTTTGTTACTCTTAACAACTGACATTTTTCTGGGTGGAAAGACATGCTCCAATTTGATTCCCATTTCTGTAATTAATCTAATTCTCTTTGTAAAATATCTGTGTCTTGTATTGTTTTTATTGTTCTATATATTATGCAATCGTCTGCAAATAATCTGACTTTTGTTCCTGAACTAATGCAATTTGGTAAATCATTTATGTAAATTAAAAATAGTAGTGGACCCAAGACTGTTCCTTGAGGTACACCTGAGTTTACTGTTATTGGTGTTGATTTAGAGCCATTTATTATTACAGTTTGTTCTCTCCCTATCAGAAAATCTTTAATCCACTGATGCAGTGGACCATTTATGCCGAAATATTTTAATTTTTTAAGCAAACTATGGTGGTGAACTTTGTCAAAAGCCTTGGAAAAATCTAGTAAGATAGCATCTATTTGTTCACTATTATCTAAACCTTTTGAAAAATCATCAATTAGTCCTATTAGTTGTGTTTCACATGATCTATATTTCCTAAAGCCATGTTGGTATGGGGTGAGGACATTATGTTTGTCTAAGTGGTTTATGATGTTGCTACATATGATGTGTTCTAGGATTTTACATGTGATGCTGGTAAGTGATACTGGTCTGTAGTTTCCTGGATCAGATTTTTCTCCTTTTTTAAATAGGGTGGTGACATTAGCTTCTTTCCAGTCCTTTGGTACTCTGCCCTGGTTAAGCGATGCCTGAAAGAGTATTTTGAACACTGGGGCTAGCTCATTGCTTAGTTCTTTGAGTAATCTAGCTGGAATACCATCAGGTCCAGACGCTTTATTTGGTTTGGTGTTGGCTAATAGTTTTTTAATTCCATTTTCTTGTACTACTAAATCTTCTATGTTGTCTACTTGGTTCAAATTAAGAATTATGTCTTTGTCTCCTGGGGCTGAGAATGCTGATGCAAAGTATTTGTTTAGGATGTTTGCTTTAGTTTCATTATCATTATGTATTATGTTATGTTCATCTTTTAATGGCGCTATGCCTGTTGTTTCCATTTTCTTAGACTTTATGTATGACCATAGGTTTTTGTTGTTATCTTTAGATATTACATTGTTTATGTATTCACTCTGCATCTGTCTGCTTACTTTTTGGGTTAGGTGTTTAATTTTTAGATACTTTTTGTAAACTCTTTCTGCCTTGGTTTCTTTAAATTTTCTATATAGGTTTTCCTTCTGTTTACAAAGCTTCTTTAGTCTATTATTAAACCAGCATTTATTTATTTTGTTTGATGTGTATTTAGTTGGTATATGATTTTCTATAATGCTTTTAAGATGGTTTTTAATGAAATTCCAGAGATCATCGACTGGTTGGTTAATGTCTTTTTCTAATAAGAATGTTTGTTGAAAGTTTAATGCAGCTTGGTGTAGTTGTGTTAGGTTACATTTATTCCAGAGTAAGATTTTTCTTTTGGGTTTTTGGCTTGCTTCAACACCTCCATTCAGATCTCTCCTAGGCCTTTCGTCTCCATGTCATAACAACCTACCAAAACGTTTAATAGGCCCATGAACTTTACGCCTATGCTCCTTGTATACTTCTGATATTTTTATAAAGCTTATACCAACTCACTTTAGCTGTCTGTCTGTCTGGTAATAATTTTGAACACGTTATTTCTCCCACTTCCCATTCTCGGATCAAATTGAAACAGTACACAATTATTTATTGTGCCTAACAAAAACATGAATCAATTAAAAAAATAACTTAGTAGTTAACAAATTACTATTAATTAATTATTTTGTTTGATACCAAAAAAAACAAAAAACTAATATGTCAGTATTAAGAGATATGGCTAAATATGTGAGATTTGTCCCCTTAGATAAATTACGCGTTATTTCTCCCACACCCATTCTCGGATCAAGTTTAATACCAAAAAAAAACAAAAAAACTAATATGTCAGTATTAAGAGATATGGCTAAATATGTGAGGTTTGTCCCCTTAGATAAATTACGCGTTATTTCTCCCACACCCATTCTCGGATCAAGTTGAAACTTTACACGATTATTTATTGTACCTAACAAAAAACGAATAAATTAGAAAATTAAATAATTAGTCAATTCGTTATTTTGTTTGATATCAAAATATGGAAATAAACTCTACATCATTGAGATATGTAGTTATAAATACGTGGTTCTTCCTTTCAGATAAGCTTTGTTTTGTTTTTAAAAGTATTTTTGTATTTTGCTTGCCAGTTTTTATTTTATTTTACATGTGGTAGCCCTATGTCGAAAACGTCTATAGTAACAGTGTATCTGATTTTAATAGACTCGAGACCATGTTAGGATGAACTATATAACGGCCATGATGACATTGACACAACTATAGAAATGTCAACACTAAGGCAACAAATTTTACGCCTTTTTTAAAAAATTCATTCTTTTATATTTCTTAAACATAAACCAAAACATTATTTGTTCATTTGTTCTACATTCCCAGTCATGCCTGGACAGTGAAACCTGATCGATATTGAAACCAATTAGGAGCAATATTCAACATTCTCATTGACAAATTGGATTGGGATAACTAATTATATGTGCAGTGGATCTATACTGTATTTTTTACATGCATTGTAATGAATTTTGTGATCGAAGAGCAGCACCAAAGCGGGTGCTAACAGGATATGTGGCATGAGCAGCTACGAGGATAAGTTAACTATTATCCGCAGTGTGATATCTTTTACAAAGCAAAGCTTATATCAACTTACTCTGTGTGTCTATCTGTCTGGTAAAACGTTTCAACATGTTTTTCTTTCTTTCCTAATCTGGGATCAAGATGAAACGTTGCACAATTATTCATTGTACCTGAAAAGAGGTGAATCAATAAAAATTAATTATTTGCGATTAATTAGGCCTATTTTGTTTGATGTCGAAAGAAAGGGTAATAGATGCTATTTAATCAGAGCTGTGGATGTAGATATGGATTTTATCCCCTTATTACGTTTTGACACGTTTTTTCTCACACTTCCCGTTCTAGGATCAAGTTGAAATTTTACATAATTATCCATAGTCGATGACATTACACAAATCGATCCAAAAATTAACCAATTAGTTAATCAATAAGGCTAACACTAATTAATAATTTTGTTTTATATAACAGAGGGAAGCTAAACTCTGTCATTTTTAGATAAATGGCAGTTATTACCGGTTCTTTCCCTTACATAAGCTTTGTTTTGTTTTTTAAAGATTTATTTTTCTATTGCTTGTTTCTTTGTGTCACGGGTTGTTCTGTGAGCCGGGGATTCTTATGTAGATATTAAATATCTTTAGAAATTCAAATAATGATTCAAAATACTAAACTTTAATTCGGGAACTAGGAATCACTCGCAATATAAAAAATGTACAAATATAGCTTTATCGATTGAATATCCACTTCTGAGGTCGTTATCAAATAAATTCAAACAAATATATTAATTCTATAAACTCCAATCTACGACCTTTCTCTACGAAATCCTGTCTACAACTGACGCGCTCAGCTCCAAAGCTCCCCGGGCAAAACCACGCATAATCACGTGATCAAAAATGACGTCATATGACTTCCGTTAGAAGGGGCGGTAGATTTACCTCGGACGAAATAGAGAAAGAAATGGTGCATTGCTGGCTCGAAGCTCAACCAAAAAGCTTTTATTATCATAAAGCTTGTACAACGATGGACCAAGTACATTGAAAAGCAAGGGGAGACTATGTTGAACTAAGTGCATTAAGCAATGGCAGACTTTGTTGAAAAATAATGCACATGTAGGCCTACGTTATCTATTTGTATTGAAATATGTTTAACGACATTCCCGATAATGGTTGACTTACCAAAAAGCAACACGGAACCTTTGGGAGCCGACAATTCCTATTAGGCTACTACACAAAAAGAAGACACAAATCAACATACATTTGGCTAGTAGCGATTTCCCGTAAGGCGCGGGACCTTGGTCAATCGCCCCTAGATCCGGCTCTGATTAAAAAGGACATTGCAGAATAAATTTTTAAAAAAAATACAATCTACACCCCCTCTTAATTTTCTCTTGGTTCCAAACTCTACTTAAACAACTAGCTTGTTTTGTCTGTCATGTTAATATCGAAAAAAACTAAATGCTATTGAAAATCTTATTAACATTTAATTTCCCTTCCAAAACATCGTAATAGTTTTAAATTTCTATAATCGATTGTTCCGAATGTTTATATATTTATAGTGAGAGAAAATAACAATTCCAGATTAATCAAATACCGTTAATTAAACTTTTGGGATGGTCTCGTATGAAAATTAGATGTATCTTAGCCTTGTGGACAGATTTTCAAACCATACTTTGGTGTTTGGACGTTTTTTTCCTTAAAAATCGGAACATACTATTAACGATAATTAGATTTTCTTACGTTTTATCTAGAAAATTAAATGTAGTGTAAGAGAGAAGTGCGATTTTATATAGAGTTAAAATATTTTTCATAAAAAATCCGGAACAACCAATTTTCGTAAATGAGAAGATTATTTTTTGTATTTATTTGATGAGGGATTTCAAACAGTTATTTTGCATTAGGAGATTTTTCATATAAAATTCAGAACATTTTTAGCGACAACTTGTATGAAAATTTAGTAATGTAGGTCGATTTCTTTTTCAAAACAAAATCCGGAACATTCTTTACCGATCAAACAACTTTTGTTATGCTTCTGCAAGAAAATTAACTGTAAAATAAGTCTAAAAAGTGATTTTCAATAATTGTTTCTAGTAAATTAAATTTCTTATTTTAAAACTCTGAACAACCTATTGTGGATATTTTTGAAAAAATAAAGTCACTTGACTTTTTAAAAATTCGTAACAATTTGATATTAATAAATAAGCTATAGTGACCTATTGTCAAAGAATATAAGTGTAATATTAGACAATTATGCGATTTCAAACAATCATTTGACATAATTAATTTTTTATACAACAATATCCGGAACAACTTTATAGTTAATGAAATATAAACCAGTATAGAGATTTTCATTAAGCATTTATATGCTATTTACTTTAAAAAAAACGGAATAACATATAAATGATCATGTGTTTTTGCAACGTTTAAGCATGGAAATTAAATTTAATACGGTGAAACGGGGTGACTTTGCACACTTTTCAACTTCCAACTTAATTTTCCCATATTTAAAGTACACTTAAACTACTATAAACTTGTTTTCTTACAGAGTGGATGCCTGTACTTTAATAAAAACATTAAATAAAGTCAGTACATTATAGGGAAAATACTTTTTGGGGGACTTTGCCTTCGAACTTTATATTCTTAATAAATGTATTTTAGAAGTAAATAGAACAGAAAAACTTTTTTCTAAGATTAAGACAACATTTTTGAATAAAGAGGCAATAAAAGGCATCACAAAATTTTAGCTGTTTAATGCATGGCTTCCTCCTAAAGTAAACAGTTAAAATCAATGACATTTATCGACAAATTCTTTGTTCGTGGTTGAGGTTTCCACTCATCTGACCCAGAATTTATTTCCCCACATTATTTTCATCTATTTTGATTCACTTGGAACATAGTTGATGTTGAGAATGTTGGCTGTGAAGGATGTTGCCTTCTTGCGCCAATCTCACCGAATAGCCTAAAAAGAAATATTTTTTCTTTTCAATCTTCTCTCATTGTCAGCTGAATTTCTGCTCATCCCTGTTTGTGTTTTCACTCTTCCATAGCTTTAATAAAGTTTTTACATCATTATCTTTATGTTTATGTCAGCTCAGCTTCTTTTTGGACACTGTTAGCATGAGTATCTGAAAGAAAAAATGCAACACATATAAGGGGGTGACTTTGCCTCTACCTTAGGCATAAAACCTGTTAAAAATTATTTAATTACAACTTCCCCTCATAATTGTAAACCAAATTACAACTAAAAAAAATGCATAAGTTCATTTTATTAGCTAGCATTCTATTAGATCTAAACTAAAGTTGTAACTCACCTAAAACAGCTGAAATTATTGTCAAAAACGTGTATCTGCCATGTTTTGCTACTTACAGAAGAGATGAAGTATCATTTCTAAACATTAACCTATATTCTTTTATATTTAAATGAAAATTCATGGGAAAGTACTCAGGAAAAACGTTTTTAAAGCCTTTCACATTTTTAGTATTGAGTAGGCAAAGTCA
The DNA here is from genome assembly GCA_036873155.1 of Biomphalaria sudanica. Lineage (NCBI taxonomy): Eukaryota > Metazoa > Mollusca > Gastropoda > Planorbidae > Biomphalaria > Biomphalaria sudanica. Next base: position 1,445,477 of record JAZGLO010005729.1, on the reverse strand, counting down.
CCCCATTTCATATAGAAGAGCAAACAAACATTTGTTGGCATTGATTTGTTTTTCACAAAACATCCGGAATAATCTATTATAGATACTTAAAACTATTGCAATATTTCTGAAGGAACATTAAAGATTCAATCAGATTTTCAATAGCCTTTAGTGTTGTTGTTTTTTTATCTAAACGTGACGGACAAACATACAAAACGCACAAAAATAAGCGTCTTTTATTCTGATGGGGGCACTAAACAAAAATAAAATAAATCTAAATATTTAAAAAATTTGAGGGAACTGATTGGTACCATGTCATGCCACTGCTTGTCACCCTACTGCACGAAAGTCTCTGCATAAAAAGTCCATTTTAAAAAATGTGAGTAATATTTACATACAAAGTGCATTCTTAGCCTTTATAAACAAACATAAATGTTTTCTTTTAATTTTAGTAGACAGTTGACTAGAAAAAAACACCTTTAACTAATATTTATATTTGTTTTGAACATTTCTTGAACATTTTATAAATATATTTGCCTAAGTGATACCAAAAAAACACAACAAATTGTCTTTCTTTGTTAACATATTGTAACATTGCCTCCCTTACATTTACGTAATTGTTTTAGAATTTGGGATTTTTATGAAAAATCGCTTGCATAATTAATTTTATAAATTAAACAGTTTGCTTTTAGAAAACCAAAAGTAGCCGTTGCACCTAAACTTTTCAAGCGCATCGCAAGGTGAAATAATATTTTTAATATTTTAATTTTTCTTCGTTTTCGAGATCTGAGTGTGACAGACGGACATTTTGCACAAACCTAATAGCGGCTTTTCTCCTTACCGGGGCAACTAAAAAACGTCTGCATATTAAAGGTTTATATAGTTCTTTTTTTTTTTCAAAGTGTGTATATCTATCTCTCAGTAATAAAAATTACTCCATTTATATATATATATAACAAATATTTGTAGAAATCAAATGAAATGTTACAAGAGCACTTCACAACCTTTACTGCAGAATGTAAAGAAGCATGAGGAAAGGTCAGATATTTTAATGATAATTAAGTTGAATCATTGATCAAAATGTTAACGTCCATATAATCTAATTTTAAAGGCTAGAAATTTACAAATCAATATTAAAACCTTTTCAAAAAAAAAAAAGGAGAAAGAGAATTCAAAAAAAGGGAAAAACATACAGCCTCCAGTAAGAATGCAATAATGGCACTAAATCTGATGATCAAGTTAAATAGTAATAAATACATTATGCTTTGATTGATATAAGATGTGCTTGATTTATAAATGTAATGTATAAGCTGATAAATAGAACTAAATATACAGAATTTTTTTTAAAAACAGTATTTAGTATGATTCTGTTCATTCAAAATGCTCAGTTACACAGTTATCTTCAAATGGACATTTCCATTTTATTATTAAAAGTTTCAGCAGTTAAATGATTGCAAATTTTTACAAATTCAACAAGACACTATTTAAAAGTAGGAGTTACTATACAGCAGCTAAAAGATTGTTTTAAAAAATCAATAAATAAACAAGTGTATTATATAGATAGAGTTTGATAATCTCAGGTTAGTACTCTTGGTACTTTAGCAATTCTATATCAAGAGTGAAACAGTCTGATCAAAACACAATATTGAGTTGCTTGTGTTACATTAATATTTGGGTACAGTATAGATAAGGAATGCACTATCTTTGAATAATAAAGACATTAATAACAGCCAATAACTATTGTGTTCTAGATTGTCTTATATTTAACTCTTTACCAAAGTAAGCTAAGCAAGGTTCTCAGTTACACATGAGATCAGCTACAGAACTATCTACTGAAGACTATCATGTTAGAAAAAGATTTTTAAAAAAAATGCTTCTTTAACTTTCTAATGTGGCAAATGAAGTGTTTTTTCTTGTAGATCTTCATTCAAAAACCACTAGCGCAAGAAGTGTCAGGACTGCAAGAAGTGTCTGAACCGGCCAAGAAAACCCAATTATATACAGAAATTTGAATCTTTGTTTAACAAAAGTGTAAATAAACATGAATGTGAGGAGAAGGTAAATCATTTGTTGGTAGAGAAACATCAGCAGATTTTAAGACCAGGAAATATTGTTTTGTAAATATGAAAGAAATTTTTTTTTAATTACACAATTATTTAAAAATAATTGTTGAAAATCATTTAATAAAATGACAAATGCAAAACGTCTTATGAAAAAAGTTGAGCTCAAGAGTAAATTACAAAAACCCAAAAAAGCATCAAAGAAATTTTTTTTAAAATCACTTCAGTAAAAAAAAAAATTACCTGTACTTATTATAAGATTATGAGTTAATCTCATTCTTTCCTCTTATGTTGTTGTTCTTCAGTCTTTAAATTACTTACGTATTACAAATATATGTAGATTAAACAAAACTAAAAATTGGTGTAAAATGATAACTTACATGACTAGATCATTGCCTCAAACTATCAAAAATGTCTCATGATAAAACACAACAACAAAACAACATAAACATTTTTTAGACTGAGCATAATATTTCCTTTTAAAAAGTGTTAATTGCTGAATTATCTAATGGAATAAATTAGCTGACCTTTGCAGGCTTAACCCAAATCACTGTAGTAAATTTCCCATTTTGCTGGGGGGGATCACCTGGAAACAAGACAAGTAAATTTTCCCTATTGGAATGGGATGAAAACTTTTCAGTTACACCATGAAATAAAATTGAGTAAAGTTAGCAACATGCTTGTCTGGGAACAGTGCTAAAAAAAAACTAACATTGACACGTGTAATAATTAAGGTACGTATCAGGGGTATTCAAATTAATTTGACTAATTGCAAGTCTTGTGTTTAATTGGTGAATAAGATCACAGAGCTCTCTAGGCATCATGAGACTGAAACTGGGTTTTTAGGTTATTGAAAATTTAGTGGACAGCGCCCATGCTCTTCACTGGGCATGTATTCATCGAAACATAATTTAACTGCCTATGATTAAGATTTAGATTTCAGATCAGATTTTATGGCACATAAGCACAATTTAGGTCATGTCGTGCTCTGCTTAAGAGAAGAATGGATGTAATATTCTTTTGTAGTCTACATCGTCAGGTATATTTGTTATACATACTATGCTTATGCCAATGGTAGATTTCTAATATTGTAAAAAATGTCTCAAAAAGTGCCAGCTTGATTTCCAGCATGATCAACCCACTAGTCTGTTTATCTTTTGGTACATATTGAAACACTGCAAAAGATTTTTTTGTTACGACTTATATTAACAAATTTGAAATATAAAAAAAAACAAGTTTCATCAATAAAAAAAAGTGTTTTAACTTTCGTTATATATAAGTTAATTTAAATTAATTTATATTTTACCTAAAAACATCAATAAAAAAAAGTGTTTTAACTTTCGTTATATATAAGTTAATTTAAATTAATTTATATTTCACCTAAAAACTGCTGAACAAATGTGAATACAGCATGAAACAAATGTGAAGAAAATGCTATAGTAACAAGGAAAAAAAAATATGTATAAAAGACTAATATAAAGCATTTTGATTGTCCATTCAATAATTTGTTTTAAAAGTGTATTTAAAAGTAAATTCATACGAAAATAAACTTTATCTAAACAAATACAAAGCACTACAATGAAAATAATTAACATAAAATCTTAAAGATTTATGTATAGACCAAAATACAATTACAGTTATTTGGTCTAGGATATAAATATATATATATATATATATATATATATATATATATATATATATATATATATATATATATATATATATATATTACAGGTGATATATAATTTATCCTTATAAATAAACTCTAGTGTATAAAAAATATGTCATTGTGAATCAAAAGGGAATCAAGGTGAAAGAGGATGTTTTTTACAATAGAGCATGATGATGAGATAACTAATTTTCCATTATTTTCACAGTAGGACAAAGAGAAAAACTTTCAAAACATATTTTATTTTTATCTTAAAAAAAAAAAAAGTGCAATCATAATATTGTTATAAACCTGGTGGTGGCACAGATGAGGGTAGTCGTGTGTGTGTAGTCAGCCAACGCAAATCGCCCCAGGCCAGCGCTAGACGAGCGGTCAACCGTGAAGGTTCGAGTAGGATCGGCGTCGTGAACAGAGCTCAGGAGCGTCACGAGGGATATAGTCATATGACCACCCAGAATGGTCGAGCGACGTTCTGCCCGGTTCTAGAAGGCCAGCAGGGACCCTATATAAAGAGCGAAGGTATCAGAGACGAGTCAGTTACAACATCCCAATCTACAGTTCGTTACTACGGCTCAGTACAAGTCCGAGACGAGACAGAGAGACCAGTGCAAAAGTTGATACGGTGGCATGGCTATTAACAGGAGAGATATTTGTACAGTCTTGTGTTACGTGCTGCCAATTGTACAATATTGGCTGTCATTTTATTGACATTAAACTATTATGTTATTTGGAGTCCTGAGTTGTCAAGTTCTTTAAGTTGGTGGTGTACGGTGCAGTTCGCAGAGAGCCTGCATAGTGAGATTCGTAACAATATTAATAAACATTAATTAAATATTTACTCTTCCTAATTGTGTTAAAATGAAAGTTAAAAAGCATTTCATAAAGTTAGCCCCAGTTAGGTCATACAATTTCAGCAGACAAGGAAAAGTGAGCTGCACTGAGTTCAATCGTTATAGAAGGCCTAAACACTGACCGCAACATCCCAACCTTTGGGCAGTTTAGACCCATAGCTCATTGCCATGTCACGGGGAATCTTGATTTTAAAGTAGATTGCAGAAGAAGACAATGTATACAACGAATGTTCCAAATTAAATTGAACCAAAAATTACATTTGAAAACAAAGCCATAAGTACCAGTGTTAAACATGAAAACTTCATTAGAAATATATGTTTCATATCATAGTAAAAAAGAATAATGCCATATTCATTATTTAAGGCAAATATTTGGTGTAGTGCTGTTGTAAAAAAAAAAATCTAAATATTTAAACATAAACATTGTCACAAACAAACAAAAATTATAAAGATAGCAGCTGAAAGTGTTATTATGTGCATATATGTTATATTTATAAAAAAATAAAGAGCACTTTTGCATTAAAAGTAATTACCATTATGGGAAGTATAAACAATATTAAAATGTAAGAAACTCTGGTTCACTTTACATTCTGAATGAGTCTGGTGTGAATGTATATTTTGGTTTTGTATATTTATAACGTTTTGTTTGGTGTGATGCACAAATTGTAAGACAGTAGTTCCTCATGCATAATAAAGATTATTATTATTATTAAAAGCAACTTCTTCTTCTTCTATCTTATAATAATAATCTTATATAATAATAATAATATATAACACTATCACATATAATACAACTAATGAGTACATGTATAGGTTTCCGTGAAACCTTTAGAGTTGTGTTGAAAAAAACAAACTACTTACTCAAATTCTCTTTCTCGCTCTAACACCTTAATGACAATGTTAAGCTACAACTATGAAAAAAAGCGGCTGAACTATTTACATCTTAGGAGAAACAAACACACTGAGCAGGATAATAGCAATATCTTTTCTTGCTAAGAGCAAACCAACATGTCTCATTTAAAAACAATACATCTAAAAGGATAAGCATCTGACATCTACTCAACATTACAAGACAGACCAGTTTGGGCAACCAAACTCAATCAAGTGAAGAGCAAACGAGGAAGATGTGGCACTTTTCTACAGTCCAGATTGCGTGACAAGATAAAATATGGTAGCAAAAAGCTGGCTAGAAGAAGACTAAATAATTCCTTTGCCTTTAGTAACTTCTGGTAACATCTGTTTATTTTATTTTATGATGAGTCTTAGATGTCATCATTTTCAAATATCACCATTATACCAGGTTGACAGTCTTTGCTACATTTTTTAAAAAATATATTAAAATTTCAAAAAATACTCATGAAAGTGCAGTAAATTAAAAAAATTGAATCTTTTCTCATACATTCATTCTTAGTAATTGAATTAAATAACAAATAATGCCAAAAATTCACATTAGGATTTTAGTGATAACTTTTAGAGTTCAGGAATTGTATTTGCTATAAAAAAGTCAATAAACTAATTACCTGTTTGTGTTTTGAGTGAGGAGGATTTTTCCAAACAGAATAACATGTGAAAAAAGAAAATCTCAAACAAGACACAACAACTATTTTATATGAATGATTCACAAACATTGGTATTTCATTGACTTAGAAAGTCAAAACAATTGAAAGACTGAAAGAATAAAGAATCATTTTAAAAACACAGAAATATGAATTGGGGAAAAAAAGGTACAATTTAAGTACTGGAATGTCAAATTCATTTGAATAAGTGGTTTGATTAAATATCTTCAAATCAACAAATGCTAAATTCAGAATAAAATGTGAAAACTGGAGCCTTCTATTTAAAACAGACTAACCAATGTCTAAAGAATGACTTGAAAGAATCTTAACGCCTGTTTGATGAATTAATTACAACTGATTTTAAAAAAAAACAAATTCAACAAAAACTCTATCACATAAAGACAAGAACAGTAAATGTGAAATATCAGCTCATCATTTCACTAATGTATTTACATCTAATTTTAATAGTTATTTATTTTATTCCTGTCAAACATTGCAAGGTATATGCATAGGTACATTCATATCTATTTGTCGATAAATGCATGAATCAGTTGAAAACTACAAGATTATATTACTATATTTAAAGCAATGCCCACCATCTGACTAGAGTTGTGAGCATATTAACACCAAACTTCATCATCAGTATAGTCATCATCAGAATCTGACCTCCTTAACATCTCTGCTTCGTCTACTTCTTCCAACATCCATGGTGCTCTTGTGATGACTACAAGTAGTAGACGGTCTAAGTATGATTTCTGACCTTTGAACTCTTTTACAAGATGTCCCATCACTTCCAACACTTGTTCCTATTACAAAAACAAAATTAGCTTTACTGGGAAACAAATATTATTAAGAGATTTTCTACTTTGGTAACCAAGAAAGATCTTCATTTTCTGAGCATCTCTCCTAGATAATGACACTAGATATTGCTTTGAGTGTGACAAATAATGCTATTTAAAGCTTCTGCAGAAAAGAGTTAGTTTCTCTTTCTTTTGCTACTAGTCTAAAAATGATATTTGTTTAGTCTCTCTTAGAAATATTTTACCTTAGTTACATCCGATGCTCTTAGTCCTTCAATGCCTTCTTCGTAATAATGATTTATACCAAGATTATCTGCAAGAAAAATGGAATAGATGTCTCAAGATTGAGTAATTTATTAGACCTAAAACACCTAAGTTTTAAAGAAAATAAAAAGAACTACTGACCTTGTCTTTCATCCATAGCAGTTTGATTTGTAGACTTAAATTCACATATGTAGTTCAAGGCGCAATCTCTTTCTGATTTAACATGTTTCACCTCAGTTTCCTATTTAAGAAGATACAAAGCACACTCTTACATCTGACACAAACAAAAACTCATTTCAATGCATTTATATTTGATATCATTAGCTTATCTTCCATGGTCAATTTTACAATACCAGTACAAATTTAAATGTTAAACTAAACTGATTACCAATTTCTGGAGGCTTTCTTTTAACTTTACAATGTCTGCATGAAGAGTTTCCACATCATGTTCAGATTGTTTTTTGTTGTCATATGTGTTTTCTTTCAAATCTAGTGATACAGTCTGCAGATATTTATCAACATCAAAAGGTTCTTGTTTCATAACTTCAAGAACAGAATACAGATCATGCCATTTTTTGTTCAAACCTGACACCTAAACATTCATACAAAAATAAACACAATCTTAATTAGTTGATCCAAAAAAAAAAAATTTACTTAAAACATAAATCAAAAGAAATTGAATTTTCTTTTTCAATCCCTACTTAAATTTTTGTTGTTTTATGGACACTCATGCATAAAAAAATTGATAAAACATTATTTGTCATTAATATCTAAAAGATAGTAAATAACATGCAATTAAGGTAACGTACACAAAATTAAATAGATAAAACCAATTAAAATGAAATAATACCATTTCTTTATTGTCTGCAGCCTGCAATGTATGACTAATGCCAGGTTCACTGCCACTGGGGGAATACAGTATACAAACAAATTTGATCAAAATTAAAAATGAAAAGGATTTCTTAATACAATAATAATGTCAAGAAATAAAATCTGTGAAGGCTATTCATAAATGTAATCATCTTCTTTTTTTAAGTAACTTCTGTATTATATAAGATAAGATAAGATAAGTACCAAGTCTAATAATTAATAAGGATTCAAGTCTGAAGATCAAGGAGGAGTGCAGTATTTCCCATGGCTACGAATTCCAAGCTGCAATCTAAATATTGTATGTCTATAAAGATTCTATTTCTGTGGAATTAGTTTTGCATAGTGCAATCTAACAGGGAATATTGTGTGTTTATTAAATCTATAATTTCATTTTGAATTATTCAAATAATCAATTTTTCAAGAGGATTTCTTTTGGTTCTTCATCAATTCAAATCTGTTGGTTCAAAATTCTTCACCAATTCACAGGCTGATTTAGGTAATTGGGTCATCACTTTATGCCTGAAAGTTTTGAATTGCCCTAAACACCAAATCCAGCATCACAAATAAAATTAATACTGTTTAAATGAAGAAATAGGGACTGGATTGGGAAAACATTGCAAAAGAAGCCATAGACTGGAACACAGAGGGGAAGAGAAAGGACAGGAGATCAAAGCAAACATGGAGGAGATGGGTAGACTAAGAAGCACAGAAGGCAAGATGGACATAGACCAGACTAAGGGGAATAGCCCAGATCAGAATCTGATAGCAAATTGCTGTTGCTGTCTTATGTTCAACACGAGTCAAAAGGGCTAAGTCAACCATCCAACTCCAGCATCACAAATAAGGTTAATACTGTTTAAATGAACAAATTATATTAACTAATTTTAACTAAACAAAGAAAATCAAGTTATGAATTGTATGAAATGAATATTTTTCTCTTACCTTCGGTACCGTCTCGTTAGACCAGGAGGTGACAACAAAGGCATCTTTGATGAATGACCAGGTCTCGGATCCACATTGATACTCTTGTTTGTTATTCCTGGGGATGAGAGAAGAAGTGAGCCCTCTGGCAACATTAAAGTTGGCAAAGTTTCTTGAGTTTTAATTGTAGAATATTCCATCAAAACATTGTGAACAGAGGAGGACAATACATTGTCACTGTATAGTTCAGAAGTTGATGCACATCTAAGTTTTTGAGGTTCTGATAATAAGTTTCCAGATGATGTTTCCTGAAATTCAATTGATATTCATATAAATACTATAATAGTTTATTGATAATAATTATACTTTAATTTTTTCTTGTAATTTAATATAGACAATTGATTCAAATATACCTTACCTTCTTTAGTAAAGATAGAGACCTGGGATCATCTTTAGACTCTTTCATACTGCTGTTACCTTCGATTGAAGAAGACGACAGTCTTTCTGTGTGTGATATTTTCTGAACAGAAAAAAACAACAAGCTAAATAAAAGAAAATTCGACCAAAACATTTTTTATGTGTTTTGAGAAGGGGAAAAAGCTTTAAAAAATTGTATGAGATAGCCCAGGAGTTTGTGATTAAAAAACAGCTATAAGCTTTAAAAAAAGACTGGTGTTTTGTTTTTTACATTAGACCAAAAACGTAGAATATACTTACTGGATATAAATCTTAAATATGAAATTTTTTTAAATTATAAATTTTTAGAAATTACCTTAATACATGTTTTTTTTTAATCTATTAAATGGCCTTTACAAAATATTTTCCATTAATATTTTTTCTCAGGATTTATGGCCAAGACTTAGGGTAATGCAAAAAAAAAAAAAAGTTCCCTATAACTCAATTTTAAATTTGTTTTCAACAACGAAAAGATAATTAAAATGGTTTTGTGAAACTTGTAGGAGTGTAAAATCACATTTGAATTTTTAAAATAAACAATAGCCCCAGTAAATTTGCTAAAAAAAACAAACAATATATTTGTGTGGAACTTCAATGTTAAATATAAAATGTCCTTTTTTAAAAATATTTTTTAAAATTAATATTTCCATCTAAAATTATTTTTATGTTCTTAATTTAAAAGAAACAATCTCACAATTAAACTTGCACTCTACCCAGAAGAAATGAAGAAACTAATAATAAATAAAATAAATGAGAAATGGACAAGCTCTCATCCAAATCACAAGAAACATGATGCTTATTATAAGCTATTCCGACAAGATCAATGTCTAATCTTTCGACTCAGGACTGGACACAACAGAATACAACAACATATGTACCGGAAGCTCAAAATTGGAACCAGTGAAATCTGCCCATGTGGAGTGTCACCACCACACTATTTTTCTTTGGCACAGTCTGCAAAAGACCTGACAGCTCAGCAGCAAAAAGCTAAAGAGTGTCACCAGAGAATGCCGACCATGTCCTCCAAAACTGTTCTTTTTACCATGAGGACCGTAAAAGACTCTGGCCCCAAAAACACCCCAAAAGAAAGAAAACTATTTGGAGAGCTCTAGTCATCTGAACACTCCAACATAACAATAAGAATGAAGAAGAAGAAAAAAAACACAATGATCTTTAAATTAGAAAGCTTCATATATGTCTGTGGCTGATGGTAAATAAAATGAGCTTGTCACATGCTACACAATGTTACACACAAAGGTCAAGAGGCAGAAGCAAAAAAAAAATTCTGAAAGTTCAAGATAAATCGTGATGAATTTTGACCAATCAAATTTAGTTTAGTTAAACACTAGATCCTATTACCCCTACACTCTTCAAGAATGCAGGGAATGATAAGGATAGCTTTAAAACCCTGTACTAAAATGATGAAAGTGTGAAGTGCACTCAAGACCAATCAGCCATCCAAGGAATAAGCATAAAAATATAAAACGCTAGTATCTCAATAGGCTGTGAGTGTGAGAATATGCATGATTGATACAAAAAGTGCTAAGGTCTATTATCAAGTAAATATATGATACTGCTTTCAAGTATTTCAAATGGTTTATTTAGGGCTAAATAATAAATTTATGGTTCAAAAAAGGCAAAATTTTATCATATATAATATATATAATTATATTTCTACAAATTAACTAACACCAGTAGTACTTACAATGTCATGAAGTTTTCGCAGAATAACATCTTGCTCATCTGGTCGACTTCTTCGTAGTCCTGACATAGATATAAATTTTATTCTAAGATTGCCAAGCTTTACCTGTAGTAGGAGAACTTGAGAATGGTTGCTAGTCTGTACAAAGTGACTATATTTTACAGAGACATTGACAAATCTGTCAAGAAAGAAATACAATAAAACAAAAGTTCTTTATTCTGCTTAAGTGTGTGATGCTGAAATGACTATCATCAAGGTCATCAAAATATTCAAACTTTATTCTTTTAAAAAACTGAATGCAAAAAGTATTTGTCTTTGACAGTACAAACAGTGTAGATTTTAAGTCAAAATGTTATTGATTTAATTTCTATTTTACTTTTTTTTTCAACATAGAAATAAAGTATATTTTTGTTTCTAAGTTGGGCACTTGCTTTTTCATCTAATTGCTAAATTCAAAGATTGATTTTAAGTTTCTAAGTTAGGTTATTGACTGCAAAGTTCAGAGTAGTGAGGTAATACACACCATGTTGCACAAAAAAGCTTTTGACACATAAAAAGTCCAGCAATAATACAGTGCAAAGAAGGACTAAGTAGGACACAGTATATATATGGCTCTTTCTAAAGATTGTGGCGTTAGGGTTTAGCAGAGAAGGGACCAATTAAGAGTGGGGAAAGTAACACTAATTGAGTTGGTGTAAAGAAATCGATATTTAAAAAAAGAAAATTGAAGATAATAATATTTTTAAACAGAATTACATGAAGTTTTCATTAGTGTACTGAGAGTGCTCGTTATGTTACAAAGCAGGTCAGCTGAAGTCAGGTGTAGTATCTTAGCCGTCTTATAGGGTTAGACTGAGTGACGGTTAGAGACTTAAGAGTATCTAGTATTATAATATTTATTATATAAATACTATAATTTATTATACTGACACTGATCTCACAGATGAGTTGAGCTTCTCAGCTTGAGCCCTGCATGGCACTACCCCCTAGTCACTAGTGCCTAGGCCCTAGGCTTACTTACTGATTAGTTAAGTCTTTTAAATTTTAAAATTTAAGTATTTAAGTTATAAGTTACTTTGCCTTTGCCTTTGTCATTGTCGGTACGGGTAATCATTCAAACAAATCTAATCCAAAATCTAGTCTAGTACAGAAAAAAATATATTCTAGATCTAATGTCTAATAGACAGATATATTAATATAGATAAGAAAATTGCCGTTTGCTATCTTTCAATCTTTGGTAAATATAGATCTACACTTAATGTGACTAAATCTATAGTATATTGTCTATGTATACAAAGAAGACAGTATAGATCTAGATCTATATATATTATATATATATCAGTGTAAGTTGACTAACTCTTCTTAATTGGGGTTAAACAAGATTAACAAAATGTAAAAGTATTATTCTGAAAAGCAACAAAATAAAAGCGAAAGGAAACTTCAAGCGGGTTATTTCGAATCTAGATTTTCTGAGTTAGATCTAGATCTCTATATCTTATCTAGATATCATATGTCATAGACTAAATATAAAATAAATACATCAAGATCTATTTAGAATCTTATCTTATTATCTAGACTAGGATGAGTACTGGATCTCTTATTCTCTAAGTTAGACACTAGATCTAGTCCTAGTAGTACTAATACTACTAAGTAGTAGATAGAGTAGACTCATAATTAGTCATAAGACTCATTAGACTGCCATACGCCCATACTATACTTATAATACTAGACTAGAGAGTAAGAGACTACTAAGACTAGTACTAGACTAACTAGTAGACTAAGTAGAGTATGATACTAATGATAGAGTAATAGAGTCGAGTTGATAGAGTCTACTCTAGATTTCTAGATCTACAGACTATCACTATAAAATAATAAATTAAATAAATATCTAATATAAAAATAGATCTACTAGTCTATGACCGCTTAGTTATTAGACTTTTGCTTAGACTTTCTTAGTAACACTTTTGTGACTTAGATTCTCTAGTTACTCTTATAATTATTACTTATTAGTCTTAAGTCTTATTATTAAATAATTATTATTGTCTCAATATTAGTCTGGTCTGACTCTATACTAATAGTAATACTAATATTGTAATATAGACATCTAGATCTAATTAATTACATTACTATTACTCAGTATTAGTACTAACTAAGAGTACTAGAGTAGATCTAAAAGATAAGATAAGAAGATAAATGAATAACTGTCATGGAATCCCCATATTCATATTGATGAAACTATCAAAAAATCAAACAAAGTTAACAAAGCATTTCATTAAGCCCAATTAGGGTTTATTAAAAGAAATTTAAAAATGTGTATAATATAAATCAAAGAAGAATAATAAATTTATACTTGTTCGACAGAGTAAAATGGGAAATATAACATTTTTTAATGTTTTAAAAATTTACTTTTTAAAATCTGTTAATCTGGGACCAGGATGTTATCAAAATGAGGTCTTCAAGCAAGTTCTGACTGGCCCTTTTGTATATATTTCCTAATGTCTGTATGTTAGTGAGCTTGGTTAATTGATGTTGCAATCATACTCTATTAGCATAACTCACATCAGTGTTTCATTTCACAGAAGATGCCATGCTCTTCACAATGTCTAAAATATGCTATAGAAATTATAAGATTAATATTGTTTAATAATTATTAATATTATAACTGTCATAATTCTTATAAATATAGCAATTACTAATATTTTAACATTTTACCATCACCAAGAAGATAAAAGACACTGATCACAAAAACAAATGGACACAAAAACTGTTTTGTTACTCTGACAATTAAATCGTTAAACAATATAAAGCTAACTCTTGCATCTAATGTTAAAAAGAAACTGGGGTATAAACGTTATCTTGTGTGCTATTGTGCAAATGTTTGCTCTTATCAAATATTGTTTAAAATTTTTTGTTAATGCACTATTGTAAAACAAATTTCCTCACGAATAATAAAGATTATTATTATTATAATGTCTGGGGTTTTACAAATCATTAGATTAGAATAAAAACAAACAATGACATGTCACTGTTGTGTTACTGTACTATGTACCTTTATACTTTTAGGTTGTTGAAAAGAATTAAAATTAATGTGAGATGTTTAAAATCAAAGAGTGGTGCACAGTTGCTGTCAGCAGGGTAAGCAGGCCTACTTGAGTCAACATTTAATTTTTTTTCTTATTTTAAACACCGATGATATATATTGAATTTTATTTTATGAAATGAAACAGTCGTTTATCAGTAAAAGACACAGATATTTTACAAAGAGAATTAGATGAATTACAGAAATGGGAATCAAATTGGAGCATGTCTTTCCACCCAGAAAAATGTCAGTTGTTAAGAGTAACAAAAAAACTAAAACAAATAAATTCCACTTATTTTATTCATGGCAAACCAGTAACACAGACTAAAAACGCAAAATACCTAGGTGTTATAATAAATGAAAAACTGTCATGGAATCCACATATTGATGAAACTATAAAAAAAATCAAAGCATTAGGATTTATTAAAAGAAAACATTAAGAAACTGGAACAGACACAAAATAGAGCAGTGAGATTCATAACAAATGAATATTCACATTTTACTAGAGTAACACCATTAGTAAAATCACTAAATTTAGGAAGCCTTCAGGACAGAAGACTCAAAAGTAAAGTAGCAATTATACATAAAACACTGAACCATAATCTTCAGATACAAAAACAAAATTTAATAAAATACTCTGAAAGACACAAAGATAAAGGCACATTCCTCGTCCCATATGCTAGGACAAATTTGTACAAATACTCCTTCTTCCCTAGTGCTATTAGAGCATGGAATGGGTTGCTTGAGCTAGCCAGGAAAACCAGTAACTTGGCAGAATTTAAGTCATTGGTTAATATGCATGACGCATAGGACGTAATCATCTTCTTTTTTGAAGTAACATCTGTATTATATAAGATAAAAGTAACAGAGGTCCTAGGGTTATTCACAACATTAAAAAAAAAAGATTTTATTTGATCTCACTTAAGTAGCTCAATGAGATTGTTTAAAAAAGAATGTTTTTTTTTATTTTCTCTCTTTTGTTTCATTTTTATATTTCGTTTGAAATTATGTCTTGGTAAAAATTGGTTTATGAATATAAGTGATAAAAAAAGAATGGACATTTCCCATTATTTCTTTGCAATGCAGTTTTAGAAATGATGATTGAATATTAAGTGGCAACACATTGTATTCATCATAAGGGAGAACATTTTTTCCATTTTACAAGCATCACTGTACTGATATTTGTTGAGACTCCCTATTTTGCAATAATCATTATTAAATACTCTTTATGCTTAGAAGGCTTTTTTGGTTTGTAACTTTGCTTTTCACCAACCTCAGTGAAGACAAACTGCTTTCTTCACTCTATTCACTCAGATCTAATTTGTCAAAATTTACTTTGATTAGACAATAGTTAAATAAGTAAATTTAATTTCGAAGTTTGTTATATTTCTTAAAGTACCGGTACATTTAGAGACAGTATACATTTTAGTAATCAAAATATAATTTATTTTTGTTTAATTTTTAGTATCAATTAAAAATTAACTTGCATTTAGCTAGTTGGCGTTGATAAGAAATAAATAGCATTTCTGAATTTAATAGTCGAAAAACATATTTCAAATGTATTTTTGTTTGTATCTAGTTTGTTGTTTTACATAACCCTGTAAATATACCACAGATTTAAGAGTATAGCAACAAAAGTACAATAATCACAACATTACTATTATCTTGATGCTATCATGTGTAGATCATCTCGGCGTGTGATCCTGTTCGGGAAACTCACTCCAACTGTTCTCACATCATGCCCATTTGCTTGGAATCTGCTTCCAAATATTGGCACCGTGTATTTGTTGGCTGTCTTCTCTTTCTTTGGGGAGGTTCCAGGTGAAGGCTTGTCTCGTGATGTTAGATGTAGGATTATGAAGTGTGTGGCCTATCAATTTGCCAGCATCTCTGATGGATGTCTTCTTTAATGTGCTGCTGTTTTGTTCTATGACATAGTTCCTTATTAGTGATCTTGTCTGGCTGGTGGATTATAAGAATCTTCCTGATGCAGGTATTGATGAATTACAAAGTTGACATGTGACCAGCACAACCATTTGCAAATTTCAGGTACTCATTGAAGTTGGGTAAACTTTGTGGCATCCTTTCCAGAAATTAAAAATCTCATTCTTCACCAAGATTTGAACCCATGACCCTTGGTTTGGAAGCCAACTGCTTTACTACTCAGCCATATTTTAACATTGACTGTCTTTTTGGTGTAGCTTACATTCTGGCTATTGCTTACTTTTACAGCCTGAAACCAAAAACTTATAATTTATTGAAGCACCAGATCCAATAACTTAAGCTCAACTTTGTATTTCTTTTCTCATTTTGATTTAATACTGTTTCTTTTATTTGTGAGACATTGTTTAATTCAGATAAGGCAGATCAGGCAGTTGCCTTGTGTTTACATGACTACCTGGCGCAGGACTTTGTCAACACCTACTTTTCTGCTGCCTTCCTTTTTGGCTACCAGTATTCCTTACAGCCTAAATTTTAAATTAATAATTTTGCCCATGGTGCTGATAGCACAGTTATTTTGAGACTTTTTTTTTTGTTACATAGGCTTTTATTGCAAAGGCTGCTGTGTGGATGACTAAACAGTTTGTTTGTACTAATGCCACATTCCTGCTCCCTTTCTCCTAGGAGTTGTGTAATCTGCAATTGTTTAAATTTTGTTTTCCAACAGACATTTTTTTAATTCAAAGCCTTAGGGGTTGAATAGTATTTGGATAGTACAACTGTCTACTCAATCATATAACAATCAAATTTAGTTTTAATATTTTCTTAAACATGTTGTTTTTTTGTTTTTAGCTTTTTAACAGGCACTTCCATTATTTATTGCAGAGTTTTTCCGCTGTCCAAGATCTTGTAATTGGCAATAAACAAATAGAAATCGCAGACAAAATAAATGGAAAAAAAGAAGTCACAAATACTGAACAGGTATTTAAATTCTGTTTCATGTTCAGAAGAAATATAAAATAGCAGAACTTTGGCATTTTAATGCATGCTGATTGAAATTATTATAAAAGTAAGTGAGATAATGATATTGTTTTGTCAAAACTTTCAGGAAGCTTTGAAAGGGGAGTTAACCTTAAGTTTGGATCAGCATGTTTGTATTCAATGTCATGAGCCCAGCTTCCGTTGTGTTGAATTAAATGGAACCAATATTGATTTAAAGCCGTCTGGCAACATAGAAAGGTATTTTTGTCAATTTGTCATTCTCTAAACAATTCTAGTATTGCTAAAAGAGAGAGACAAATAGAGAAAAACTGTCTACAGATCATGTGTTATGCCCCACCCTGTTCTGTTACTACAGAGAAATAAATTAATAAAGACTATTAACACAAGAATGAATAACTTGAGACTTCATCTTTTAGTAAGAGTAGACATTACAGCTATCATTATGTCACACCCTGACTAGTATTTTTCACAAAACAACATCAAACAGTGACATATTGCTTCCTTCCTTAAGGTTCTTATGATTAAAACTTGGAATCTTGTCTTGAGAACTAATATTCAAACCTGATTTATAACTACTATGAAAATAAAACATTTTTATAAGCTCCATGAAAGGTTAATTAAACAGCCTAAAGCCCACTTGGTGAGGACATTTTCCCAGGGTTTGAGAAAGGCTGCATTATATTCATATTATTATATACAAGGGTGAACTGGGCTAATATGTTTATATTACATTGTGGATGTTTTGTGAAAAGTATTTAAGAGGACTTGACATAATAAAATGATGGATTTTAATGTCTACTCTCTCAAAGATATCTCTGTTAAATTCTTATGTTTAATTGTCTACAATAATTTATTTCTCTGTAATAACGATGATAGAAAGAGATGACAAATTGTATAATTATTTTGTTTCAGTTTAGTAATAGAGAAAAGGGATGCAACGACACAGACAGTGTTTACTGCTCCAATATACAATAGCGATCTTCCAGATCTGCTGAATCCAGCAAAAGCTTTTGATTCTCATTCAACAGATTCAGTCACTACTCCACCACCAGTTACCCTTCTCCCACCCCCGCCTCCACCTCCACCACCACCACCACCCTTACCTGTCTCTTTAAAGATTGCAGCTGTTGAGCAAAGTGCCTCCAAGAGAAAAGTGGTGAAAAAAAGAAAGGTTGGTGAACAATGATTTCACTTGTTTCATGGAATATAGATACATTGCTGTTATTTAAGAAGATTTAAATTTGTGACCTGATAAAAAAAAAACTGATCAGAAATATGTCTTTCATATTTACCAATCTGGAAATGGGCTGTGCCGTTTAGTTACATAAAAATCTTGGTACCTAGCATAGCCCAAAGTTGACTAGCAATTTTAATTTGAGATTTAGCTCAAAGTTAGTTGTATTTACTGAGCACCTAAAGGCATCAACAGAAACATTCTCCCAAATGCCTTTTTCTCTTCCAGGTGCACAAAATACATTGGACTATACAATAGAAGATGAGTTTTCAAAAAACGCTAATAAATATAAATAATCACAAGCACATAAAGTTATTCAGAATATAACAAAGTAAATTTGAATCTTTTTTTTTCCTACAAAGTTTTTGTTTTATCATTTACAAAAATAACTTCTGTCAAGAGCAGGGGTGTGTAAGATGTGAGATTGTGTGTGTGTGTGTGTTTATTTTATTAGTTGTGAGGGTGAATTGCCTTAGCACGGGATTTTCAAGGGGGGACAATAAGGTTTTCTAGTGGTCAGTCTAGCAGTTGGAGAGCTGACCTGGTCTGAGTAGGGTGCTTGTGATTGTTTATCAGTTTTATGCCTAGTGTAAGGAGATGTTATATTATTATTCTTGCTATGTGTGTGAACGGAATATTCAGGGGTAACATATATGTGTGGCATTGATGGCCAAAGTTAATTGAATCTAGTCTAAGCGCCCAGTAGTATTTAATTTGGGCACATTTAGTATTTTTAGTTATTGATGATTATGTATTCAATATTATATGTGTAACTTACTGTTGGCTGTAAATAAATACTAATTCTATACTCCCTCGTTGAGTATATTGTATAATACTTGTACGTAAAGCTCTGCATGTGAGAATCATACCCCTGTAACCTACGAGCCTCCAAAGAACTAACCCAAGTCCTTTACAACTTCATCTTGTCAATTTTTTTAATTTGGAAGTAAAAAGACAAAAATTAAAAAATCTTTGGTTATCTGAAATTGATTTCAGTCAGGTATTGTGTCTGTCGTACCTGAAATTACAGAAGAAGCTCTAAAGAAAGTGAGGTTGAAAAAACCAGAGGAACGCATATTGAAATCACAACCAAGTGTTGAAGAGAACTCTCCAAAGGTTTGTTTGTTTTTGTTTTGTTTTTTTCACACCTAGACCTTGATTATCACTTTACTTTGCCAGTAGTTTGTTACAGTGGTTGTTTGATAAAAGCCTGCTTGCTGGAAGGTGGTTTATTAGAGATTGCAGAATGCGTTGTAATAACCCTGGCCCAGCTTTTTTCTAATATCAGTTAAACACAGAAATATTCAGGGATGGTTACATTATTTTAATAATGTAAAAGTAAGGCTGAAATCTCACATAATGTCAGAAGAATGAGGCTGGGCTATTGGCAGGTCATGTCATCTGAATTAAACATCAACTGCTCAACAGGAATTTTCTGAAAATTGAAGCATGGCTCTAATTTATTTTAATAAAACATCAATGATTGGAGGAGTCTACTGGTAAAATTAGTACAAAAATAAATTATCAAAACATGGAAGATAATTCTTTTTGCTGCTGACCTGTAGGCTCTTTGCAGTCTGTGCCAAGGAAAAATAGTTTTCTGCCTTTTTCACTCTGCTTTACAGAGTGTTGGTTATGCCGGGCTAGGTGTTTTATTATGTTTAGTCTTTGTGATGACTTTTCTTTTAAATCTGTCATAAAATGTTTTAACAACAGTCTCTGATTTAGTTTTACACCTATATATGTGGGATTTTCCTTCTTATTTTATTGTCTGTATGTCTATTTTTTAATAGTAGTTTCTTTGCAGTTTTTGTTGCTGAGGCTAAAGATTAAATAAACTTTCTTAGTTTATTTCCATTTTCTGTAATTTGAAATTAGTAGTGATCTATGTCTTACTCCTGCTCTAATATATAGGAGGTAATCCCATCATGAGAGATTTTGGAACTGGTGAATGTGATAGTGTGAAGGGGTTTGGGTCCATGATGTGATGATTCCACAGGGCATGCCTAGTGCACTGTCCACTTTAACTTTCTTACTGCAGTCAATTTCATTTTGGAGAACATTGGCCAACCCCACCTTATCCCATGGATAATCCAGTCCCAGCAGGACTTATTAGCATAGGAGCAACATGCAGGACCAGAAACTTCCTTAAAATGTGGAGATTATATAAAAATCTTGAGGAAACCCTAGTCTATGCTAAATGCCAGGAAACATAGGAGATAATCCAGGAGACAACTTTTGTTTCTCCATGTTGATAACATTTAAAAGAAACAGAATTAAAAGATAGTTAGGTCTGATTGGTATATAATTGAAATAAGTACATGTATGTGCCAGCACCAGCTAATCATGACAAATTGGGCTTCAAAAGCAAATAGTTAATTTTTATTGGACAAGTGATTGATTGTAGATAATGTATAATGTCTGGCAAGAGAGATAAAAATGTGTGACTAATATAGGGTCAGGAAATTTAACCAAAAGTCATAAGGTTATTGTGATCCTGAAACACTTTCCTTCTTTCACCCTAATCACATATTACTCGACAACTGTTGGTGAAAATAAGAGTTAATTCTTGTGCTGACCACATATGACCAATGTTACCCAGAAGTCACCAAACAGATAACTTCTGTTTTATCTCTTTTGTGGACTTTTACTGACATATTAGAATGGTTTTGTTGTGTGCAGTATGGCTCTCTGATTAATTTTTTAAAACTCCATCCTTTCAAAGTTTTAAACAATCCATCGGTGCTCTAAAAAATATTTATGAAATTTTGAATTTATGATTTTTAAATGATGCTACATTCTTTCTATTTTCATAGGTATTTGGTCAGCCTTTAATTACTAAAGAAACACTCCAAAAAATAAGCCTTCGCAAAGCTTCTCAGAATACTAGCCGTTCTCCTCACAGACGACGCTCTAGTACTAAAGAAAACACTGACTGTGGACATGCTGAAGTTATTAATGTTCAACAGTTTTTGAAGCGAACTCGACTGAACAGAAGTCCAGGAGGGACACCTTTGCCAACTAAAAGGTTAAGACACCCTGGCGATGGTGGAACTCCTAAGCAAAGAACTGCAATGGACTGAAGATTGATTTATTTTTTAATTATGTTTCTAGATGCATACTTTGTTATGAAAAATATGTTATTTACAGACTTGTTACCTTTCAAATAACTTAATGTACTTTTCTCAAAAAGAATTGTTTAATTAGGCAATACTATTATAAATTTGGAAAATTAATAGATAAAATATGATGTTAAGCTTAATGCTTAATTTTAATATCCAAGAATATAATATTGCTTCATTTCATTAAAAAAAAATCATACAACCTTACATTATTGATAGTTATTAAATACTTAAATTTTAATTTACTCCATCCCATTGTATCTTATTTTTATGTCTGCATCTTTTCTGTCTGAATCTCAACCAAAAGGTTAAGTTTTTAAACATATTTTAGATCTTGTCATGTAACAGTGATTCTTGTTTTGTTAGGCCAGATGTTCTGTTTTTTTTTTTTTAGTTTGTAATATATTATTTTTAAGTAATCTAAATATCATATTAATGTTTTGTATCATTTGAATGCTAGGCATTGATACCAATGACAGTGATTTATCTTTTAAAAAAATTCTTAGTTTATCTGGGAACATGTTTTTACAAGGTAATTATTTTTAAACTTTTTTTTTTTTAATGTAGATCTATACAAATGTTACATGAAAAAAAAAATGAAGAGATTTAGCAATCAAATGTTTAAAGACCTACATTTTAAGATTCAAAAATTATATTCCTTTTTTTTTAAGCTTTTTCTTTTTAAATTTTAAATAAGTTGTACAAATTATAAGATGATCAGACTTTTTTGACAGTTTATTTGGTCATCATATTTAGAATATACTTTGTAAATAATTTAACAATTTTTTAAAATTTCACTCTTTAAAGATATTCATAATTTTAAAAATTCATTTTTCTCATTTCAATCTTTGTCTTTATTAGTACAATTAGGAATCAAACAACATTTTTATCAAGGATGAAATGATCGGTGGTTCAGAATCAAGCATTTCAATATAGTATGTTTTCTTGAGCTTAAGATGATGTACACAAGAGGCTTGTTTTGTTGATACAGTTTCTGCATTTTGACATATAAAACTTTCAAAGACTTCTATTTTATTTATCTTCCTTTGTTCAATTAGACTTTTTCAAACTTTTTGCATTGCAATTAATTAACATTAATTTCATGACAGAGGGAAATCATATTACTTTAATATACTATAGATTTTAAAAAAATAAATTAGTATAAAAAAAAAAGGAATAGCAAATAGGCATTTCGACTTGTTCTAGCTGGGTTTAGTAGAGTAAGCATTTTACTGTGAGTGTGTGTGTGTGCTGAGTTTCTGAAGCTAAATTATTATTTATATACATCATGATCATGGCTTGTCTTTCATTTACTCTCAACTTTCATTTAAATAATGATTCTTCAAGTTAAAGAAATTAAAGTATGATTTTTTGTTTTTATTCCTTGTCAGAGTTTGTTATTGTGACGGCTTTTTATTTTTTATGATATCAAAGGTCAAGTGCAGCTGATGATCTGATAAATACTATTATATCCACTTCAGAAAATTCAATAATTTATTACTAAACACTGGAATCATATAATAATAAATAACGCTTTAGGTATAAAGACAATATAAATTTTTAAAATAGTCAATGCACTGCAAATTTATTGAAAGAAAGCACAATTAACACCTGACCCTGAACTTTTTCTACTTCACTTTTTATACTCTCCATTTGAGAATGCATATTAAAATATCTTGTATTACCAAGTCATAGTTGTATCTCCAATGGGCTTAATGGTCTATTTTTAGCTCTACCATGTGCTTTCATTGGTTTGGAGAGAAGTGTGTTGGTTTTATTACCTACCATTTACACATCTTATTAGTTTTCTTTACCACTTTTTTCTACAAAGCTTGCTAGTACAATTTTTGTATACCTTATTTCTCCCACATCTGTTCTTGGATCAAGTTAAAACTTTACACATTTATTTACTACTAGTTGATTAATTGTTTGGTATTGAAAAAAGGAAATAAATGCTACTTTCTGAGAGATGTTGCTGTATATGTGAAGCCATTTCCCTTATTACATAACTTCCCATTCTCGGATCAAGTTGAGATTTTGCATAATTATACATAGCGGATGACAATACATGAATCAATTTTAAAAATGAACCAATTAATCAATTAGCGGTAATTAATTAATTGTGTTTTATATGTAATATTGAGATATGTGGCAGTGATTTTATATTTTGCATGTTTCATTTTGTAAAAAGAAAGTTAACAAGTGTTTTATCTTCGTTGGGTCAACTAGTAGACTAGATTGCATGGTGGCATATACAATAGGGAAACTAATTGCTCCTTATGTATCATGCGCTTTTTTTTTTGGATATCTAGTTGTGCTGCATTGTTCCCTTAAAACCTACGGACATTTTCATTACACAGATGAGGGAACTCACTCCGCTTTAGCTCAGATAAATCACCGCTTAACACAAACAAGAAAAACAAGACCTACATTTTTAAAACATCATCATCTGTCCATTGACTTTCGTCGTAGGGGTAATGTGACTTGGCGTAACCAAATCCCCCCCCCCCCCCCCCACTTTTCCCGGTCAGCAGCTGTTCTTAAAAGGATATACCCTTTTTTCGTGGTTCCTCCATACTCATTGGCGCCCACAGGGGGGTGCAAGGTGGTGCACTCCTGAGTCAAAACGTTGATTTGTATCGACGGAGCTCTGGCAACAGCATGAATTAACTGCGTTTTCTTGGTATTTTGGTAATGAAACTGCAGATATCTCTGGCACTGAATAGATGTGTTTGAGCGTTGGATTTGTTGATGGAGATTGTATTCGAGAAGAATTCATTGGTTTTGTCCCTGTTGTTTAGAGAGACGCATTGCCCGAGTCTAACGTCATTGTCAGCAAATACATTATGTAGTCTAGGCATGAACAATCTACTCGGCCAAGGCTACGATGGTTGCCCTGTGGTGGGTAGCATTCAGAACTGTGTTTAGGTACGGATTCGTGAAAAGATATCCAAAAGCAGACTTTGTCCGTTGCGCGTCCCACAGACTTGAACTTGTTATCATTGACCTGAATGATGTTTCAGATATACGCAATGCTGATGGTGTCTTATCTTATCTAATACAGATATTACTTCAAAAAAGACGATGTCATCAAGAAGACTATCTATTTCTTCCGTAACAGTCCCAAGCGTTTTTGCTAAGTTTACCTCTTTTGTGTGAGACACGATGGACTGAGAAATACGAATTCATTCGCGCTTTAAGTCACAACTTTGAGAAGATCTTTGACTGTTTGGCGCATATCAAAGTAACGGTTGTAAGTGAAACCAAACTTCATATCTGTAATCAATGCTTGCTTTTCGTGTGTTTCTGATTTGTCTTTTAATTCTCGTCAATTATTAATCCGTTCTTGAATCAGTTTCGGCAATGTTTCAGTCTTTCCATCTTAGCACAAGAGGTCACTCAACAACACCTCAGCGCTCATTAATGACATAATCAAAAACCAACTTGACCATGCTGAGGAACACTTCAGGGATGGCATCCTAAGTAAGGCAAGACTGCTGGCAGACAAACTTGGTAATGAGTTGGTGCTGTCGAGAATTTGGAGTCGGCAGATACACCGAGCAAAAAACACATGTTTGGATTCTGGGATATTAAAGAAAACGGCTTTACATTCCGTATCTTGGTTCGTTAGTTTTTTCAATAACGTTTTGCTTTTCAAGCAATACTAATGCTCAGTTTAACCTGTTTTGTCTACATTCTAAAACAATGCAAGAGCTGCAATGTACAGAAGAATACCAGAACTGCCAGATAAGCGTTCATCGTCGGCTTGTCCATCGCGACTAGACGCAATTTATTAATAAAGTTATTGACAGTTTTAGCAGCGTTAGCATTTTTTGTTTGATCTACTGTCGGGATGCACGGGCAGCACGGATAAACTTACCAACGTGTACAGTAAATATAGTTTGTTCACATGTTAGTTTTTTTTAATTTTAATTTCATGAAACAATTATTTACTGTGAACTTGAACTCGCATATGTATGTGTTGGGGGGCGAGGGGGCAAAAGTTCTTTTCTTTACTATTCTCTGTAATAACAAAACGTTGAAGCTACGACTTTGAGCCATAGGAGGCAACTTGCACCCCCCCCTTGCAAAAAATCCTGAGGGCGCCAATGTCCACACTGTACCTTGAAGAATGACTTCTGGTGGTGAGTCATGTCTCACTACATTCTCACAATATGACCAAACCAGCTCTGCTTTCTTATCTTCACAGTATTGAGGAGTTTGTTCTTCTAGCCAGCCAGAGTGTTGACTTATATAAATACAAACTCATCTGTCTTCGTTTTCTAGCATATTTCTGTAGCATTTACTCTTGGATTCTTCTTTCAGCCTCTTTCACTGCCATGTAAGAGTACAGAGCCCGGGCCACTAGCGAAGAATACAGTTTTAATTTTTATTGGGAAGCTGATTTTACTCATCCAGATTTTCCACAGTTTGATCATTTTATGTTTTGACCCTAGATATTTCAACGAGTCAATTCTTCTAATGTTTTGGCAATTCACCTGTTTGTAGCATCTCATTGCCATAAAAAACCTACATTATGTTATTGATGTTTTTTTTTTTAAATAACAAGGTTTAACTATGGTATAACAATAGTATTTAGTAAGTTTAGGTGTTCAGGTTGGAAGGACGGACGGACAGATCAAACAAAATAGAAACTTTTCTTTATTTGAAAAAGGAGAGAGAGAGAGAGGAGAGAGAGAGAGAGAGAGAGAGAGGGGGGGGGGGAATAAATTGTTCTGTGAAAACAATGTTTCATAGTTTTTTTTTAGTTGACACAAATTTGTAATTTATATATGTAATGTGCAAATTAATGGTTTTGCCATTTTGGATTTTATATATTTAAAATATTATTTACACGGTTATAATCTATTTTATTTTTACAAAGTCTTTATTATTGAAATTATAAATTAAATCAAAATAGTGATACATTCTTATATAGGCTTAATCATAGTAATGGAGTATTGAAATATAATTTTAGCCAATAACGAAATTAGCCAAATTCTAGATGTACAAGAAATCAATATTAATCAAAATTATCAAAATTCTGGTATCAAGATGGCGATCAAAATTGTCTGATGATGTTATTATTTGTTGATTATGCAAAATATTCATAGCTAAGATATTTAGATGTAAAGATCTAGACTCTTAGTGTATTGGTGAATATGTTTGCTTTCTCAGATCTAGATATGGGTCACAGTTGATGTTAAGACAATGCACTTTATTAAACTATAAATACTAATACTAAACAAAAATAACGTCACTCAAGTCCGGGCCAAGTCACTGACACTGTCAGTGTGAGACTGAGTGTGTCAGTGTCATGAGTGTGTGAGAGCACTGTGACCACTGTGAGTGATTGTGACTGTCGCAGTCAGTGACGGAATTTTATGACTTATTGAGTAGTTATGTGTTGTCATAGTCATACCCATACCATACACCAAAACTTGACCTGAGTGCGCCTGAGTCTGAGACTGAGGTGACTTGAAGTTGAGTCTGAGACAGTTAGACAACTGAAGCAGTATTTTATTTTTTATCTTAGCCTTAGTTTAAGTTTAACATTTTTGAAGTTGTTAGACTCCCTTATGACTTACACACTTAGTCTGTTTTCCTGGTACTTTTCCCTGCAGAAAATGAGTCTTTGCGTGCCCTGAAGAGCTTGAACTTGAACTTATAATATAAGGCCGTTTTTTTTATATAGTTTTGTCAAAAAGTCATCGCTGACATCACAAGGCCCAATTGCCATTGTGATCCTGTTTGAGATGTCCATGTTTGTATTGCAATCTTTTCATTTGATTCCTAAAATCCTAAATGTAACATTTCTCTTCCATGGCTAGGATCTTCCTTTCTAATTCTGCAGTTATTCAAGATTTGCACACAAACTGGATTTTTGCCATGACCAAGGAACCCATTTTGTGCTGAGGGCTATATAATATATTTATGTTCTTTTAATAGTCCCAAATTATCTCAAGCTATGGAGGTGCTGCTGTAGACTGCAGTTTGAGCAAATTATGTGTGTTTTTCAGCATTTATTTGCATTCCTTGAATACTTCAGAAGTCTTGTCTATGGCGGCTATGCACATCACTAAGTCAGCTAGATCTAGTTCT
This sequence comes from Biomphalaria sudanica, assembly GCA_036873155.1. Taxonomy (NCBI): domain Eukaryota; kingdom Metazoa; phylum Mollusca; class Gastropoda; family Planorbidae; genus Biomphalaria; species Biomphalaria sudanica. The sequence goes on along the minus strand of JAZGLO010005729.1, from coordinate 1,417,869 downwards.
TCCTTAATTTATGCACATCACTAAGTCAGCTAGATGTAGTTCTTCCTTTGTTCGTGCCCGACCATATTTGTTGTAAGCAAAGCACAAGTTAGTATTTTTTCTGCTGCCAAGGCTTATAAATGGCACTCTTGTGAAAACTTACCTACTTAGAATAAGTGTAGTAGTTACAATTTACTTTCACTGGTCTTAAAAATAGAAAATTAGGTTAGGTCTACTAAGTCTACAGACATTCTACTGTTATGCTCCATATGGCTATTATTACAACACCATATGAATCAAATTAGCATGTTTGTTTCATTACAATAAAAATACTATTTTAAAAGAAGACTATTTTTTTGTTTGTTATCAATATAAATTTTAATAAAGCCTAAATTTGTTCTGTTAGTATTTTAATCATGAAAGTGGAAAGTCCATAAATAAGAAACAGGGAAGATGGACATTTATGAGTCTTTTGCAGAGAATATTGTTGTGAGAGCAGTAGCAAATGTAAATCTAGAGAGAATTTCAATGTCCTGTTAAATTTTTTAGCATTTTTTGAACTGGTACAGATTTTAACCCCCTCCCCACCACATACACACAAAGGGAAGTTGTATTTATTTATTACTCGTTACTAATTCAAAAAAAAAAAAGGATTCCATTTTGTAAGTTACTTTAAAAGGATATCATAATTATTGGAAAATTCAGCAGCAGATTAGATCTAAAAGAAAAGCATTTAAATGAAATTTGTCAAAACCCCAAATTCGAGATAATATTAGTTTGTAGATCAATAGAACAAGAGGCAAAGATGGCAGGATGGACATGTGCCCAGCCTAGGGGAGATGCCCAGAACAATCTGATGGTGAAGTGCTGTTGTGGCCCTATGCTCCACTTGGAGTTCAAAGGACTAAGTCGAGTAGTTGATATATAATGCTAAGTTATCACAAAATCATTACCTTAAGTCTGCAGTACACACAATTTCTGTTAAGCATTAAATGAACCAATTAATTTTGTAAAAGACATGTATTATTACAACTAAATATGTTTTCATTATTTCAGATGGAATAAATTTTTTACAAGCTGTCATTAAAAAATGTCTGGAAATAAGCGACCCGCTGATGAAGCAGCCAGTTCAGCCACAGGAGCACCTGCTGCTAAAAAAATGGCCATACCCTTTGATACTTTACCCTTTGGAAAATTGTACTCTCTTGTTAGTACCTCACTGGTAAGTGGAAAATTTGTTTTTCACCATCACCAGTTAACATATATTGTAATGTTTCTCACTATCCAGGCTCTCTGCAGAACTGTGCCACACAACACAACCAATTCAAAGAACTTGACAACTTGGGCTCCAAAGTAACATAACAGTTTAATGTCCAATAAATCACAACCAATACTGTACAATTGGCAAAAACGTAACATTGACTGTACAAAAACTTATCTGTAACCCTGGCTCGCTGTCTCTTCCTGAACTTGTACTCAGTTCTATGTTCTGGACCAACTTCACACTGCTGGTTCCTGATACTGACTTCAATTTGTACTTGTGAAATTGTGAGGTAATGTGAAATGACATGACTCTGACACCTTCGCTCTTATGTAAGGTCCATATAGGCCTTCTAGAACCCGATGGAATGCTGCTTAATCAGTCTGGTTGATCACATGACTACATTTGACGTGACTTGCCTGAGTACTTTACCCAACACAGATTCTTCCCAAACTGCCATGTACTTTCACTCGTTGTGGTTGGCCTGGGGCGATTTGCTTAAGCTAAAACCACATACAGCACTATCTCTATCTGTGTCACCATCATGTTTATAACAATATTATTCCTTAGTCTGTTGAAACTTTAGGGCATCACGCATGATCTGTCAATCATCTTTCTCCATTTTTCTGTCTTTTTACCTTTGAAAAGAATCTCTTTCATTGGATAGCCCATTCATTCTTTAATGTCGTCTTCACATTATTTTTCTGTTTGTTCTCAGGTATTAGCAATGTTTTAAGCAAAAAATGGAGCTTTTGATTACTTCACTAGTGCTTTCTTTTAAACATGTAGTTATAATTATGGTCAGGGAAAAATGACTTCTTAACTTTTGAATTAGTTATAATCAATTCTAATAATTAGATAAACTATTGTAGACACGACAAAATTATAATTTAGCATTGGATGATTGAATATAAAAATATTTAAGAAATGGGATTGTTCATGTCAATTTTATTAAAAATTGTACAAGTAGCCATGTAATTTAAATAATTTTTTTTTTCTGAACAACTTTTTAATTTTTTTTTTATATGATTGTTCCTCCTAGGGATAGATATACTAAATATCTGTGTATAATCTTTTAATCATGAGATGCTCATTACAGGAAGAGTTAGACATGAAAGTGTTGGTATTCCAAAACAAAAAGCTGGCTGAGAGGATAGAGCAAAGAAAGAAAGCTGAGACCGAATTGAAAAAGCGTATAGAACAGCTAGAAAACCGTCAACGTACTGATGATGCTGTTCTAATGATTGTGAATCGTTATTGGAATCAGGTAGATGACTACTTCATTAGCAAAAATATTACTGAAATGCATAATACATAATAATTGAAATTTTTTGAAAATAAAATAGTTTTAATGCATAGTCTATAGATTCTGGAATTCTATCTTTACTATTTAACTAAGTTTTCTCATAAGTTCAGTTTGGTTATATTTATGCAATTCTGAAATTTAGTTTTTATTTTGAAATTTCAGTATGGTCTCTTACAATTTTTCTTGTTTTTTTTTTTTATCATGATTTTGTTTTTGATTTGTACAGTTAAGATGATAAAATTCTTAAAACCATATTCCAATGTTGTGTTTCAGTTGGATGAAGATGTGAGAGTTTTACTTCAAAGATTTGATGCTGAGACATCTGATGAAACTGAGACAAAAAGTACAAGCCTTTCCCCTTTTTTTAAAACTAATTTCATTAACTATTTCCCTTTTGCCCTGTTGACAAAACATTAAACATATTACAGTATAGTTTTTTAAACCATGTTTTTGTTTTAAATAAATTTAAATTAATTGAAACAAAGTGTATTTTTGTTTATCTTAATGTAATTTTTGGGGGCTAAATGTTGAATAGTTAACATGTTAACCAATTGGGACTATTGACAAAGGAAGAAAAAAAATTTGTATCACAAAATAGATTTGTTGCATTTATAATCTAAATGAAAGAGAGTATTTTTTAATTGCCCCACAAGCCCTCACTCAAATGGAGTTTGATGATTATGGTGATTTTTTAAATTAAAAGAACCTAGTCACTAAAATTCAAATATGTAACATGCATTTCAGATGAAAGTAGTGAGTTGACCTCCTTTTTAACACTTTTATCCACCTGGGACAAGCAAGAGCTGGAAGAAAAACTTGGGCAGAGAGTAGAGTTTTCCAAGAGAGCTATTGGCAAATTGCTGCAAGCTTTTGATAGACTGTTACAGAGAAATGAGAAGCTGCATCACGCTATTGATTTCAAGGTTAAAATATATATATTATATATTGAAGTTAATTGGGGTCACTAAAATGTGTATTTGCAATTATTCTTGTCATTTGAATTCGGTCTGTTTTTGAGACAATGTGATTCACAAAGTAACCAAAGTAGGCTCTTCAGTTCTGTGGTCAAATGCAAATAAGAGTTATTCACAACAACATGGAGCCCATTCAATTTGCATACTGTATAATTTGATTTAAGTGAAATGAATTAAACAATCCCTGTATTCATTATTATTAGAACATGTATTCCATTTACAAGCAAAGTAAAGTTATAGCATTTTGTATTCAGACTTGCAGACTCCAATGTACTGGGTGTGAGACCATTCCAATGCTCCTTATCCATTGTAAACCAATTAGCATCTGTCTGAGCAGGATTTGAATTTCAATAAATTGTAGTCGCAGTCAATCGCTTTTGTAATTTATTATTACATTTTGTGATTAGTAATTGTACTCTTTATTACCAATAAGTCTTCTAATGACAAAGTCTTTCTATCCTCAGGTGGAGCAGAAGGAAAAAGATGGCCACTTGGACGAGGAAGCCAAAGGAGATGAGGACAAGGAAGAGAAAGAAGAAAAGAAGGAAGAAGGTAATGACGAAGAGGAAGATAACGAAAAAAAAAAGGAAGGTAAATTGTAGGTGTTATCTCTCCCCTCGAGCAACATGGCTGTGTAGTGGAGTGGCACACTGTTGTAATATCTGTAGCTGGTTCAGGTTCACCATTATTAGCCAGGCTGTGTGCTGCTAACTCTCATCACCTGGTGTATCCTTTCTTTACTCTTCAGTCAAATAGTTGGTTGTTGTGGTCATTTTTTGTTTGGTCTAGGTTTTTTTTTTTTTTTTTTGTTGCTTGCTGTGTGTAGTCATTTTATTCTTTTAGTCACATTTCAAAGTCAAAGCTTGGAAGTGGGAAATTTTTTTTTTTTTATTTAACACATTTTATGGAAGCTTATTGTAGAAGTTTTTTGTTGTTTTTTTTCTTCAAATTTTTACATACCATATTACAATTGTTTAAAAAAGAAACAAAAAAAATCTTATTAGTTTTTATTGTGGTAAAATGCTATATATGTCTCTGACATCTTATGCAGAACTTTAAAAATAAATATACACAAATACTTGGTATTTTGTATTTAGTTTAAATACTGAATGTGACAGGAAAACCCAGACTATGTTATGTATCAAAATGATCATAGCTATATATTTGTGAATATGTAGTTGATTGTTTTACTTTTTATTGTTTTGTCTTATTTATTTAATACTTTTTTTTTTATTGCAAAAAAAAATGTGTATTATATTTTTTAAAGCGCCATCTACCTTTGCTATTGATTGTGATAAAGGATTTTGAAGTTGGAAGTGTGAGCTAATAAGTTACTGTTTTATTAGAAAATGTATTCCTTCCATGAGTAATATAAATACATTTAAAACCTTTATTCTGGCTTTTATGTCACAGCTAAGTGTTGTTCTCACTTTTGTATTTGATGGGTATAACTAAACTGTTTGTTCATTGATCAAAGATATTTATGAGAAAGGTTATAACATCTTGAAAAATTAATCAATATATTAAAGTTATTTGAATGACATTTTGTAATTATGAAAAGATAGATGTTTTTTATTTAAAAAAAGCTTGAACTTTGTTAGATTAATTTTGGAATTAGTTATATGGTCTTTGCTAGATATATCTTGTGTTTGAAATAACTGCTATTTACAGTAAATGTCAAAACTTCATCAACAATGACAAATAATGATTTTAAAAAATGTACATTCAGTTAGTATTTGATTTGTATAAATTGGCATTTTTAATTAACAAGTTCAGCAGAAGAGGAGCAGTAGTACAATTGAGAAACATGATTATTTACCTATTCAGCTGATGGTCACACAAAGCTTCAGCAATAGTAATAATGTTGAGGCTGTTTATAAAACATCTCTATTATTACTGAACTAAATAACATATGAACCTATAAATAATTATAAAATGTTTGAAATAACCAATATAAAAGTCTATTCATTAACTAAAGATCTAGGCTGGACTAAGAAAAAAACTTAATATAACAAGAATGTAGTTTTATTCATTAGATAGGAACAAGTTTTGACAAAATGTCTTAAGCATTTCAGTTTTCATTTGTTCAGGTTTTTCTAAACATATTATTTATTAATTATTGACTTAGAAGAGAATAAAGAGAAACCAAGTAAATCTGAAGAAGGAAGCACAGAAGTGAAAAATGATGATGAGAAAGAAGACAAAGTGCCTGAGCCCAGCTTGTTTGACATTGTGAAAGGGGAACTTGCTGATTTGAAGAAAGAAGCCAAACAGCTCCAGAATCTGGTGACTCAGTTACACCAGCGCCACCATGAGCATACACTCCATGTGAGTTGTTAAAGTTTTATTCAGTAAACTTTCCTTTGTAATAGAAATGATGTTAAGTTTTGACTAACTAAGCAGACCCTTGTTTAGTCTTTTCCCTAATATCTCTCTAACTATCATTTCTTTCCATTGATAATCTGCCTCTTTTGTTAGCCTAGATGATTTTCCTGTTCTTGATCAGCGTTTTTTTTTCACAAAATCATTAGGTGATTGTTTGATATAATTTAAGGTAACTCTGTTCTTCAACTAAAATGTAGTAATCTTTTAAAATATTGTAGTTATTTTAATTATTATGTCAAAGTAGTAGAAGAAATATTACTTATTAAACAGCAAACATTATAGTGGATAATGACTTATTCTTTTTGTCAAATAGTCATGACAGAAACAGCTCATACTTATACATTGATGGATTTTTAACATTGAAAATTACTAAAAAAAAACAACAACATGTGCAGTATTAATTAACATCATTATTTGTTTGACAAGTTTATTTTTCATTCTCCCTGCTTAAAATGTAATTTCACAAGAATCAGTGTATTTACTATAATTGTTTTTCATGAATAATACATTTCTTGCAGATATCTGAGCTCCAAGACAAGCTGACTGCATCTGAGACAGAGATAGCAGAGTTGAAAAACAAACTAGATGATCTGGATTATATGTATGACAAGTCTGAGTGTAAGAAAGATAGCCTGGAGCGCCAGCTGGCTGAGGTCTCAGAGAAACTTCAGTTCTACCAGGAAACAACTGGAAACATGCCTCTGTCTGGTCTTAAAAATTTACCTGGAGTCCCAACTGGGAGGGTCAGTACAAGTATACATTAGTAACTTTTAACATTTTAACATACTAAGTTCTTCATTGAAACTTTTCCCACTACTTTTAAACAAATTAGTTCTAGTCTTTATTGTGAATCTTTCCTTGATTTGGAATGTGATGCCATTTAGTCTCAATAGACACCTACCAAATTATTTTGTTAGAGGAAAAATGTAATAATACATTATTTTCCTGTTTCTTTGTTTTCAGTTGGATGAAATACTCTCAGAACTTGAAGAACATAAAGAGTTGTCCTCTAACAGGTTGATGGAGTTGGAGAAATTAAGTGCCGAGTACCAGGAAACGCTCACACAAGTGGAGAAATTAAAAATGGATGTAAGGTCCCTTATTACATTATTTTCAACAAAAAATACAATGCTTTTTAAAAAATATTTTATTTTAAATTTTTATTTTACTTTTTTGCTTCATTTTACTTGATGCATTAATTTTTAGTTTTTGCAAACAATATTGTTAGATAATGTAATAAATGTTTTAGTTTTCCATATTCGATTATTAAAATGTCAAGGATTTATTATTTTTTTCCACATCATGCTTCTCTATGCCAGCTTCGTTAACTTTCTTATTTTTTATTTTGTGTCCACACAAAAATATTTGCCATGAACTCTCTTTACCATTGTATAAAATCTGTCTCTAGCTGCAACACCTTCCTGAGAATGTGATTCTGGAGACCACAGAGTACAAGTGTCTCCAGTCTCAGTTCTCGGTTCTCTACAATGAAAGCATGCAGATCAGAACTCAGCTAGAGGAGATAAGGAACCAGATGACTATCAATAAGAACAACCATGGCAGGCAGATTGAACAAATGGAGGCAAGTGAAGGATTTAACTTTAATTTAACTTATGTTGTCCAATTTTATATCAAATATGAAAACAGAATAGAGCCGGCAACATTGGAGCCTTAAATTTTATACTGCTGTGGGTGTTAAGAGAATAATTGTTGAGAATTAGCATTAACAGCTTCAGTGACATTATCTCTTGAGATGAATACTTATGTTTATTGTTTGAAATACTTTTTTTTGTTTTGATGACAGTTTTTTTTTTTACAATTCTTTTGTTAAAGCTTACACTAAAAATGTTTTTTATTATTCAGATAGATGAGTTGGAAGGCCAAAAGAAATTGAGAACTGAAATGATTCTTGTGGAGGACAGTTTAGCTCAAACCAGAAAAGAATATGACATGTTAAGGATTGAGTTTGAACAAGCCATGGCAGCCAATGATCAAAATTGTGAGTAACCATTAATCATCATTCATCCTTGTAGCACTTGTTCAAAATGAAACCTAAATCTCAACCGGAGTAAAATTTAATTGATAATTTAATAAAGTTTTCAGATTTAGCCTCTCTTTTTAATAAACTGTACGAGGACAGTTTAAAAATGTACTACTGTTAGCCCATCAGCAATCAATGAACTCTAATATATCATGTTATTGTGTGATTTACAATGTCTGTGTGTGTGTGTATCTTCACAGTGACTATCAACAGAGAAATGAGAAACTTGATCCAAAGTTTACAAAATCATAATCAGCAATTAAAGATGGAGTCAGCCAGATATAAGAGAAGGCTCAGGGAGGCCCAAACAGAAATTCACAAGGTAGGCCTTGTCTTGGTTAACATGTATATATCTGTTACTTTATATTTAGACAAATATATTTAATTGGCTTTTCATTTATAATGTAAACCATTGTGCAGAAATAATGTTATTTTTTAAATCATTTTGTGTTAATTTGAAAAGAAAATTAGTTAACTCATAGCTATTGTATAAAACTTAAATTTTTGTGTCATCTAACTGCATTTGTTTTCAGCTGAAACAAGAGTCATATATGGCTGGTATGAAGGCCATCCAGCTCCATCTAATGGTAAATTTTCTTTCTTAGTTAAAACAAGAACTGGCCGTGGTCAACCCACCTGCAACATCAACGACAACTGGCACTGCTACGACTACCACAACTACCTTGAGCAGCACTGCACCTGCGACTGCCACAACTTCAATAACAACAACCTCATCTTCCTCCCCTGCTGCAGTGAGTACTACTGGTGACAACAAAGATGGTATAGTCCACTTGAAAGAAGAGGTACAACTGTCACCTGTAAAAACTGAACCAGGTATGTGAATATTCTTGTCGTACAACATTATACAAGGTAGATATATTAGTATGATTAAGCTACTTAGATATACTAGTATGATTAAGCTAATTAGCTATTAAAGCAGAAGTTTTCACATAGAGGATTTTGAATTATTAAAAAAAACATCCTCTAGTTCCGTCTTGTATTGTTTTCCAGACTTTCATTTAATTTAATTTTGCTAACAGCTGTTTGGATTCGATGGCAAAGTATAATGATTTTCAAAAAAAATGTACTTTACTAGTCACCTATAGACTTCACTAAATGAATTATTTAGTAGTTTGCTTTAGTTGTATTTATTCATGAGTTTTAATCCAGGGACTAGCTGGCATAATAAAAGGGGTTTAGCTTTGACACTGGCACATACCATGAAAGTCGCAAATAAATTTCTGTTAAAGAAAAGGGAAGACTGAGGAAGGTAGGCATGGAAAAATTACCCTACCACCACAAAGACTTACACTGCAGTAGTTGTGAAAATTGTGTATGTCATGTCACAATTGGGTCTTTCCGGCCTTGTAAAATTCTGCTCTTTCCTTGTCTTAAGACTTAATGACAAAGCCTTCTGAAGTTGTATAACATTTTACCAAGATGAAGGTTTGAACATAATCAGTATTTAGACCAGTTTAAACAAAAATGCTGGGGATATCCAAAAAATATTGACTTTCAATTACTTAGTGAACAATTGTAAAAGTTGGGCATGCTTAGTTACACAAGTTTACAGACATGCTTGTCTTTCTATATTTTCAGGCACTATCCCATAAATCTATTTTGCAAAATACAAAAGGAAAGTTCCCCTTTCAGACCATGCAGTCTATAGGGCAGATGATGTAAAGGTCATCTGTTTCTGTGGCCCACGGTTAAAGAGTGTGTCATGTGGCTAGCACTCAGTGGGTGCCTTGAGATTCCGAAATAAAAATAACCAGTCTTCACTAGGATTCGAACCCGGGACCTCTGGTTCAGAAGCCAAGCACTTTACAACCTCCGATTTCTATAGTACCGAGCATATTATTACGGGAAATTTGTATGTTAAGCTTTGGATGAATGTTAGCAAGGGTGTTTTTAAAAATATTAATTCATAAAAATTATAAGACAACAGTATCAATCCATTGTAAAGATCTTACTGTAACATGAGTTTTAACTTTTTTTTTCCTGTAGGCTCAACACCATTGTCAATGCCGCCATTGCAGACAATTAAGAAAGAAGAAGGAGAAATGATGACAACTCCAATCAAGAAAGAAGAAGAAGATGATTATGATCTTAAAGACTATAAGAATGGCAAAAATGATCCAGAGATGATTAAAGATTTGAGAAATCAGTTAAAGTGAGTTTAACTAGCTTGCCAAATGTTACATTGTTACTTACTTTCATAATGATTAGTAATCAAGTTTGATATAATAATAGACTTCAGAGCCTCTTTAAGTTATTTACACAAAATCATTTCTGCCTTGTTATTCTCAAAATTAGCATGTATTTCTATCTGTTAAAACCAATATTTAATCCATTATGTGACATTTAATTGAATTTAGTGTTACTTTTATGTACCATATCATATGTATAAAGCTCTACACCTTGACACTGATAACTTACAGGAAATCTCAAGATAATGTCAGGGAGCTGAAACTTCTGTTAGACACATATAAAGCAGCACCTAAAGAGCAGCGAGAAAAAGTACAGGTAATTGAACATTTTCTTTTAACATATGAGATCGTGGCCTAGAAAATGACATGAAACAAAGCAAACCAAATTAATGTTGTTTTTTATTATTTATTTTTATTTGATTTAAATAAGCAAATTTAAATCTATAATTTTATATTTTTACAAAGCTTATATCAACTCACTCTGTATATTCGGATCAAGCTGAAATTTTGCACAATTATTTCTTTCCTCTGGCAACATGAGAATCAATAAAAAAAATAATAAAAAATTAACCAATTAGTAAATTAACTATTGAACAAGGAAAAGAAATTGTTTTTGAAGTGGTGGTTTAAGCTGAATAAGTTTCCTTTATAGGTCACCACTTTAAAGTAAGTTTGAAACAATACAAAACTATACAATCTAGCAGAGTGGTTAGTATGTTGGCTTGAGGAGGCAAGAGCCATGAGTTTGAATTCAAGTTGTTCCCCTTTTTTTTTTTGTTATATAGCTTTATGTTTGGGGAAAAAAATGCTTTTTTAAAAATATTTGTTCCATCCTTAGTGCTCAGAAATAATTGCCATAATCTGAAATAAGGGCAATCAGGTGTAGCTTTTGTTTAAAATATTTAAACCTGGTGATGACACAGATGGGGGTAGTGCTGTGTGTGTTTTAGACTACGGAAATCACCCGACGCCAGCGCTAGATGAGCGGTCAACCTTCACAGTACACGCCAGTTCTGCAAAGTCCTGTGTTGTAAATATTAAGCATGTAAGTCACAGCGAATATAATCAACCCGAGTGGTCAAGCGACTTTCCATCCGATTCTAGAAGGCCTGTAGGGACTCTATATAAGAGCGAGTGTGTTAGAGTCAAGACACTTCAGGTTACCTCGCTATGTGACAAGTACGGGGCGAAGTCAGAACGAGCATGGTGTGTGAAGTCAGTTGGAGCAGAGGCTATGTTTTTGGACAGTTAGTGTAATGTTGTTGCCAACTGTACAGTATTTGTGATGTATTTGAAATTAAATTGTTACTGTTACTTTGGAGCCCCTAGTTGTGAGGTTCTTTAAGTTTGTTGTGTCGTGTGGTGCAGTTTGCAGAGAGCTTGGATAGTGCAGATTCGTAACAATATGTTTTCTTTAGTGAACGGTCTCAAGCTTAATATCAAACTCTTTCTTGTGCTAATAAGTTATCCTTTATCACACATTCAATGGGCATTTAAGATAGGTCTTCTTTTTTCCCCAGTTGATGGCTGCTGAAAAGAAAGCCAGACAGGAAGTAGATGATTTGAAAGGAGTCATTAAACGCATGCAAGACAGTGAAAGAAGGGAGAGAAGAAAACTAGCTGATGAAGATGCTATGAGAAAGATAAAAAAGATGGAAGAAACTATTATAGAACTGCAAAAAAATCTAGCTAATCAGAAACAAGTAAATTTTGATTGTTAGATTTCTATTGTTTAAGACAAAAACATCTATTTCTATTTAAATTGATTAGTATAAAAATAGTCAAAAGGCAATGCTAATGTTCAGTTTTATAGTGATAGTTAGAATATCAATTAATACAGCTTATTGTTGAAACCATGAGCTATTTATAACTCACTTTTAAATATATAAAAAAAAAAGATCGATATCCATTGCATTTCTTAGAGCTGGAGATGTAATTTACTCTGACCAGCTGACTGGACTATGTTGTTATTGCTACTCTATAAAATTGATTCAAAATTAAAGGTCTATAGAGATGTGTGTTAATACAAGCTACCTTTATTGCAACATCCTCAGTAAAGCTCAGTATAGAAAGTGGAAATGTTTTGATGGATGTGCAGCTTAACTGGAAAAAAAATCATTTTCATTTTTATGAAGCTCTATTAAAATATGAAATATTTATACTCAATCTTTAAAAAAAATATTTTTTTTCCCACTATGTGGATTTTGATTTTTTACTATTTATTGAAGTGAAATTTATATTGAATTCTCCAGATAAAAGCAAATACACCTTTTTTCCAAAGAACAAATATAAAATGTGTATTTGCTTTCCTAGTCTAGTAGTTTGTTTAAATATATATTTGTGTTATCCAAAGTTAACAGAAGGTTTTTTTTACATTAAATTTTCATAGAGAGAGGAAGCCCTGCTGAATGATTTAGATGTGACAGGACAAGCCTTTGAAGACATGCAAGAGCAGAACACCAGACTTCTTCAGCAGTTGCGTGAAAAAGATGATGCTAATTTTAAACTTATGTCAGAGGTACATTTAAAGTAAACAACATTTGAATGAAATGGCCCATTTATTTTCCCTGGAATGTGTAATGCAAGCTAGCAGAAGTCATGCCTATTCCCTATCTTTTCAAGCCTTCATCCTATTTGAGCAGGAACATGCTAATCATTTTTTGAAACATTTTCACTTTTAGGGTGGCATACAGTTCTGTTACTTATATTTCAGGTTACCAATTGTGCTCATTTATCTCATCTGGACTAGAATGTTGTTTTGAATAGATAGTTTATTTTGTAGTACTGAGTTAACTAAAAATAATGAAAAAAAGTTTTTGTTTTTTCTGTAGAGGATCAAATCCAACCAGATTCAGAAGTTGTTGAGAGAAGAGAAAGATGTCCTGACTGAGCAAGTGGCCACACTACAAACTCAGGTGGAAGCTCAGAACTTAGTTGTACGTAGCCTGGAAGAGAAGGAGAGACTGCTACAGAACAGCTTGGCAGCTGTAGAAAAAGAACAAGCGTAAGTAGAAATTGGTATTTATATATATATTTAAACTCTTCACCTCTGACCCTCAACTACCTATTTTTTTCTTTTCATATAAAATAAACTATGATAGACAAAGCATAGTTAGGAGGAGATGACTAGTACATTGAGTGACATGGTACAACATTGCAGTCTTTGGTCCTGATATTTTATACCTATCTTAGGTATGCTGTATAGACAGATCAGATTTTGAGATCCTCCTTCTGTCACAGATAAACAGGTATCCTTGTCACATCAAAAAGGTCCTATGATGGACTGGACATGTAGTTCGTTTTCCTGAAAATCATCTCCCCAAACAACATTATTATGGGGAGATGTGTCCTGGTAATTGTTCTTAAAGGGATCAACACAAGTGATAGAATGACACCCTCAAGAGCTCCCTCAGATTGTGAAATTGATATCCACAATTTAGAAACACTAGCTCTTGATTGCTTCTCATGGCTTGAAGCAGTGAAAGCAGGCTATTTTGCAACTGACAACCTACCTGTGCGTTCTGTGTGGCCGACTATTCAAAGCAAAGATTAGACTTCATAATCAACTTTAAGTTCATAGGAGACCACACATTTTAAGTGGAATGATAAAGGTTCAATATAAATGTGTACTCACTTTGTATTCTGTGTCTAAGAGAAATCTTTGGCTTTTTTCCACAGGATTACCCAGCAGGCTATGGAGATGCACAAAAGGAAGGCAGTGGAAAGTTCTCAAACAGCTGCTGATCTCAAGCTTCATTTGGATAAGTATCAGGCGCAGCTGAAAGAAGCTCAGGTGGCAGTGGCAGAGAAGACAGCCTCGTTGGAGCAAGAGGTCTTTAAATATAAAAGAATGCAGGTCAGTGCTGGGGGGCAGTTAAATATTATCACCTTGATTTTTTAAAATACTGTTATAACCCTATTGGCGGCCTGATAGGGTTAACTGTAGGTTCAGCTAACACACGTGAACTCAGGAAAGTCACTCAGGGGCTGTCACGGACAAGGGACAGTACTGCTAGTATACGCAAATATGACCCGTGTTATGGTCATGTGATCAAAATCCTTCACGACAGGACAGCTAGGAGACCATGAAGTCAGTCCTGGCGGAGTCTTCAAGTGAATGTACGAGTCCAGGAAGAGATAGAGACAGTAAAGTTTAGTACAGTGATGTACAGTGTAGCATTTTTAGTTGTTGATGTGTTGCCAATTGTCTACTATTGGCTGTTATCTACTCATTAAAGTACCAGATTATTTTGGAACTCTTGTTGTCCAGTTCTTGATGTGCTGTATGTTGAGTAGTTGTTTACAGAACACCTGATTAGGAGAGAGAAGACGTAACACTGGTGTCTTGAAGTGGGATTTCCTATGGCTTCTGTAAAACTTCTAGATGAACTGAATCTGAAAGAACTGAAACAAGAGCTTAAATGGCGAGGACTGAAGTACTACGAAAGAAACAACGAAACTCTTAAAGAATATCTCCAGCAAGCCCTGGTGGATGAAGAGGAAGATCCTAACACATACCTCTTTGAACTCAAACCAGATATCATAGAGGTCATAAACGAGTTTAAATGAGAGATCTGTGCTATGATTAAAGACATTAGTACACATGCCATGCTTAGCGAGACAGATGAATCGTTGGGTACCATGCTGAGAAAGACAGATGAATCGTTGGGTACAATGCTGAGCAAGACAGATGAAACGTTGGGTACCATGCTGAGCAAGACAGATGAATCGTTGGGTACCATGCTGAGCAAACTTGTGTTGTTTATGTGTTGTGTGTTGAGCATTTGCCTGATTAGGAGAGAGAAGATCGTAACAATACAAGTTAGAGATTGATCAAAGGAACAGGCCGTGCCAGGCTTTCATCTCACTATCTACAAGGTTAACCATAGTTGTTCTATGACTGAAGGAATATATATTGGTAGAGGGTGATTAGTAAATGTTTTAATTGAGATTGAGTCATTTATTTGTAACCATTCAATATATAGTTTAGGTTGTATTATCTTCTTTCACCTAAAATGTATGGTCTAAAAGTATCTTTGAAAATTCATTTTAATTAGTTTTTAGTTGAAAGATAACCTTGAAATGATTACTAGTGATCTTAAAGGATCTTGCAAGTTTAGATATCAAATTTCTTATTTGTAGATAATAATGAAAAAATGACATCTATCTAATTAAAAGTGATTATGTACAGAAATATTAACTAAGCTTTGGTTTCGGTTTTAATTCAACTAATGAAAACTGTTTATTATGCAGGAAGAAGTTGCTAAACTGAATCGCAAGTTGGAGAGGAGTAAAAAGATTGAAATGGCAGGGGCTGCAGATGAAGTCTTGTTGGAAGAGATTAAAGAATATAAAGTAAGATCACACCTTTGATGTGGGACCCACGATATACACACTTTTAGTCTTTATTGATATTTGTAACATGATTGTTTGCCTTGTTTTGTTCCAATATAACGCAAAAAAATATTTTGAACTTCTTATTAATTGATTTCCATTTTGTTGTTTGCTACAGGAGCAGCTGACTTGCCCATCATGTAAGGTGAACAAAAAGGATGCTGTGCTAACCAAATGCTTTCATGTCTTCTGCCTGGAGTGCCTGCGGACACGCTACGAAACTCGCCAGAGGAAGTGCCCTAAATGCAATGCTGGTTTTGGTGCCAATGATTTCCACAGACTGTACCTTTCCTAGAGCCTCTATAGCTTGCCATTATATTTAACCTGCATCCAGTCTCCACTGTTATGTTATGTACAGAATTATTTATTCATTGTGCCAAGGGTTTCTGGCCTACAGCACTTGTATCAAGTGTTCTTTGCAGTTGATGGTAATCAAAGCACTCAGCATAAACACGCTGATTCTTAGACTAGATAAAAAAAAGAGGTATGAGGATGCTCTTACAAATAGAATGTCGCAGTTCAGAATGCCATATATTGAGAATTGAATTCAGTATTTCTTTTTGCCACCCAAGCTGTATATTTGTCTAACTAATTATGATGCATTGTTACTTAGAATGTATGGATTCAATAAGCGGGACCAAATGAACATTGTGTTTCTTAAAACAAAGTTTAAACTTAGGTTTTTACTCTAGTGTGCTTTCTTGTTACATGAAGGGCAATAGCTTACAGTTGTTTCTGTGCAAGGGAAGTGTTCAAGTTTTTTGTCTATGTTTTTTTATGTATGCTGCGTGTGCCAATACACTGTTAGTATTGGTAAGAATTGTGATTCTGTAAGGCCAACGTACAACAATAAAAGGTTGAATATGATTGTATCATCACTTCTAATATAGTTCTTATAAAAGTAAGTGGTTAGCAAGGCAGACTTTGAAGAAGTAAGTCATCTATGAGACTAAGGCAGTCTAAAGATGGACCTTTAGAAATGACACTACCCAGATTGAGTTTGCTGGCATACTGGTATTTGAAAACTTCTTTACTTTGATGTGTTTGGCTCTCTGCTCATCTAAATAAGATTAACATGTCTCTAATTATGTATGTTGGGTTCCTCCTGTTCTATATAAATTGTAAGTAAGGTATGAAAGAAGTTTTTTGTGACCTAACATACACTATTGATTGGTAACTAGTTCATTGCAATATCAGTGATACATTTATCTGTTATCCATCCATCCTACAGACTAGAGCCTGTCTTTGACATAATATCATCACCTGAGCAATACATTTTTCATTGACTTAGATCTGACATTTGTTTCTCTCTTAGCTTTTGGCTGTCAGACTTGTGTTCGTGATCAACTTTTCAAACATCTCGCCCTTTTTGAAGAAAAAAAAATCCATTTGGTCTAATTTAATTAAATGTAATACAATTTAAAAAAAAAAAAGATTAACTAATTTTTTTTTTTTACAAAATATTTTGTTAATACTAAAGCTGCATGTCATGCTGAAGGAGTTACTGGGCATTATGATGGTATTTGACTATGCTAATCAATTAGACACTTTTCCTTACATGTGACTTTATAAGCCAAGATTTAAAGAAGACAAAACTTGGTAGAAGAAAACTGGACATCATTTTTTAAACTAGCATGCCAGTGTTCATTTCAATCTTGAGCAGAGTTGAACAGTTTGACGTTTTGCCAATCTATTCTATGTGAACAACTAAGTTGTATCTGAATATAAAACAATTGTTTTACATGTTAATTTTTTTCATAGACAAGTTACCATTTTTTAAGGCATTTCTTGTTCAATGTTACCATTTGTATAATACTGTACATATGTATATTGTAAACAATTCTTAAAGCTTTGAGTGTGTAGAGATGTATGACAAATGTCTGTGTTAGTTATAAGATGTTAGGTGTGTATTTCATTTCTGTCATTGATTTTTGTATTTTGCTTTGACATTCTATTCAGTCAGTTATGGTAGGAGTAAGACTTAATAAAATAAATTATTTGAAATTATGGTTTATGTTTTGACTTCACTGAAAACAAAAATTACCAGCATATATAAGAATGAAGGATTCATATTTTACTTTGTATTCATTTTTTGTATATTTTTTTTTGCAAAACCAAGACATTTTTTGTCAATTTTTTAAATGGTGGATAATAGATTTATTTGTACAATTCTCTCTTGTGTATGTTTCAGGCAATAGAAAGAGAAACTGCGTCATCAAAAGGTTTTCTCTATCAAGTATATTTTTTATATTCTTTCCATTTTATTTATTGAGAGCAAAAATGTTGAGATGAACAGTCTGATATCATTGTTTTCCACTTCCTGCTCTAAGAGCTGAAACTGTATCTTCGAGTCATTTTTTGGTAACACTTCCAAATGTACAAACCAAGTTGGTTAAAAAATAGAAAGAGTCATGAATGTACACTATGACGGCTTACTATCTCATAACTACAGAAGCAGTGCATATCATATTCCTGCTCTAATTGATCTATGTTATTCAAAAAAATATATAAATGCAGATTTGAAATTAGGATATTTAATTTAGGAGCTGCAAGTGCTAGGCTTATGAGAAAAAAAAATAAAAAAAGGTACCCCCTTTCAGACCTTTGTGATCTGTAGTGCAGGTGATTTAAGGGTCATCTGTTACAATGACTAATGCTTAATGAGGGTGTCAGATGGCAAACACATTGATCCACCCCCTTTACTTCCCTAATGTAGGTCAGGTACTTATTAGTGTAGGGTGGACTCAGGAGCGTCCTAAAACTCTAGAACTTTAGGGATTCAAACTTAAGACCCTGAGGTTCGTAAGTCAAGCTTTTTGTTTTGTCTGCCATGGTTTTTCTAGTGTCTTTGAGTCTCTTGCAGTGTAGCAGCATGATCCTCTTTCTTTTGCTCTAGTCTCCCAAGAAACAGAGTCTATCTTAAGACACCTTTAAGTGTCCATGAATTGTTTTGTTTGATAAATCTAAATGAACTGGTCTTATAAGCAAAATATTTTTATGTATTCTGTGTTCCATTCATTGCTTATCACATGTATGCACTGTATCAGAATACATGTATAGATCAGATTGTTTAGCAGTCTTACTGTTCATCTTGTTTGTCAAGAAAGATAGTTTGAATGTTTATAAATTATTAGTGTATATATTTGGAGGTGTAAACTGGTCAAGATGTTAAAGAAAACATTGAGCTATTCTTGTGCTAAAAAAAAAAAAGTTTAAAATAAAATAGTCTCTTCTCTCTTGATTAAAATTAATTTTTTGTGTGTGTAAAGACTGTCATGTTTATTTTACTAAATTTGGTGATTCCTTGCTTATTCCTAATTAAAAATCAGTCTCTATTTGTATTTTCTAAAGATACTTCTAAACTGATCATCTTATTTTGTTAAGTAGGTTAATTTAATATTGTAATAAGTTTATGTTATTTTTACTGTTTTTTTTTTCTGTGGCATATTGTTTTTATTTTGTTCACCTGTTTGTTTCTGTGTGTGTGTGTGTGTGTGTGTTGTCTTGCCTTATAATTGATGGTCATTTAAGGCCTAGAAGCACAATGTTACATGTTTAACTCATTAAAATATTTTTATCTTGATACACATTATTGTTGTTAGTCAATTATTTCTGTATATTGTTTTACAAAACATAGTGTTGCGCTCATGTACAAATGTAAATAGATATTATACTACACGATTACATCCCTCTTGGTTCTTTAATTCATAAAATCTATGTATCAGAAAAAGTAACATTCAACTTTTCGAAGATTAGAAGTTAATTCAGCTAGTGTCATCGAGTCTCTTTGGTTTGCTGACAACTCTGCCTTTGCGTATGGTGTGACACATGGCATGTATGTATGACCATTCATTTTGAAAGAAGTGGCTCTTATGTAGTTGATAACATTTAGACCTTGCTCAGGTGATTTTCTGGTCTTCGTGTTTCTGGTAGTTCTGAGCCAAAGATTCCAGCTCTATATAGACAACATGACGCCTCAGTTGAAACGGTAACAGAATGCGGATGGTTCAACATCCGTCGCCCGTGCGTGACGCCTCCGTGGAAACGTCTAGTTGTGGAACTAGATCGGCTAAGAACGAGAAGCAAACAATGCCTCTTCGTGCTACCTTGAGTGAGCTTTTGTTTTCTCACTCGGGGTGGGGATGGAACAAATAGCCGGTAACCAAGTCCAACAAGTTTGTCACTCCGTTCTAGAAAAGGGGCCGTCATCAATAGCTGCAACACGACCTTGTGGCGGTTACAGAAAAGAAATATGTTTAAATTCCCCTTGGTTAGAGCGGCCTTCAGTCGCTTATAGCAAGCGGAGAGTGTACTCAATCTTACTAATGGATTCTGCCATTGTGAAACCTTCAAACAGGACATGGGGCAAAGAGAGCACGCTTGGTCGTTGGATAAAATCCTTTTTAACGGTCACCTGGGCATTGGCGCCGATTCCCTACTGGACATTATTGACGGTAGCGCTGAGATGTCAACTTGAAAGTCATAAGCGTTGTCAGATCAGTTTGTTTTATCAGTGTATTTTTTTTTCTTTAGACCTGATACCACTTCTTACACGATATGACTCATGTAAGGTACTATGTTTTGCCTTACCTGCACTTGTCATGGTTCAACTTGAGATTATATTCAATCGATCCACGTATCCTACGACTTGTTTCAAAAATGAGGTCATGATGCTCGATATACCTACCAGCAATTAGAATGTCGTCAATAATGACGTATGAACCTTCAATACATTGAAGCATTGCATTCAAAATTCCCTTTGATAAATCTCAGGGGCTTAATCGTGGTACAAAACATAAACGTGACCATCAATATCCTCCTAGAAGTGTATCGAATGTTGTGAGACAAGATGCTTCAATGTCATTCCTCATTTGCATAAATTCTGACTAGGCCTACCGAGAATATCTTCAAATCTGGAATGTTAGTGATCACATCTTCAGTAGTCTCCTTCGGGCGATGTCCCCGTTTGCTTTACTTAGTTCTTTTTGGATCAATAACTATATTCTAACTTTGTCATTCTTGGTGGATACAACAAGTGAGCTGACCCATTTAGTAGGCTAGTGCCCTGGAGTTATAAATCCATCAGCTTGCATTTTCTAAAGCTATATTTCGTAGCGATGTTGCTAATCGACGTGGTAGATGGATAACTCCTTTAGCATTTTCCTTTAACATAAAACTTGTATTGTCCTGGTAGTGTTTCTGTGGTTTTCAACTTTTAAGGAAATTCTCTTTGTAACTCGTCTTCTGCCATGGATTCAATGCTATCTATCTGTTGTGGTAGTCCTAGTAGCCCACTTTTTGTCCCCTAAACATTTCCCTACAGGTTTTGTGACATTTCATATTGTTGTCCTTGCTAAGGGTAAACTTTAGTCCTTGACTTTCTTGTACCTTTTCACGTATCTCTGTTAATAAGCACATCTTATGGATTATCGTAGACCCTACCCACAGTCTGTAAGAGAATCTTTAGGTCTTTGACAAAGTTGTCAGAACTTTCTCTATTTGTTTTCTCTGATGGGCTCTAAATCTATCAAAAATTTTTTTATTTTGTCTCTGGCTTAACTATGTAGTCTCAATTTTCTTTCGGAATATTTGCAAATCACCCTCCTCATCGTCACAATTATATAGAGTATTGTAAACTTCCATGCCCTGTTGACATATCCACATTCACATTGCCAAAGACACGGTGGTTTGTCTTTAAAATGTATGAAAATATACTCCCACTCCTCTTTAAAAACATTACATTCAGAATTTGAATCAATTTATTTATTTTTTTCATTCCGCATTTTAAAATTGAAAAGTGTTAAATTTAAATGATTGAGAAATGAAACAATATACAACACCAACCCAACAGTCGCTTGTTTGAATAACATTTAATAACCAAAAGTGAATCATTAAAATAAATTCGAACTATCAATCCAGTATTTCAGCTCGTATTGTAAATTTGATTTTTTTTTACTTTGTGAGTGAACTTATTACTTTTAACTAATTTCTACTATATACTTGTAGGGCCAACTTAAACCTTTCCGCAGGCTGGAGTTGGCCCGCGGGCTGTATTTTTTCCCATCACTGATTTGTAGAATAGAAATATATACATAGGTCTGTGATCTCGAAGTTGGCACTATTGACAGGATGAATTGATTTTACTCTATTCTAGATAATCCAAGCCCAATGTTTTTATTTTGTAAACAAAAATAAAAACACGTGTTTTAGTTTTAGATCTATGTTATTTCTGAAATGGGAAAGAAAAGAAAAAATAATGATGCCTCTGAATCTTCAAGATCTATGGATGGAAATACGGTATTTATGTAGATCTAGAAATCTAGATATTTATTTAATATTAGATTTTGATTTAGATTTTCACTTTTACTACTTTTAGTTTAGTTTAGTTTAGTGTTACTGTTAGTCTAGTTTAGAGTTTAGGAGTTTAGCAGTACTTACAGTAGTCGTATCAGTAGTACTGTAGTAGTCTATAGTACTAATAGTAGATATATTATTCTCAATTCTAATCTAATTGTCTTGAATTTTGTCACTCTTACTCACTGACACTGAGTCTGACTCAGTTACTGACTCAACTGACTGCTCAGTAATTCAATAACTTGAATAAGTCACAAAGTCAAAGTGCTAGAGTCTAGACTCTAGTCTGACGTAGTCAATCCTCAAGTCTAGTCACAGTCTAGTGTAGTGTGTCAGGAACTTCAACTCATTACTTTCATACTTTGTTGTCTGAAATCTAGAGTCTAGAGATCTATTGGCTAAAAAAATAGAGCTCATTCTTCAGAAGTAGAACTAGAAGTACCCCAATCTGAATCATTTCCACACAAAGTCACAAATGTTGTCAACCACTTCATAAGTTTATAAATATAATAGAATCTATACTTTACATACATAGAGTGTCCTAGAGTAGACAGCACAGTGTCCTACCAATCAGACCAATGTTTCACTATTAGTGACTATCTTACTAAAAAAAAACAACTCTAGATACTCAAAGACATTTTAGACAACCATTTCACAAGTGACTAAGGCAGTTTTAGATTTAAGGCACCTTAGACTTGCTTACTTAGAAGGCCAACAATACTTTCAGGGCTTTTGGTCACCTCAAAATTGAGCGTATAATTATAGTATTTATACGTATGGTGAAATATGTCTGTTATTGTTCCCCTAACAATAAAAATAAATCAAAGCAGTGGTTCTCAACACACTTTTTAATGTGTGGTGCTGAGACTTGGGTGCTCTTCAGAAGACATCAAATAAGGCATATTGGCCATTCACTCTGAAATGTTCATACTCTGGGAGGATTGTATGGAAGCATTACTTACCAATAGAAGTCAGTTGCGTGGGTCAGACACTTATCTTGCATGGGAGGTGATAACATGCCTAGAGGGTTTTTTGATGAGATTCAAGGAGGATGGCCTTTACAGAGGTGTCCCCCCATAAGTGCTATAATTGTGTGGTATGTGCTTGGATTATGGTCTTGTTGGTCCTGGGTTTGAACCCTGCCCTCCCCCATCCCATTTTGTGGGAGGTTTGGGCTTGCTAGATCTATCTATTCTAATAATCTTCAATCTTGAAGGAACTCTTGAAACATGTAAATTCAAGACATACTAGAGGACAGGTAGATTTTTAAAATCTTGACACTATACTAATTACTAAAGATATGAAAGTCTGTATATTTAGATACCTATTATAGATCTCATATAAATCTAGAGACAAGTAGAGAGTACTGTAATCTAAATCTAATTGTGTTGAATCAAATCTGGATTTACAGTATCTTAAGATGGCATGACTTTTAAATATTATATTGTTGGCTTATAAAATCTAATAAAATACTCAGAAAGGCACAAGAATAAAGGCACATTCCTTTTTCCATATAAAATTTGTACAAATGCTCCTTCTTCCCTAGTGCTATTAGAGCTTGGAGCCAGGAAAACCAGTGACTTGGCAGAGTTCAAGTCATTAAATAACTTGCATGACTAGATTGACCTAGATTTGCCACGTAATCATCATTTTTTATTTTATAAGATAAGATATTATATCAAAATCAATTTAAGATCAGATGTCAGAGGGCTATGTATTTTGTTTTTATGTTTGGCCACCTTTCGAATAACAGTAGAGAAGCATCTGTGCATTAAAATGTGTATGTATTTGAAATGTATTGATTTTATACATATTCTCAAATAAGACTTTTTAAAAATGTCATGTAGTCACTCACTCATGACCTATTTCTGTTTTAAATTTTATTAACTAATAAATGTCAATAATGTTTTTCTTAGGTTCAGTTGGAAGGCATATCTACAGTTGGAAATGTTGCAGACAACGACACAAACATGTTGGTGGTTATTCCAAAGAAAAAGGCCAAGATTAAAACAAAAGTTGTTGAGAAGAAAGTAAAAAAACTTAGCAAAAAGGAACGCAAACGACTTACTGACATCATCCAAAGAAAAGAAAACAAAGAGCGGGTAATTTTTGTTTTTGCATTGCTTGAACAACTAAAATACAATATGTATATCAGGAGGTGTAGTGGCCAAGTGTTAAAACATTTGACTTCTGAACTGGAAATTCATGATTTTAAATCTGTTTGGAGGCTGCTGTTTTAAAGCTCAGGATTTTTAGTATTTCCTTGAGTTCATCTAACGGTTGGGTAACTGAAATAAGTTGTGGAAAGTTAAGGTGGTTGGTGGTTGTGCTGACCATGATAAAAGAGTACTTGTAATCACAATAAATTTCCATAAGGATCAATAAAGCAGTCTTAGTCTTAGTCATAGACCCTCATTAATCATGCACCATGTAAACAGGTGAGCCTTACAACATCTGTTCCATGGTGTTACGACACAAGACTCTTTCGAAATAATAATACACTCTCAGGTACATTAATATTACAACAAGTTATGTAAATACGAACATTTCATTTCTCTTCCTGTCAATTTCTCCCGGCTTCCCCTTTTAAACATCCCTTCCATTCATTACACAAATTCGCACCATTATTCATGCACACCGTGCTGCTCTACGACCGCAACACCCCCCTTGTTTGCCAAGTTCGATGTACATCGAACGTCTTTTAAATATCAAATAAAATTATAACCCACTGTTCAATATAATTATATTATCTTCATTAATTCTCATTCTTTTAAACCAGGTAAAAGCCAACAACAACAACAAAAACAACCTCCAACAGCAAAATTAAATATCACCATTCTCTACATTATTATTTTAGGTTCAAAATTACTTACATCCATCCCAATGTATAATGTCCAGACTTCCCCAACGAACCAATCAGAGTAAATCTTATAATTCACAATTATAAACTATAATTAACTATGTAACTGTAATACTCTATTTTACATTTCTAACAATGGTTTCATCAAATTCACCTCACACATGTAATAAAGCTTCGTCAATCCATACAGTCTTCGATTACATATACATGTAATATGTGTACATTTACAAAATGTTCCAATCTGTTATAGATGTCTATTCATTACACTGCTATTCATTGTGTTCTCACCAAAATGATTTTACTGACATTATTCTTTTGACCAACCAACAGAAACAAAATTGACGTGGCCTAGCTTCTTTCCTTACTTCCATTTCTTTTCCTTCTTAGGTACACCCTGATAATGTGTCAACTATCACATTGTCTTTCCCTGGTATTGTCCTGACCTCAAAGTTATAATCCATAAGTTGCAATGCCCACCTGGCTATTCTGTTGTTCTTTAGTTTATTTGTATTAATGAAGGCCAAGGGAGCGTGATCCGTCCATAGTTCAAATTCAGCTCCCATTAGATAGAACCCTAATTTTGTTATACACCATACAATGGCTAGTCCTTCCTTTTCAATGGTGGCATATTTCAACTCAGCTGCTGTCAGTTTTCTACTCACATATAAAACAGGATGTGGGACACCATTCCATTTTTGCATTAGACAGCCTCCTATTGCAATGGTTGATGCATCTGTAGCCAAAATAAATTCCTTAGTATTGTCAGGTAATTTCAAAATCGGTGCTCCAGAAAAGAAAGTTTTAATTATGTCCAGTGCTTCTTGACATTCTTCCGTCCACACTATATTGTTAGGTTTTCCTTTCTTTGTTAGATTTGTTAGTGGTTCAATTATTTCTGAAAAATTTGAGATAAATTTTCTATAAAAGTTGCATAGACCCAAAAGGCTAATTTGCTTCTTTGTCTTTGGTACCTTAATGTCCAATATTTTTGATACTGTTTCTTCCAGTGGTGTAATGTACTCATTTTTAATCTTATACCCCAAAAATGAAATTTCACTGAGGCCAATTTTTATCTTTGTTGGTTTCAATGTTAAATTGTTTTCTTTGATAATTTTAAAAACTTCTCCAAGGCTTTGTATATTCTCATCCCATTGTTCACTAAAAATGCATATATCATCTAAATAACAAATTGTGTCTCTTCTATGGCTAAATAATTTGGTCATCATTCTGTTAAACGTGGCTGGAGCATTTACCAAGCCAAAGCTCATCACATTCCATTGATATATGCCCGAAGGTGTCTTAAATGCTGATAAAGGTTTAGCTTCTTGTTTTAGAGGTACTTGCCAGTATCCTCTAGACAGATCCAACGTGCTAAAAATCTTTGCATTTTTTAGCTTAGTAAACATTTCTTCTGCTTGGTGCATTGGAAATGGATCAAATTCTGTGACTTTATTCAACTATCGATAATCCACACACAATCTTAATTTGCCACACTTTTTTTAACAAGCACGACTGGTGCAGCACATGGTGAACTCCCAGTGTTAGTAGCTCATCAATTTCCTTCTGCTTCTCTATGGTGTAATGGGATTGTGGCAGTTTATTTGGAAATTTGCCAGTTAACTTGATGTCATGTTCTATTATACTTGTTTTACCGGGTAAATCCGTAAAAATATTCTTATAATCCTCAATTAGTGCCTTGATTTCTTTAGCTCTTTCAAGAGAAACTCCATTCACCGCGACATCCTTCCATGTTTGCCTACTTTCTGTTACCACTGTCTCTATTGATCTAAACTTTTCCTCTGTCTCCATTTCTTCTGTCACTTAGGCAGCCATTGTCATTGACTCCTCTTTACTCCTTTCTTCACTTCTTTGTCTTGGTCTAAACTCTTTTAACAAATCCACATGAAATATTTTTAACATCGAATCAATGTCTATTTCATAATCCATATCGCTAATTTTCCTTGCTACTTTGTGTGGTCCCAGCCAATTTGTGCCCAAAGCATTATTGTTATCCTTATGTAAGACCAAAACATCTTGTTCTACCTCTAATTCTGTCATTTTTCTATGTTCATTCACTCTGGAATGTGTTAATTCATTTCTCTCTAGCATCTGTCTATCCGCTTCTTCACATGCCTTTATAATCTGATTTCTAGTTTCTGTCACAATATCATAACTGTCATTAGTTACTACATGATCATGTAGGATTATCAAATCTTTCAATATTGTCATTGGACCTCGTGGATTTCCTCCATAAATCATTTGAAATGGTGAAAACCCTGTTGTTTCATTACGACTCTCCCTGTATGCAAATAGTGTTGACAGTATTGCCATATCCCACTCTTTGGGTTTATCATATATTACTTTATATAATGATTTCTTTAGATTGACATTAAAACGTTCACAAGTGCTCTGTGGATAATACGAGGTTGTAAACCTTTGCTGGATCCCAAACATGTTCAAGAATGTTGTAGCCAATTGATAGTTGAATTCAGTGCCCCTATCTGACAATATTTCTTTAGGAAATCCAAATCTTGTAAACAACGTGTAAAATGCTTGTACTATGTCTCTGGCTTCAATTCGTTTGAGAGGGATAGCTTCCGGCCATCTGGAGCACACGTCTATCACAGTTAGGATATAACGGTGACCCCTATTTGATACCACTGGCATTGGACCGATTAAATCAATCGCTATTTTACTAAATGGTCTATCTGGTAAATCCACCCTTTGTAATGGTGCTTTTATGTTTCTTGCTCCTTTTCTAGAACATAGTTGGCACGAAGTCACATAACTTTTTATGTCCTTATTAATTGATGGCCAATAAAAATTCTGAAATATTCTTTGTTTCGTTTTGCGTAGTCCCAGATGTTCTGTGTGTGCTATATCATGTCCATTTTCCATTACCAGCTGCCTGAATTCTCTGGTATATTGCCAATAATCAAATCAATTTGATCATGATCTATAACACATGCCTCTACGATCCCTGTATAATACGGTGTTTTAATTGTTCACTCGGGCCACGGGTAATCGAACTGTTTTACCATACTGTTTTTCCAGTATATTCATGATCTTCAACCAATTTTCGGTTTATTCCAACAATAGTGCTCCCAGTGTCCCTTATCGTTCTTGCCGCCTTATTTCCTACAAATGTTTGAAAACAATCCAGACTTCCTGAACTCGACAATAACGACAAACTTTGATCTCTTCCATTTCTTCTGCCGTCATATCTTCCTTGTCTGTTTCCTTGATATCTCCCTCTGTGGCTATTACACTGGCCTTGTCTACTATCTATTTGGCTACTTCCTTGTCCTCTAAACCTATTCTGTCCTTCATATCTAAATCTTCTAATGTTGCTATAACTGTCTTGTGTTTCTCTAGCTCTATTAAATGCTACTATTTCTTCAATATCGCTACCTCTGTTTAACCTTTTTTCAGGA
Organism: Biomphalaria sudanica; assembly: GCA_036873155.1. Lineage (NCBI taxonomy): Eukaryota > Metazoa > Mollusca > Gastropoda > Planorbidae > Biomphalaria > Biomphalaria sudanica. The sequence goes on along the minus strand of JAZGLO010005729.1, from coordinate 1,389,671 downwards.
TGTGCCACTTTGTAAGCCCTTATTAATTTTACAATCTCATCTATAGATTTTGGCTTTCTCTCCAGTAGGAATATTTTTAGTTCGTCCTGACTCTCATAAATTACTTTATCCAGCATAAGAAATACCTTTAGTCCATCAAACGTCTTCTCTATTTTTGATGACTCTGTCCAATTGTCAAAGTAGCTATTCATCTTGTCTAAAAATGTTTGGGGATCCTCGTTGGTTTCAATGGTGCAATTAATATATTGTTGACGATAAAACGCCTCAGTTTTTCCAAATGTTCATAGTAATTGCTCCTTTACTATTTGGTAATTATTCTGATTCATGCAAATCTTTGACGGTACCTCCGCTGCAAATGACTTCGATAACAAAAATGTCCATTTATCTTCAGGAAAAGCCAATTCTTTCATTTCAATTTCAAACTTCTTTAAGAAAATATCTATGTCTATTTTATTCTCATCAAACATTGTACCTTTATATTTTGCCAATTTATTTCCAGACACGTCATTTTTCTTTCCAGTACCTTCATCTTTAGGTTTTCCTTTTTTATTTCCAACTTTTCTTTCTCTATGGCTAACCTAGCTTCTCTTTCTCAATTTCTTTATCCGTAACTAATTTCTCTTTACTGATAGCCAACTTCTCTTTCTCTATTTCTTTATCCATTGCTAATTTATCTTTATCAATAGGTAACTTCTCTTTCTCTATTTCCTTTTCCATGGCTAACTTCTCTTTCTCTATTTCTTTTTCCATGGCTAACTTCTCTTTCTCTATTTCCTTTTCCATGACTAACTTCTCTTTCTTTCTTTCTTTTTCCATGGCTAACTTCTCTTTCTCTATTTCTTTTTCCATGGCTAACTTCTCTTTCTCTATTTCCTTTTCCATGACTAACTTCTCTTTCTTTCTTTCTTTTTCCATGGCTAACTTCTCTTTCTCTATTTCTTTTTCCATGGCTAACTTCTCTTTCTCTATTTCCTTTTCCATGACTAACTACTCTTTCTCTATTTCCTTTTCCATGACTAACTTCTCTTTCTCTATTTCCTTTTCCATGACTAACTTCTCTTTCTTTATTTCCTTTTCCATGGCTAACTTCTCTTTCTCTGATTCCTTTTCCATGACTAACTTCTTTCTCTATTTCCTTTTCCATGACTAACTTCTCTTTCTCTATTTCCTTTTCCATGGCTAACTTCTCTTTCTCTATTTTTTTCGATGGCTAACTAGTAACTACTCTTTCTCTATTTCGTTTTCCATGGCTAACTCCTCTTTCTCTATTTCCTTTTCCATGACTAACTTCTCTTCCAATAGTCTCCCTTCTTTTTTCAAAGCAACTATTTCAGCTTTATCCGCCATTTGTAATTTTTCTTTATAGAGTTTGTGACCATATCAATTGAATATATTTTATTCTCATATACTTAATGCCTATCTAAATGTAATGTAATGAACAAAACGTTTAATGTTATTCGAATACAAATATGTATCTACTTCCCGGAATACTCTTCTTCCTGCTGGTATAACTTCCAATACTAGTGTATATTCTCCGCCGGTGATCTGAATCTTTCGTTGTTTGTCTATATGCCGTAGTCAATGTATATCCGTTGGTCCTAAATGGGCACTGTTCCTCACCGTAGTCAAAATTTACTAGTGTTGCCCACATCAGTGCTAATAATCGTACAAATTTCCATCAATATTGAATGTTAAAGGTTACTGTTGAGAACTATGATCAGCCAGAATAATGAACATGTACTTCAGCAGCAACTGACATGATTTTTTAAAATTATTTTTTTTCCCAATAAATTCATAGCACATCCAAATACAGTGGGTAATTCCTGACGTTTTCACATTGGTGAATGTAGAGAATTGACCGTCATAATTATAATGATATAAATCTAAATTTAAATGTTAATCCAATTAATTAATTCAGCAATAATGTTTTTAGTTAAGTTTCAACTAAAGGTTTATGTTTACCAGTGAGTCTAGTACATAGCTTTAGAGATTTAGATGACGCTAACTCTCTCAATCTTAATAGATCTAGAGATTTTGTTACACTTTGTAGTACTAGTAATACCTCAGTAGACAGGAATTAGATACTGGTATAACGCAGGTCTTGCCTTTTCCGTTGGGCGCCACTTGTTACGACAGAAGACTCGAAATAATAATACACTCTCAGGTTATTACTCTATAAATACTTTTATATTACAACAACTTATGTAAATACGAACATTTCATTTCTCTTCCTGTCAATTTCTCCCGGCTTCGCCTTTTAAACCTCCCTTCCATTCATTACACAAATTCGCACCATTATTCATGCACACCGTGCTGCTCTACGACCGTAACACATAGGCCACAAGTTCTGATAAGGAAACTTTACTTTAAAAAAAAATTATTAACAACTTTAACTTTACTATTAACGAAATGTTTTTTGTTTTTTTTTTTCTTAAGAGAGCAAATTTATTAGAGGCATTGTCCAAAAATCAAGCATCTGAAGAAGAAATGAAAAGATTTACTTCAATCACAGAGGTTTACACACAAAACTACAAAAGGTAAAATTAATAATTTAAAATCATTATTTGAAAAAAACTTTTTAATAGTAATAATAAAAAGCTTCAAAACAAACTAAGGAAAGTTTGTATCAGCCCATATTTCTATGGTGCAAGTATAAACTATAGTTTTTTTGTTTTGCTTTTTTTGGTCACATGAATTTTTAATGAATTGCTGCAGAAACATATGCCCCATAGAAACTGTGTTTTAAAGAAAAGCTTTATTTACTAGACAGGAAAAGCAAAGAAAATAAAGATCTAAATTTGAAGAAAAATTAGTTCAGGAGTATGATACATATTACATAGCTATATACACACACTGAGGAGAGGGGCAGCAGAAATTAGGCTAAGGATTGGTTTATAAAGCATGCTTTTTAAAAACCTAGGCTTGATAAACACAAATTTGTGACATTCTTTCAGTGATCTGGCTGTAGGAGATACATATGAAATGAAAATTAACTCCATCAAAAGAACAAAAAGGAAAAAGAAGCCACTGACAGTCAAAGAAGATAAAGAAGAAGATCCTGAATCGGAAGACACAGATCAAATGTCAACTGATGAGGAAGTAGAGGCCATAATGGAGGAACAAGCTTCTGCTCAAACAAAGGATGATGTTACAGTGGAAGCTAGCAGCAGCATAGATAGTTTAAACCAATCTGTAATTGTTATTATCTTTTAGTCTTAGTCAAATGGGCTTTGTTTTGCTGTTTTGATATTTGTGTATGTGAAATTTATTTAAAAAATCCATCTAAATAAATTTAATTTGTATTCTTAAAAAGTACAATAAAATTTTTTTTGAAACTTTTACTTTCTGTTTAGCTTCAAGCACAAATTGAGCCTGCTAAAAATCCTGACTCAAAACCTGCTAACTTACAACCTGTTAGAAATGCTGACTCTAAGCCTTCTGTGTACATGCATTTGAATCGAATTCCAGAAATGCAGGTAATTAAAAAAAAATCTGGATAATTTTATTTCATTTTTTGGAACTGTGGGCAATTTTAAGTTCTTAATTCAAAGGTAATTTTGGTAAATGGTAATACCAGGTAAATTGTATTATTGTAGGTAGTATTGGGAGTAGGTCTGTTCCACTGTATAGATCTGACACATCACAGCTACCATTAGTGATGTTATGTAGCAACATAGTAATTACAGTAGTAGAAGTAGACCATAGTCATTGTTTAAGCATAAGATGGAATGGATCTATTAAGACTTTGTTTAACTGTCACATTTCATTAAATGGAAATACAAGCGGAAAATGATGTGTAAAGATGTCAAGTAGTATTTAGCTTATGTCTCTTAGCTATTCATGTTCCTTAATTTTGTTTTACCTTGAAACTGGTGCAATATGTGATATGCCTTGCTTCACAACTTTGTATCTGGCGTTCAAAGTAAGTTTAAAACATAAGAATCAAATCTGTTCACTGTTCTAGGTCAATTAAACAAATCTGACCTCCTTTAAAATAAAGCAAGTTCTACACAACTCTACAAGCTTTTGTATAATCATTAGTTGATCCTGATCTATATATTTAAATTAGATGTTTAAATCATTAAAAACTGTGGGATATTTTATAGACCACCCTCATTTGACATCCTCCTTTATGTTCAGTGCTTTACAAATGTCAAAGTTACAGTGAAAAGTGTTTCTTGTTAAAAATATTAGATACATAAATATCTTTCAATGTATGAAGTTTGAGTTCTTTGTTTCTCTTTATTGGTAAGCAATATTATTTTTTAAAGATAATATATTAAATAAATTTATATATTGATAGATTAACATAGCTTAAATATTTATTCCCTTCAGATAAAAAAATGTAAAGAAAACCATCAAAAACAACTACAACACAAAAAAAAAGCCATTTTGAAACCAAAATATAAAAAAAAAATATGTAGTCTCATGTGTTTCCACTTCATTTTATATTTTATTTCTTTTTTTCTTTTCAAGGCAGCAAGGTTAAAGCTACCGATTCTAGCTGAAGAACAGGTTGTCATGGAAACTATAAATGATAATCCTATAGTCATTATCTGTGGTGAAACTGGCTCTGGAAAGACTACTCAAGTTCCTCAGTTTCTTTATGAGGCTGGATATGCACAGTATGTTTCTTACAGACAGAAACACTTAATACACTTTTGTTATTTTTTTCTTTTTGTTTCTTGTGAGGATCTTTGAAGATCTTTTTGCTACTGAGTAAAAGCTAATGTGTAGTCTGTACTATGTCGGTAATAGAATTATAAATATGCAGTTCAGGCTTTTCTCACCTCCTACTTATGAAGAAAGTTTAAAGAAGTATACCATCTTCAATAACTTATCAGCTATTTTATCTATGAGATGAAGAGGAGTTTTCCCAGAAAACCACAGAGCTCTCAAAAAGTAATGAAAATGATTTTATAATGGGTGAAATCTTAACTGGGCAAATCTATGAAGTTTTAACATCTTAGATTCAGACCACTTTGTTGTATTCCATTGACCGGTTCCTAATCATAGTGTTCATATTGAATACTAATACACCCCCTCTCTAAATCCTAGAAATAAGAGTGAAAATAGAGAAGACATGCAGCCATAAATACTAGTAATAATACACAGTCTTAGAACTTTCATACCACCGAAGTTTACATCTTTATACAAGGACCATTGTAGTGAACAATGTAATTAGTAAATTCTTTTAATTAAAACACTTTACATATACACTGAAGTTCCTTTATTTAAATTGTGCAAACCAAAAAATTATAACAAAATTTATTTTTATTAATATCCCTCTCTTTGCTAACCTAAGTTCATGAAAAAAAAAAAGTCATCCATTGAGACAGTCAGACTAGCTTGCCTTGAGCCTTTACACATTAATCTTTCTGCAATAAATAATGTTAACCTTATACCTCCTTACATTAATCTTTCTACCATAAATAATGTTAACCTGATACCTCCTTACATTAATCTTTCTACCATAAATAATGTTAACCTTATACCTCCTTATGTTAATCTTTCTGCAATAAATAATGTTAACTTTATACCTCCTTACACTAATCTTTCTGCAATAAATAATGTTAACTTTATACAACTTTATACCTCCATACAATAATCTTTCTACCATAAATAATGTTAACCTTATACCTCCTTACATTAAAGTTCTTATACCTCCTTTTTTATTTCTTCTTGCATAAGATTTAATCATAACAATGGGAGATGACTTAAACTAATAATTAAATGATATAAAGAATAAAATATTACTAATAGAAATTTTTGTGTTTCACAATATCAAGTCAGTCTGGCATAATCTGTGTCACTGAACCAAGGCGTGTGGCAGCTATCAGTATGTCCAAACGTGTGGCAGCAGAAATGAATTTAACAGACAGGGAGATATCCTATCAGATTAGGTTTGAGGGCAACACAACTCCGAAGACTAAGATCAAATTTGTAACAGACGGTGTCTTACTGAAAGAGGCTCAGCAGGTCAGTTAATTTCTTTTTTAAGTCCATAATTACTGACATTTTCCATGTTCATAAACTCCTTATCTCTGCATTTGATTGCTTATAAAATAAACTCTTAAGTAGTGCACTTAGTGTTTAAAGCTGTTTAAAAAACTTCTCAAATGCTGTTTATAGTATGAACTATTGTCTAATAGTACACAACAACCAATAAAAACAGTGAGGAGGAACTTGGAACCTTTTTTTCTTGCCAACTATGACGACTGACAGTGTAAAAAAAAAAATTCACTAAATACAAAAGCTAAGTTATTTTACTTAACAAAATAAAATCTAGCAGCTTGACTTCTTCCATTTCACAATTTTAAAAACTGAAATTCTTGAAATCTATCCCTTGCTCATTAGAATGTATAGTTGAGAAGCATAAACCACTTGGCTACGTATTATCAAGTTCGAATCCCAACATGAGCTGATAAGTTTTAGCTGAGCACATAAAGGCAGCACAGAAACCTTCTCTCAGATAACCCTTCCCTCTATATGTCCACTAAATAGTTTGGACCAGAGTGCTCTGAGCATGCTGCAGCATGAAAAATGTGCTATACAAAAACATACAAAGAAAAAAAAAACAACTTCAAATATATTCCCATTGTAATCTTGAGGTTTCTTTAGTTTGTGGAATTAATGACTCAAAGACCCAAGATGGAAAGTTGTTCTTTGAGAATAAAACTTGAAGGTTTCCTGTTGGCTGCTTTCTGTTTTGTAGTCTTGATTATGTTCAATCTGCTTAGAAGTACCTCGTGGACACAATGGCACAATAGGGCCTGAAAATGCTAATGGAACAAATACAAGGATACAATTCACAACTTTTTCCCCCCATTATTTCACAAAGCACTGCTAATTTCATGGTGATACCAATACTTTCAAGAGCAAATGAAGAAGGCAGGAAGCTATAAATTATTTCTTTTAAGTCACTGTTTCGTTTGTTAAAAACTAACAACAAACTAACCTCCATTTCTATCTCTAGGATCCCTTGCTGACAAAGTACAGTGTCATTATCATTGATGAAGCTCACGAAAGAAGTGTTTATACAGACATTTTGATTGGGCTGCTCTCTATTGTTCTGCGACAGAGAGCGAAGGTCAGAATCTTCTTGTCGAAATTGAGCTTGTTTTTTTCATGTCACTTGTTAGATTTCAATTACATTTTAAACAGAGATGGCATTGACCTTTTTCTTTTTTTTTAGTAGTACACTGTGCATTACCATAACATTACAGCATTAAAAAATATATTTTGACTATAAGAAATGACTAAGATCAATGCAGCCCATATTGCTTCATTCACTTTTCATTACAGTCCCCTTGCTTTAAGTGTCATAGAAACATCTTCATGAAAGCAATACCTGTTTAAGTCTATCTTTTTGACATCTTCAAGCTTGTAGCTTCTCTACAATATATCAGCTTGGTAATAGAAAAGGATTGAAATATATTTTTAATAAAATATAATTCTCACAATGCAATCAATTTAATTTTTTGTCAAACTAGAAATTTTCACTTCCAAGAACATCAGTACATTTTTTTTCTTTGTCACCAGCTGCACAGCTAACTACTCATTGATTGCATATAGATTGATTTCTACAACATTATTGATTTTTTATATAGTTTATATATTATTGTTGACTAATGTATGTCAGTGTCTGACAGATCTTGTTGAACTGAGTTAGAAAAAACTAACATATTATCAATACTAGCTGTAATTTGTATTTTTTTGGGGTGAAGCAGATTAAAAAATTGAAATTTCTGTGGCCTTTGTTGGGGTCACATTTCTAATGCAGTGAATCTTGACACATCCAAAATGGATACTTACAACTTATGAGCAAATATTTGAGGAACAGTTTTAGGACGTATCATGCCAACTGTTATTAGAGTCACTGTCAGTCCTATTTATTATTTTCCTTGAAATCAAGTGAGTTTATTTCTTTGTTTGTCAGGCTTTTGACTCCCACTAGAGCCTAGATCTCAACAGCACTACACCATCGGATTCTGTTCTGGGCGAGTCCCCTCAGCTGGGTCCATGCTGCCATCTTTGCTTCTTGGCTTACCAATCTCCTCCATGCGTGCTTTAGTCTCCCAGCCTTTCTCTTCCTTTTGTGGGTTCCGGTCTAGAGCCTGTTTTACAAAATGTTCTGCTGTTCTTTGCATTGTATGTCCAAACCAGCCCCATTTGCATCATTTCATTTCTTGCTGAATTGTTTCACGCAGGCTGTTGTTTGAGATTTTGTTTCATCATCTAACACCAGTTCTATGGTTTTGTTGTAAGGCAGTGACATTGAATTATTTGATTTAATTTATAATTGTTATTTTTTCTTGTAGCGTGGGAGGCCTCTTAAATTAATAATCATGTCTGCAACCCTTAGAATTGAGGACTTTACAAGCTCTGTCCTGTTTAGGTATTCAAAACCACCGCCAATAATTAAGGTAATTATATTTTTGTAAACAAAGTTGCAGTTATATTAATTGATAGTAAATTTAGCTAATCATATACAATATAAAACTTGTTTTAAAAAAAAAGTTTAATAAATATATTTTAAGCATGATTAAAATTATTGTAGTTTTGTTTCTTATAGTTTGTTTTTGTTTTTAACTTGTGATTTTAAAAAATGTCTAACATGAATTTTTTTTTTCAGTTTGTTTTGAAAAGGGTTTATATAATATGAATATTCAATTTTAAAATCAAAAGGGTTGGCTTTCATAGTGCTAAAAGTAGTGTTTTTTTTTATCAAATAGTAAAAAGAGAAATTAAAAGCGCTTTTTGAAATGTGACATACAGCACAAATCTGGATTTGTTTTTTCCATATCTCCTTATTACTGCTAATTATTTTTATCACATGAATGTGATAAAAATATGGGTTGTGCTAATAAGATAATAGAGATTAATTAAATGTAATTACTTTACATCATGTTTTTTTTTTGGTGCCATCCTCCTAGTCTAACATTCTCTTTCCTTTTAATTATAGTACTGCTAATCTTTATTATCCATGAGGAAATTAGTCTTTATGTCATTCTGAAACTTTTAAGTCTCCCTGGGTCACAGAGATAGTCTCCTGAGTTTTTTTAATCATATCTCACTAAACTGAAATTACTTCAGATAAAGTTATTTTTATGTTCTTTTAGTTTTTAGCCATAAATATGTTTTGTCTTATATATGTAATTTAACATGTACAGATTTAGATTTTGTGGTATAATTCCTGTAAACCATTTTTTTATGTTACCATTTTTCACAAGAAAAAATGGATTTTAAAAACAATTTTAAGAAATTAATTTGTTGCACATTAATTAGCAATTCTGTTTGTTCTTTAGGTAGAAGCACGTCAGTTTCCTGTCACTGTTCATTTTAATAAGAAAACAATTGAAGATTATGTTAGTGAAGCTTACAAGAAGGTAAACATCTTTTTAGCTCTGCTTCTTAATATCAGCAATAATCTTTTTCAGACTATCACAAGTGCTACTTTTATGTCATTCTTTTATGATATTTACTTCTCAATTAACTTCATTTTCACCAAATTATACAATCGGATTATTGTATTGTACTAAGCCAAATTTACAACTTGTTCTTTCTTCAATTCATTAAATTTTAAAGATTTTTTTGTTTCTCTTGTCACACGAACCAGTTTAAAATTTGTGTTGATAGGTTAAAATATTTATTAATGATCTGTTTAATGATCATGATTAATGATCTGTGCATATTCTTTTAGTCCTTCTGTATGTAATGTGATGAATGAAAGTAGCAGTATGCATCATAGTTTTACATCATCAAGACACTGGATATTTTAGTTCACTGTTGAACATTCATTTTCAGACTTCTATTATGGTGTACATTATTTTCATTTTTGTAACTAAATAACATTTATTTCTTCCCTGTTCATCTTTTAGGTTTGTAAAATTCACAGAACTCTCCCAGAGGGAGGCATCCTTGTTTTTGTTACTGGACAACAAGAAGTGCATACACTTGTACGAAAACTTAGGAAAATGTTTCCTTATATACCTGGCCAAGGTTAGTAAGAAAATTAAACATATTTGACATCTTTAGTGAACTTGTAGGGTACAGATTTTGATGAAATATTTTTCTTATAAAGCTAACCTGGAGCCAACTAAAAAAGAATCTAGAAGAGAGAGACAAAGAAAAGAGAAACTTCTGCAAGAAGAAAAAAAAGAATCATTACTTGAAGATGTTAAAAAGATAGATTTAAACAGGTATTGCTTCCATGTAAACTGTGACATTATTTACTCTTTTGTGCTCTTCTTGCTGGGGATTCATATTTATCATGTTAATAAACTTTTTAATTTACTGTAGCTTCTCAGTGCTGCCCCAAGATGATGAAGTGGCAGAAAATGATGACAATATTGATGTCAACTCTGATGAGGAAAACACAGAACTGAAGGAAGAAGAGGATGAGGAAGAAGATTTGGTAATTACATATGAAACTTTACTTGTCTGTACATGTTAACTCTTATAGTGATCATTTAATCTTAAATTTGTTTCTTCTTTAATATCTTATCTGTTGAAATGTTGCAATGCAATTTTGTTAACAAGGGATACATTAGTTTTCTTAGAGACCTACCAGTCCATGGGACAAAGGATCATGTGGCCAGCACAAACAGACATTACTTTTGCCAACACATAACAAGTATTTAGTGGAGTTAAGTGGACTGAAGTATGCCTTAAAAACCTCAGTCTTTACCAGACTTTGATCTTGAGACCTCCTTGAATTCTAAGGTTAGGGCTTCATGGGACATGGCTACATGTTCCATGTTGTGGGTAAAAGAAGAGGCTAAACAACTCCCCACCAACCTTCTTAAAAGAATAATGTTATATTCTTCTATCAATTCTTGTCACAGTCTCAGTTGACATTGCCTGTTAAATGTTCATGTCGGGTTAAGAGGGTGTAAAGACGTATGAAACTCCTGATATAGAAACAGGAAGTAGAATGACTAAATTGACTTTGAGTTCAGTCAGTCAAGTGGTATCCTTTAGACCAGTCAGTCAAGTAGTATCTTTTGGTCCAGTACGGACAGTAGTGACTTAGAGAGTCAAGTAGTAATTTTGATTTAAGAAGTATCTTTTGGGCAGTCGAAGCCAGTGGTCACTTGGGACATGTATTTCTAGTAATTATTATTCTGTACTATTATTATTATTAAGTATTTGTTACCCGCTGTGATGCGGACGTTACTTGAAGTCTATTTTGGAGAATTTGACATATTGGATATATATGATACCGCTGTTATGCGGATGTGACTTTGTTTCTTATTGGATTATGTAACAGACAAGGAGTGCAGTATTATTATTGCTATCAAATAAACTTTATATTTTGTCTGCTGAAACGGACTTAAGTCAATCTGTAGTATCTATGTTTGTCACGTGTTAAGTGTGACTCCAGGAAGCACAAACCCAGCATTCTATGGCATTCGCGGCACATTAACAGTCTCATGTGTAATAGTGATATTAAAATATACGTACAGCACATAGAACATTTACAATTCTCAATTATATTGCCTCCTTAAAAATCTCCGACCTACTACCATAGCTCATGTTGAAGTATTAATGTTTATTTTCCCTAGACAACTCTGTTTAGTATATTTGAACATTCATCAATGGAAGAAAATGTGTGATCTCTGTTTCAGAAGGCTATGATGAAAGAAGAGACCCCAGACAGCAGTATACCACTGTATCTTTTACCTTTGTACTCCCTTCTGTCAAGTGATAAACAAGCTCAGGTAAGTGAGAATTTCAAGAGATAAACTTAACTCACGAGGAGGTTTTTCTTTTTTAGTATTAAAGATGTAGAGCAGTTATTAGGCGTTTGTTGATAAATCATAAGAGTGAGGTTTTGTCAATAGATAACTGATCCTGACTTTGGTGCTTTCAATTATTTATATAATGTTTTTATTATATTGAGTTTGTGGTTCATTCATTCAGTATAATTATAGTTGAGAATAAACGGTACTGAAACTCCTCCATTCTCCAATCATAAATTTGAAAGTTTTCTGTCTCAATTTCAATTTTCAAGCAGTTTAAAATATCATATTTAAAAAACAAATATTTGACAGAATCTGTGATTAAACTTTACTTTTATTTTTTTCACATATACCTTTTCAAGAATCCCTTTTTACACACATACACATCCATACATAGTACAGTACTCTAACATGTATTATATAATCGCTAGGTATTTGAACCAGCTCCTGAAGGTTGTAGAATGTGTATTATTGCCACCAATGTTGCAGAGACTTCACTGACCATTCCCAACATCCGATATGTAGTGGACACTGGAAAGGTTAGATTTTTTTTATGGATAATGTAAAAGTATGAATTCTTTATTTGTATATATTATAAAATATTTTTTTAAAAACTTTCTTGAGACACCATTATTGTATTACTACAACATATGCCAGATTTTCTTTGGTTAACTAAAGGAAAGCACATTCCAGTAAAGTGGCCAAAGAAAAAAAAATTAAGAATGCTCTTAAAATATTTATCTATTATATTTTAGAATTTTCCATCTTGGATGACTGCAACTAGACAAATTCCTGAAATTTTGCTTGACTTTGCATCTGTATCTAAAAGAGTTTAAACATTTTTTTTAAGAATTATTACTATTTTTTTCAGACCAAAACCAAATTCTATGATAAAGTGACAGGAGTGTCCACATTTCGAGTTACTTGGGTATCACAGGCTTCAGCTAACCAGAGAGCTGGACGTGCAGGACGTATGGGTCCTGGTCATTGTTACAGGTCAGTTATTGAATTGTAAATAAAACCAGTGGTGTAAGTGTGTATGTTTTTTTTTTCTGACTTGATTATTATTACCATCTAGGTTATACTCATCAGCAGTGTTTAGTGACTTTGAGCTATTTACACCTCCAGAAATCACCAGACGTCCTGTGGAAGACTTGGTCTTACAAATGAAGGTAAATTGAACTTATTTGTTTGGTTACCATAACGATACATTCAAAAGAGCCATAAAAAGCAAAATTTAGAACTTTCTTTGCACATGCCTCTGACTGGGCACCCTTCACTTTCAGAGAATAATTATCATTAGATTAGCAGAAAGAAAAAAGGTGTTAAAAGTGGTCTTGTACCTTCATCTTATGTTATAATGTAACTCCTGGGAGGAGAGTCTGATTTTGGGATTTTTAGTTTTGTCTGTATTAAGAAATATCTGAGTAGGGGTATGGAAAATATGGTAAGGGGAAAGTCAAGACTGATTTGTGCACAGAAATGATCATATACAAGATATTTGCTGTGTACATAATCCTCAATATGTCCAAATTTAAAGTCATCTATTTTCTTTCTCATTTATTTTTTCTATAATACTTTCTGTTCTGCTTGTTTAATTCGCATTGGCATGCTTGATTGGTTCTTACCTTCTGCTTGGAAACTCTTTAAAACCTCAGTGTCCTTCCTTCTCCTCATCCATTCTCTAGATTTTGCCCCTTCTTCTAGAGGTCATGGTATAATAATAAAAATTATATATTTTTATAGCACGCTTACTAAACTTAATGGCACTTTCAGAATGTAATAGACCTAAATCAAATAAAAAGGCAAGCTAATCTAAATGTTTTGAACAAGTAGGTCTTATGTTTTTCTTGAATGTAATGATGCTTTTGGTCTGGCTGAACTCATTTGAGAACCTTTGGCTCTTGTATTGAAAATACCCTCAGGACATAAGTTCTGTGGGGAAGATGTTACATTTTTAGCGACTTTGTATTTCCTAGTCTAGAAAGGTTATTTCTATGTGCTACTTAAATAAAATAAAAAAAACAACCCAGTTTTATTCTTGATTGTTACATTTGTTCCTGGTGGGAGATTGAAGAATAGTATGATCAAGGAATCATGTAAGTAATTCATGCCTCCGTAGCTTAAAACTACCATTATTTTTTTCAGAGCATGAGGATTGATAAAGTTGCAAACTTTCCATTTCCAACACCTCCTGCGAATGAGCAAATTAAGGTGAGTAAAGTAGCTGGGTATTAGCCAATTCTTCTGGGCCAGAGACCAAAGTTCTTTTTTTTTAGTTTTAGCTTAGTGTTAGAAAGTTAATGCAATAAGCCAATTAAAAGAAAGCAACATCTTTTGTAGAAGTTCAATGCTTTGTCAAAGCAATACAGGTAACACAGATAATCAATGATATTCTATTTAGAACTCAACATTCTACTAAAAAAGTAGAATAGTGTTAATAAATATGATATATAATAATTTCTTCTTTAACAATTTCTTTTGTATATCTTTTTAATGATATGAAATGACAATGTTTTTAATGGTGAGGAATACAATTTATTATTAGCTTTTCTCTTGTGGTAGTGTAATTATTTATGTGTATACATTTTTTTTTCGTTCTTGTTATGAAAAAAAAAATGTATACACATGTATTGTTCTTCCATTCAATGATTACTCCCCCCATTAACAGGAATCAGGATCATATTCTATGTTTTAAAAAACCTACTTATTTTGCAGGCTGCTGAAAGTCTGCTTATGTCCCTTGGTGCTTTACATCCTGTAGGGAATCAGTCCATAAGATTTAATGACTTGAAAAAAGGTAGTTAACGTTTCATACACAATTAATATACTTTTTTTTTTACAGTATATAATATCAGAACTATGTACATATAATTAGTTATAAAGTTTCAATTTTTTTTTTTTTTTAAATTGTATAATTATCAAAAATATCTGATATATGTATGTATTCAATATCAATTTTGTTTATATATTCAGTCAATCTCAGACCACCAGCTGCTCAATTGGACCTAATCTTATAGTATCAAAATTTTTTTATAAATAATAGGCGTATTAATCTTAGACTAGCTGATTATTAAGACCAGTATGTTTGCTGCCCCATGTGGTTGATTAATCAGGATGGCTGCCTGGTCGTGCAGTATGCTCACTGGACTGTCATCCCATTGTCTCAATGGTCCCTGGCTCATACCCTGCCGCTGCCTACCCCAGTCGTCCTGCAGGAGGTTTAGACTAGATTGTCTTCAACTCTGAAGGAACACTTGAAACATAAACATTTTACAAGTATCTGAATGAGCTGTAATGCATTTTTGACATTTTGAAATGAAGTTATTGTTTTTATTCCTAGATATATTTATCATTTACTAACAGGGACAATTAATTGGTTTAAAAAAAAATTTACTTTGCAGTCAAAAGTCCAGTCATTACAGATCTTGGGATGGTCATGGCTACATTTCCTGTCGCTCCTCGTTATGCAAAAATGTTGATGCTGGCTAAGACCTACAAAGTGCTACCTTATGCTGTAGCTTTAGTTGCGGCTTTGTCTGTTGATGAGCTATTCATAGATTCAATCCAACCTTCAGATGCTGAGGGTGATGTGAGTACTAATTCAATATTTTCAAATATCATGCTCATTCATCCTTCAGAAGATTCAGTCTTTCGTGTTACAATCTTTTTTCTGGCTTAATATCTGGAAACTTAAGTTTGAATTTTATTATACTTTACAATTTAAGTGTTGCTTTTAGTTATTTGTCTGCACAATACATTTCATCACAAGTTGATCTAATTAGTGAACTAATGAGAAATAATTTAAATTGCAATTGTGAGCAAATAATTGTATAACAAAATTTTGATCAATAAATTTTAAAAATTGTTTTCTAACCTATGTTGATGACAAATTTTTTTGCCAAAGTTTGTAACACTACGTATATTTTTAGGAAATGTTTACAAAGAGTGCACATGCAGTTCATCCACGTTTTTTTTTCAACTTAATTTCTAATACATAAGTTTTCATAATCTTTATCACAACTCAATTGAAGTATTAATTATAGGGAAGAATCTAGCTAGATCAGTGTTGCCCAAAGGTTAACTTTTCTTTATTAGAATACTTCATGCTTCTGAGAATGTAGTGAAACACTTCTCTTATTTTTTAGGTTGGATTATTAAATATTTTAAAATATTAATTAAACCAATTCTAAATTTAGCATTCTTTTTTATTTCAAGTATAAATTAAATAATTATAATAAAAATACAGACAAACATCTAGCCAGGTTAAGATATAATGACTTAAGGTATGTTTCCTTGAAGAGCATAAGTTCATGATATCAGGCATGGTATTGGTAAGTTGAATTTTAATGTCTGGTGTGGCATCAAAATCTGTTTCTATAATTTGACTTTGTTACAGCACAATAAGTAAATCCTGCTTCACAGAACTAGATTGTAAGGAAAATAGTTTCAATAACAAAAGCTTGCTTTTAAAATACTGTGGTACTCTTTAGACAAACTTAACCAGAAATTATTTGATGGTAGATCTTTCCAGTTTTGTTTCAAATTAAAGTCAGAATCTAGATCAGTTCAAAGTTCATAATGTTGGGAAGAGCTAATATAATACATTTTTCTGTTATATATTTACTTTGGAATTAATTCATGTGTAGGACTATTTGTCAATGACTCCAATAGTTCACACCTCTTCCGCTAAACACTGTTTGGGAAACACTGAGCTAATCTCCAGAATTGAATAGTAATATTCTCATATATTTTTTAAAATTGAAAATTGATAATCACTAATATTACACCTCTTCAAACTGCAGATCAAAATGTATTTTACTTTTATTCTTTTTTCCTTATAGAAAGAGAAATGGCTGTCAAAAGTCGCCAAATTGAGTATTTTTAGGTCTAATCTTATTGTAAGTAATATTTAGTATACATACTAATTATGTTGATTTATTATTAGACTATCATTATGTTATAATTAGTATATAATGTGTGCTGTTGAGTTATAAAGGCAGTTATGATTGCATTTCTTATCAAATTATAAAATTTACTTACTTACAAGATATATACTATCAGGAGATTTTTCAGTGAAAGTGTATAGTCCACAAATAAATGCCAGTTTCTCAAAACTTCTGTCTAACACATTTTCTTATCCCACAGAACATATCACACAGCTTATCAAAAATATGAAAGAAATAGAATAATCCTTTTATTGAATCTGTTGATGCACCATGAATCAAAAACTATTTTTTTTTTTAAGCTTTAAACTAAATTTGTTACAGTCTATGAAGTACCTAGGATTTGTTTCTATTTATAAAGGAGTAATAATGGGAACTATTAATTTTGAAGTTTTCTTAGAAACATCAATTCGTTACTAATTTGATTTAGAATTGAATATTTGACCTTAGCATTTCTTTGTAGTTATATTTCCCACTCTTTCCATTGATATATAAGCAGAAAGCATTAACAAACCCACTTTCATTATCATGCTCTAAATGATCATCAATACTATCCTAAAACATTGACATACATCAGCTGTGGTAGAGGAGGGTGTGTATTTTCATTAGAAAAGAAGCTGGATATCATCTAGATTATAGATAAAAACACCCATGATGTTTTGTGTTCCTCAGGGTAATGCTTTTCTTCTTGGTGACATGATGGTACTTTTAAAAGCTGTTGGTGCCTGTGAGTCTGAAGGATGTGCTGTGTCATTTTGTGAACGACTGGGAATCAGATTTAAAGCTATGAGAGAAATCAGAAAACTTCGAATCCAGTTGACCAATGCAGGTGAAAGCTTTTTTTTTTTAAATGTTTTTTTTTTTTTTTTTTTGGCAAAAGGAGTGACAGACATTAGTTATCTTATGAATATTTTAACCTATAAATAACTCCAAATTGTAAGAGCCAATCTAGGGAATAGAAAGCAAAAGTGAGGAAAGGTACTGAGCTGTTATCTTTCTACTAAGATATGGCATATGCTAAAATACTTAAAAAAAGAAACAGGCTACACTATTATAGAAAGAATACATTTTGGTGCCTACACTGACAGCTTTTGTACAGATATAGAAATTCTGTTGTGAATTTTAAATTTGTAGTTGCTAAATGAAAACATGAGAAAAATGAATAAAAAGAAAAAAGTTTTTTTTCTAATTTTACCAAGGACCATTAATGTGAACATTATTTAGTAGCTACTTTAACAAGACAAATATGTTAATTAGTTCACTATGAATTTAATTTAGGAACTTAGCAAGCACCTTTTTTTTTTTACCTTTATCTATCCCTTAGTCTGCTGGACCATTGGAGCACCACGCAAGATTCGTCGACCGTCCTTCTCCATTCCTGTCCTTAGCCTTAGTTAGAACCTCATTCAATGGCATGCCTGTCCATTCTTTTATGTTGTCCTCCCATCGCTTTCTCTGTCTGCCTCTTTTTCTTTTTCATGGAACTGTTCCGTGAAGGAAGCTCTTAGCGAGCCCCGAAGATCTTGTGATATGGCCATAGATTTTTAGCTTGCGTTTTTTTACGATAGTTAGGGGGTCATCATGGGGTCCAATCGCTGCAGTTTGTGATGCGGCCTTTGAATGTGATACCTAGGATCATTCTGTAGCATCTCAATTCCATTGCTAGGATTCTCCTCTCTAGCTCTGCAGTCAGCGTCCAAGACTCACAAGCATATAAAAATGTGGCCATGACCAGGGAGCGCATTAGTCTGATTTTGGTGCTGAGGACTAAGCTTTGTTTCTATATTATTTTAAGTTTTGAAAGTCCTTGAAAGACTATGCAATTCGGGCCAGTAGTTCCGGTTTCGTTCCCTCATCTGAGTCAATAGCTCCGAGGTATTTGAAGCTGCTAACACTAGTCAGCTTTTTACCTCCAATACTGATGCCCCTTTTAAAGCCCTGTTGGCTATTGGTCATAATTAGTTATTTTTTCTGCATTTATTTGCATGCCATATGCTGCGGAAGTTTTGTTGATGCGCATCACCAGGTCAGCTAGTTCTTCTTCTGGTCCTGCTAGGCCATCAATGTCATCTGCGAAGCGCAAGCTAGTGATTCTTCTTCCTCAAATGCTTACAGTACCGCATAGCCCTCGAGAGCATCTTCCATTATCCTTTCAAGGAAGATATTGAAAAGTGTTGGTGAGAGTTGGCAGCCTTGTCTTACTCTGTGGTTTTGAACCAGTCCCCAATATTATTGTTTGAAGTACATCGCACTTGTGGCATCCTTGTAGAGGTTCTGGATAACTTTAATTATGTTTTTGTTTATGTTGTACTTTTCCATTGTCACCCAGAGTGCCCCATACTCGATCGAAAGCTTTCTTAAAATCAATAAAGACATGGAAATTCTCTTGATGTTGGAGGTATTTTTGACAGAGTATTCTGAGGTTTAGGATTTGTAAAAATGTAAAAATGTTTCGGATATTCCTTCACAGTTGAAGATAACTACTTCCTAGTCCAAACCTCCCGCAGGACAACGGGGGATTGGAGCGGGCAGGGTTCTGTTGTGCTGCAACCTTGTCTAAAACCTGCTTGTTCTTCTGATATAATTTTGTCTGCTATCGGTTTTAGCCGATTTAATATAATTTTTAACAGTACTTTGCTGGGATGACTTATGAGGCTGATGGTGCTGTAGTTTTGACAGAGTTGTAAATTGCCTTTTTTGGAAGGGTGATGATGAATGATTGGGTCCAGGGTTTGGGCCATTCTCCTGATTGCCAGATCTTGTTGCAAATCATAAAAAGGTATCAAAATAAATAAAAAAAGGAAAACATAATACTAACTTTTTATTTGAAGTTCACTAAAATATCTCTTCATCAAACATTCCTATTTTCTGCCTTAGGAATATCTTTATGTAGCTGTAAACAAAAATCTGTGAAAGCATACTATTAATGCCATTATCTGACTAGGAGCAGATATTGCCTTGAAAAAAATACATAACAAACCAAAATTTAAAATAATAAATTGTATTTTTGGCTCAATTTTTGTGTCTACTTGCAGGTTTTTATATAGTTAATATTAATATAGAATTTATAACACACTTTTATGTCATTGAACAGTAAACACAGCATTTCCAGAAGAAGATTTGGTTGTTGATCCTAATTTACCTCCTCCTAATGAAGAACAAAATTTGGCTTTAAGGAAGATTGTTTTAGGCGGACTGGCTGATCATGTGGCTAGGTAGGACTAATTTTACAATCTTCTACACTGTTTTTAATAATAGTTTGTATGACTTTCATTATGTTCTATCTATATAAATGTCTTATAGGCTTTGTTTCTTTGTGAAACTTATATAGGTCATGTTTTTTTTTTTTTAACTTTAGAAGGCTTGGTTTATATATATATATATACTTGGTGCTTATTTAGTAAACAAAATTTAAAAAATTGATAAAACATTTATTTGTTTGATTCTGTTATTTTATTTGACACAAAAAAATTCCAGATAAGACATGCCTTTTGGGTAATTCATTGAATACCTAATTACCTCATTTTTGAAGCGGGTCTAATATTTTTTTTTTCACTGTTGTTTTACAGACGCAACCCAGCGCCACCACCAGGTGCAGATAAAACTGAATGCAACCGTTTGAAAGGTTCCTTTCAGTGCATGCAGCTTGAGGATCTTGTATACATACACCCAGAGTCTGTCATGTTTAAAAACAAGGACGTTGAGTTTGTTGTTTACCAGTCAATGATAGAGACATCAAGGCTATACATGAGAGGTTAGTTAATGGGATGTGTGCCTTTGTTGTCAATTAGTTAGTCAATGTTATGTGTCTCTTTAGCAATTTAGTTATTGGAGGTTAATTATATGCTATGTGCTTCTCCATGTTGATATGTTTAGTAGTTACATCAATATGCTAGAACAGTGCCTTAAAATTAGCTGAATTTTGCAATAATCCAACAGAAGACAAAAGATAATGAAGTCTTTTACTTTCTGTAAGAAGTCTTAAACAAAGCGAAGTACTAGTTGTAAAGAAAAGGAGAAAGAGACCAAGGTGGTTTCAAAGAATAAGAAACAAAAAGAAAATACTCAAAATATGGGAACTTGAAAAATTGTTAGAATTAAGTGTACAAGTTAAAATTGTCACCCTTATTGAAGCCTGAGCTTTTTAGATGGTTGCATGAGTGTTCTGCAAATCCCATGTGATGTTAAAAAGATTTTTTTAACCCAAAGTTATACACACAAAATGTTACTAATTTCCACAAAATCAATATATTTGCTACATTTAGAAGCAAATTATTATTGACTTGCAGGAGACATAATTTCTATTTGAAGCTAAGATAACTGTACCTTAATGAGAAACATAAAAAAAAAACAGCTTAACAATACAGTTTTCACCGTATGTACTTTGTTTTCAGGTTTGTGCTGTATTGAAGCACATTGGTTCCCAGAGTTAGCCCCAAGCTACTGTGTACTGTCTAAACCTTTAGAGGAGCCGCCACCCAGATATGACCAGAAAACTGGAAAAGTCTTTTGTCATCGGTCAGGATCATTTGGTAAGCCACTGGTTGCTATTTTTTTTAAAACTTCACTTCACTATGAATTTGTTTTAGTCCACTTATATTTGTGCTTAATTCTGCTTTATGAGTTACAAACACTGAAGGCTCTTTAGTTGGGGAGTTGACTATTTACCATATTTTTAACACATTTATGCAAATGGTTTTAGATTTTTTTGTCAAAATTTTTTTTTACATTTGTATTGCTTAGTAATGTAAGTTCTGTCATACTAATTACTACATTTACACACAAAAAAATTTTTTTTACTTTTTTTTAAAAAGAGAAAACATCTATTTAGTAAGCATATAAGTCTGACATAATTTAAAACAACAATTAATAAGTAGTTTTTCATATTATCGCATGAACTGCAGTAAAGTATTGGAACTATAGAACACTTAACTATAGGACATTTTTTTTTTTTTTACATAAATGTTTTTTTCTTGAGGATTTGAATAAGAGAGTGACCCTTTACACAACAATTAGATCAATTCATTATAAGACTTCAGCTAGGCCAGGTTCACATCTAACTTCACATCCACTTTGGTCTGTTGGGGCACCACACAAGATCTATCAACCTTCTTTTTCCATTCTTCTCTGTCATTTGTCTTTGATAGAATTTCATTCTGATGTTCTTTCTGAAAATATTGAAATCTGCCTTTTTACCTGCCTGGGTGGACCACTATGGGTGTTGATTTTGAGTTTGTGTTTCCACACAAACTGTCTTTGTAACCTTGTTTCCAAGGATCTTTTTATTATAGAGTATATTTCAAAAAAGGACAGGCATGCATGCTTAGCTTAGTGCCCCCTCCCTTCCCCCACCGTTCTTCACATAGGGTGGCAGGCAAGCTCTCTACAGAGAAATCTCTCATAGACGACTTTCACAGCCTCTTTTCAGCTGGTGCCCACAGGTGTCTTGTAAAATGATTTGACTGCATGTTATGGACAGCCTTGTCTATGGACATGTCTTGCAAATCTCATATGATGTTTGGTCACCATATCACTCAAGGGAAGAGTGGCTGTGTAGGAAAGTAAAGTTCCCCTGCAGACCTTGTGATCTATAGGGCAGATAATCTAAAGGTCATGTGTTTCTGTGGCCCAGGGTTAGCGAGGGTGTCATTTTGCCAGCACAATGATCAACCGCCTTTACTTTTCGGATTCCCCAACTAATGTCAGGTTTATTAGTTCTGGGTGGACTCAGAGGCTCCCAAAGATCCCGAAATTAAAAATCCCAGTGTTCACCAGGATTTGAACCCGGGACCCCCAGTTCAGAAGCCAAACAATTTAGCGGTCATCCACCGTGCCTCCTCTGTAGGAGGATTTCTCTATTGATCTCAGTATGTTATTGATTGGCTGATTTATTTATTTTCTCAGATTGGCCGTAGTTTTTGGAAGACTCCTGATTTCCCTATTGGACATGTTACTACTGTAACATTGTGATATGCATCCATAAATGCATCTTAACTGTATAAATTCTTTCATTTGAAAAGACTATAAACTTTCTACTCTTGGGCATGTTTATTTGCCATGTATAACGGGATCTTTAAGAGGATTTCAAATCAGGGTACCAATCATTAGTTTACGATCATTGTCTTTCTCTGTATAATCACTAGGTAGGTGTAACTGGGAATTCGCACCAACGGAGATGGAATTCCCAGACAGTGTAGAGAGTTATCGCTGGTTCGCAAAGTTCCTATTAGATGGAGATGTTTTTCCAGCCCTGGCACGTTTTAAATCATCTTTATTGCTGAATGCATCTACAATGGTAAAGTCATGGGCAAAGTAAGTTTTTTTTTAAGTTGTTAGGTAAAGTGAGTAGATTGAGCTAAATTTGTATAAATTAGAAGATCCTTAATTCTCATAAATAATGTGGAATTAAAACTTTTTATATTTGTATTTAAAAAAATATATATGCATCCTAATATTTAAATAGAGTTCCCTTTAATGTCTCAAATTTATTTAAAATAACCTTAAAATCTTTCTTTTTTCGTAATCAAAAGAATTTGAGAAAAGTTTAACAGATCAGTATGAGTTTGATATTATTGTCAATGATTAAACACAGAAAACAAAATACTAATACTGTAATTTTCCAAAGCTAAGCGAAGGTGATGCATACCCAATAGTCAATTATATATAATAGTAACTGCATACGATAAAGAAATGTTTATAATTTTTTTTTAAACTTTTTTTTTTTTTACAACAAAACAAAAATCAGAAATGCCATTAGACTTGAAAGAAGTAAATCGTAGGATTTAAAGCTTTTGAAAAAGTGACCATATTTGGATGTTGGCCTCACTGTTGAGTTTTGATAAGGTTTTATTGTACTCTGGTTTCATAATGTCCTGGGGTTTCTGGATTCTTTGCATTTATCAAACTATTTAGTTAGCCATGTTAATTTGTTCTAGGCTGCAGCCTAAAACTGATACAGTTTTAAAAGCACTCATTAGTAAAGAAGCCAAGACTCGAGACAGACTAATTGGAATATGGAAAACTGAACCACTTTGTAAGTTACTACCCACGGTACTGGTGGTTGTTTATTAATTACTATTCATTAGATTCTCTCTATTGTACTTTTGAGGACTAGATGCAAAAAAAGGTTACGCCAATAGTTTAAAATGTTTTAAAAACTTAATCATATCTGAATAAATAAATATCAATGTAAATCCTTGAACATTAACTAGGTCAATGTCAACAATAACAGCCGCTTATTCAATTTCTATGTGTTAAAAACAACTCTGGAAGTATAAAAAGTTAACATCCAAAATCCAACCCAAGTGTTTATAAACATTTCTTATATCTTATTACATTTTTATTGATCTGGATATGATCTGGTCCCATTTTACACATATACTACAAAGGAATGTTTTTCCCCCCATAGTCTTTCAAGCTGAGTATTTAGAATGGATTCCTGAAAGTCTTCATGGTGAAGTAATTACATTGTGGCCTCCCTTGGTAAGTATGAAACTACAGAGATTAATATTAAAAGTTGTCTGCTGTCAGTGTTATTAATATTGGAAGTTGGCTGGTGTCAGTGTTATTAATATTGGAAGTTGGCTGGTGTCAGTGTTATTTTGTATACTGTATGCAGCAATGAGTGTAAATCTGTGTACAAGAAATAGATGATAGTGTTATCTTATGTAAGTCTTGCATTGGATGTCATCTTGCTATCTTTATTTATTGTATTATTGCCAAAATTGTCTACTTACTTAAAAAAAAGACCTTTGAATTTAATGACAAGATTAATTTAAGTGAAGAAGTAAAGTAACATCATCTGCCCTATAGCAGACATGCCTACAGTCCCGCATTATGCGGAACCGTCCCGCAAAAGCATCAAGAAAGCTCACATGTTCCGCCGTTCCGCATTCACGATTTTTTGTTCCGCCAAGTCTGATTCCGACACACACAAAAAATCGCCGATTTTTCATTATTTATTAATAATGCGAAATGAAAATACTGAATGCAAAATAAAATATATCTAGGTCTGTGTTTATTGTTTACATTTCATCTCCTCCCAGACCCGGTGTGTCCTAAATTTACGAAGATATGGTTGAGCTAGATCTAGTACTCTAGGTCTAGATACTAGATCTATTCTTAGAATCTAGTAAGTGCTAATAAGCCTAATTTTCCATTCATATCCCATTCTTTTCCCGACAAAGGCGCTATTCTAACACTAACTGTGTGACTAACTCAACTGGTTTCTTAGGTTTCTATTCTAAGAAAAGGATTTGTTTTCAAATAGGTTATTAGAGATCTAGACCTAGATCTAGATCTAAAAGTAATTAATTAACACAGACACAGTAAGGCTAAGGCCTAGATCTAAATAAGATCTAAATCTACTTATTACATAGTCTAAATTAGTATCTACTAGATTTTACTAGATGATACTAAATCTAGATCTATCTTAGTATCTAAAGAAATAGATCTCTAGATTTCTATGTATCATTATCATATGTAATAAATTTAGTTCTCAATAAGTCCATAGATCTAGACATAAATATTTAGATCTATAATATAATTATTATAATCTGTGTTCTTAGACTTAGAGGACTTATTAGATGTAGGTCTAGTCCTAGACTAGTACTACTAGTAGACAGACTCTTAAATTATTTTAGATCTAGCACTAGAGACAACTTCTAGAGTGACTAGAGTAGAGCCCTAGAAAAGGATAGATAATCAAGTAGATCTAGAATAATCACATAGGAGTTAGAACTATTGATTTCAAACAAAGGACATAATTATGAATTAAAGGTTTTCTTACTTTTAATTATATTATACTATTTAAATCTAATTTATAAGAAGCAAACTAGTATTGTTATTAAAGTAATATAATTGAAGTTTTATTTATATTGCGTACAGTATGGCTGACAAACATAAACGCGTTTATGTTCCACATTGGGGCCCAAAATTCCACATTTTCAACCTGAGTGTTCCACATTCTGGGTCTTGGGGGTAGGCATGTCTGCCTATAGACCGCATACTGTTAAGATAAATGGGAAAAAAAAAAAGTAAGATAAATGCACATGCTTTATAGAGCAGCTCAGCCTTCATCTTATTATGAAGACAAAGTTAAATTCTATTTCATAAAAGTTTTGGTATTCATATTCACTTCTCATTTACAATGTTTACATTCTGATATATATATATATAATCTTAGTTGATCTACCACAGTTAGAATAGAATTAGAAAAGAATACCAGAATAATGAAAACTTCCTTTGCTTCTATGTTCCAGGTGTCAACAAGCTGAATGGAATCTTTTACATGGACAATATCTCTTGTCTAAATGCAGACATCCATGTTTGCTTGTTGTTTACTACTTATTTATTTTGTAGATATGTCTGATAACCATCCTTCTGATGGAGGAAGTTTTGCTGTAATGATTACAAATATCAATAAACTAAGTCATTTGTGAAGTTTGTTGTGTTTATTAGCTCTTATTGTTACACTGAATTTTTTTTAAAGAAATACTTTCTCTCATATATCAATGTGATCTTTACCAACAGTAATCAATGTGTAGACCATACTTGTTCTAGAACTCATAACAAAAGTTATGTAGGTCTGTGACCTAACCTTAGGATAAAAAAGTACAATAGTTGTTGACAGAGGGGGAGATAAAAACAAAAAAAAGCCTGACAAATGATTGATGAAAGGAGCACACATGGATGCTTCATTGAGATAAGCATTTTGAAATGACTATATTCAGTCAATACTTATTTAGACTCAATGACAAGTTTAAATTTAAAAACTCCCCCTTAA
Source organism: Biomphalaria sudanica (assembly GCA_036873155.1). Lineage (NCBI taxonomy): Eukaryota > Metazoa > Mollusca > Gastropoda > Planorbidae > Biomphalaria > Biomphalaria sudanica. Next base: position 1,363,197 of record JAZGLO010005729.1, on the reverse strand, counting down.
ATAAACATTCATCACAATGTCTAACAAAGTAATAATGAAAAAAAAAAAGACCTTTTAAAGTTTGTTCAACTTAACAATCATGACTGAAACAAAAAACATTCCTTAAGCCATTGCCAAGTTTTCTTTTCATTTGAAAATTACATGGCTGCAATTATTGGTAACCTGGGATCTGTTAATGCAGTTTATAAATGATCACAGGGTTTGTTTATTAAACCTTAACCACATTTTCTTTTCTGATGGATATTTCAGTGATAAAAGAGTTTGCTAAAAAAAAGTAGACAAATGAACTTAGAGCCTAATTGGAAGAGATATATTGTCCTAAACGTTTGAAAGATAATCCAATTTAACTTGTTACACGTTCTCTCTTAAGGGACAATCATTGATTTTTCCCCATTCTGCAGCCAATCTACGATATCATCAATGCTGAAAAAGTCAGTTGTTTTGTTTTCTCCCAAAACATTTTTAATTGCTTAAAATTTAATCTTGTATAGTTTCCCTCTGGAAAAAAAAAAGATTTTTTTTCATTGTCAATGTGTTTTTACCAAAAACAATGTTTTTAAAGAGTGGGGGCTAAAAGAGGCTATTTCTTTTTAAATATTAATTTTTCATAGGGTGGTGACATGAGATAGTACCTCAAGATAATAAATATGTAAATGTTTTATATATTTAATTTTGTGAAAATATGAATAACTATCATAAAATCATATTTTAATTTGGATCATAAAATACTGCCTAGATCTAGTCTAAATCCAGTTCTAAAAAGACTTGTCCACAGTGGGTAATTTTTTAAATTTAATTATCCAAAATAAACTTTTGGTTTTAAAAACATCAATTATAATAATCTTTAAAAAAATACTGGTGGGCATTCTTCTTTAATTCTATACCAAATATAACATTTTCTCATAACAAACAAAAAAGTTAATGAAGTTTAATCAGGGTTTAAAAAATACATAGGAGTAAAAAGAATAATTCTGCAGAACGTAGAAAATAATTACACAGAGAGTTACAGCAATGTCTCAAAATTATTACGAAATGTATATAATTAAACCTTTATTTGCTGAAGATTGCACATTCATGTAAAGATACAAAATAAACTTACTTTCTGTCTCTAAGAAAGAAAAAAACATATACAAACAAAACTATCATCACTTTAAATGATGACCCAAACAATGCAGCCAAATGTCAATATAAATTTGTTATATTTTATTTTTAAAGCTATTTTAGCTTACGTATGTTAAAAACATACTTATGACAGAAATGGATCAAAAACATGACATAGGTAACACAAGGTCTTGTTTATAGTTCTAAAAAAAAAAGATAAGTATCTAAAAGAATTAATTGAAAACAAAACCTAATCCACATTTTGTTATTTAGCTCCTAGATGATAGCAGAAGTAGAAGAATTAGATCATCACATTATTGCTAGACATTTCAGAGATGTTGAAACCAAAATATTTAAAATCAACAAACATCAACAAGCAATACTTATATGCCTAAATCTACCATGTTTAAGTGTCAACAAATGTTGTTTTTTTTTAAACTCAATACATGATTGGAAAGTGAAATCATAAAAAAAATTTCCACTCTGGATACAGTTTCTACAGGTTAATAACAGCTAAAACAAATCTTTGAAACTAGATGCATGCTTAGAGGCCCTGGAGCATATGTGTATATTCATTCAATAAAACAGAAGAGCAGATGAAATTCACAAACATTGATTATTAATCAATACTTGCAGAATGTTTTAACTCATTGAAATGCCAAAACCAACTTTTTTTTTGTTGCACATTCTCTTGGACGGAAACCAATACTAAGTGACCAGAAAAAAGAAATACTGTTATTTCAATTATAATTTTTAAAAAGAGAAAAAAAAAAAAGGGGGGTGGGGGACATTTTTTTTTTTTGTCATGGAAAAAAATTGATTTACAATTTCACTTTTAGATGACTAAATACAAAACAATATTTACATACAAACTAACAAATATAATCAGAAAAGAAATAAAAAGAACAAGGGACATAAAAAAAGACTTTTTAAAACAAAAAGACAATTCCTCTTTAGTGAAGCTGGCTTATGACTTCTTTAAGATCGATTACGTTAACTCTTAATAACTAATGAATAATAGTTAGATCCATCCCCTCTTGCAAAAAAAATCTTGGTTACGCAAAAGTATACATTTACTCAAGAGTATAGAAAATTCTAGTTTTTTGATAGAAATGATAACTAGAAAAAACAAATATATATTAAAAGACAGTATTCTAGACTGGAATTCTGGATTAGTTACAAATATAATATTGATATTGTGTATTAATAAATTGTATTTGTCACAAATTCATTCTAGCAGGCCACGTAATGATTTCTACATAAGATTGTGCACAAAATGTTGTTTATTTAACTCTTGCTGAATATATGGGGGACTTTCCCCTGTTCAACATATAGAGGAGTTCCTGACCTTTTTTGTTCTCATTTTTCATGTAGGAGGTTTCATACCAGTTATCCTATATCTGAGATGAACCCTGCAGTGGTTTCCAGATCAGGCAGAAGATGATTATATTTTGAGTTTTCTCTGTGTGACCAATTAGCTAGTAAATTTTCCCCCAAAATGTGTACTGTCAAATTTCTAGGAAAATTGTTAGAGTCGTTTTTGAGATCTATGTCCACCCACCCAAGTTGTGTCACCAAAGAGTTTGCAAGCTAACAAAAGGAATTGTAATATTGAACTAAAAATAACCTTTAAAAAAAAATCAAAACATGTTCTTTAACTCGATACAAAATGTTTTTTGTTCTGCCTTTTATTTCATAAAGCTAAAATGACAGAGTGAGATGCTTCTCCATGGCTGAGTTGGATCAATTCACTTTCAACTTGTATAATCTGCCATTTTGTTTCTTCAATGCTAATATCTGAATTATGCATAAACTTTGTCAAACACAAAGACTTTTTAAAAGTAAAATGTCAGACTCCACATAGCAAACATTTTCTTCATTATACAATTAGTAGTTTGTCAGCACAACATAGAAAAAAACAACCCAAACTTTATAAATGTAAGTTATGATCTTTGGCTACAATAGGCAGGTGGGACTAATGATTGTCCTTCAAACATAGAAGGTTTTATACCTCTTAGTCTTAACATTTTTAACAAAATAAAGAAATTTGATAAAACATTTAATAAAATTAATTGTAAAACTATAAATGCATAGCCCTGCCTGAGTCTAACATGAGCTATTCTATATGTGGTTAAGCGCTTGGCTTCCGAACCTGGGGGTGGGGGGGTCATGAGTTTAAATCTCAGCGAAGACTTGATTTTGAATTTTGGGATTTTTAGGGCGCCCTTGAGTCCACCCAACTCTAATGGGTACCTGACTTCCAGTTGGGGAAAGCGGTCATCGTGATGGCCACATGACACCTGAGTCGTTAACAGTTGGCCAAAGAAACAGATGACCGTAACATCATCTTCCCCACAGATCGCAAGGTCTGAAAGGGGAACTATATGAAGAAGTAAGTTTGATCTATGTTGAATGCATTTTTTGTCAGCTGATTTTTCCATAGCTTACATAATGTTTACAAGTCAGAATTAGTGGCTATGGATACAATCAATCTAGATATAACTCTAGTTAAAGTTGCTCCATTGATATGGAAAGTTACTTACATAACATTCAGAATAGGCCATTTGAGATCACATTGTGCAACTGAAATTCTCAGTGTGACTTATAGCTTCATTTGACAGAAAATAAATAAAAAAGTAAATAATCCTTCAAGCCAGCCACTTCACAGTCAAACTACACATATAACTAATTCACATGAGCATAAGCCAAATGTCAATAATGTAGTAGTCTAATGAAAAAATACTCCACCATAGTCAATAAAACATGACAGGATTTTAATTGCAGATGGTTGAATTGAAAACAATCAATGATTCCTAATGCTGCATTTATAGATGTTTTTGAAAAAAAAAAGTATATATATATATATATATCAAATTGTTATTGTTTTTTTAATGTATTCTAAAACAACAGAAACTGATTTTATATCATTTTTGTATTTGCATTACTTAAGCTTTGAAGCTTAATTATTTGCAAGCCAAAGCACTATGGGAACCTTACCTAAGTTAAAAACAAACAAACAAAGGAGTAATGTGTCAAATTTCTGTTTTAGTAATGAATCTCTGTTGTGGCTTATCAAAATAAAAATTCTTAACAGCCTACAATATCCCCCCCCCCCCCCCCCTGAAAAAGATCATTTTAATCAATGGCATTAAGTCTTAATGTTTTTCATATTTTGGTATTGCTATCAAACAATAGTGCTCTAATAGAAAGATGAGCCTCTTTGTGCTGTCTATATCATGTTTTTATCTCCCAATTAGCTCACTGGGCTTGGACAACATATTGACCAACTACACACACACAATTTTCTTATGGTCACTGTAATGTTAAAAAGTTGGAATTTAGATTTATGATAAGCGAAATGAATATTTATTTAATCAATGAATATTTATTTAATCAGTTATCTTTTTTTGCATAACTGGAATATGCTATATTTTTCTCTTACCACTATCTTTGAGTATTCATATTTTCACTTCCCCGCTTTTTTTTTTTAGTCACTACAATGTACTTTTGTTTCTAACCAATTGTTGCAACCATATTGAACATTTTCCCTTTTATTCTTCTGTGATAGATACAGATAGTACATATTACTAACTTTGGATCACTATCATTTATATAAAATTAGATTACATTAGATGTATTTCAACTTAAGGTGTACAAATTAAAAACAAACAAACAAACAAATAAAAGAAAAGTTGAGATTCAAATCCAGTTACAATGAGAGTAACACATTAATTGATTTTAACCCAGCTGTCACATTTATTCAGATAAATCAGTGAATTTAAACATATTTCTTTCACCTCTTCCTTAGATTTAGCAAATCTATTTATCTAATACAAAAGAAAAAAAGAAAGAAAGTGGGCAAAACAGAAGTTCATAAAAAAAAAAAAGAAAATGAACAAAAATTTGGAATGTACAAACCAAATGCATGAGGTCCAGGCTGTGAGATATTCAACAAGCTAGACGCTGATAACGTGTGGGAAACAAACCAATGTACAGCTTATTAAAGGAACAAATAAAAATAAAAGAACAAATAAAAAACTGAACAAGTCAATCCTGAGCAGAAGTTAAAACTCCTTTTCTTAAACAATACTAGATTCACTTCATATTATATTAAGTTTCCTTTATTGTCATACATCTTTTGCTAGTAACTATCCATGAGAAAAAAAAAAAAAAAAGGTCAATCCAAAAGTCAAATACTTTAATGACCACTAGGTTTGGTAGCAAGGAGTGTAATTTCTCAAAAACAACTTTCTAATTTAAAAAAACAAACAAACTTGAGCTTGTTATTCTGAGATGCTTGGAGTACATACAGTTTAACATTTAAAAAAAAAAAGCCCTGACAACACAGATGGTTAAAAAAAAAACAGGACTTCTGGTTGAACGTGACAAATATGATCAAGAGCAGGATGATAACAAGCATGTCATTGAGCAAGACAAAATAAAAAGACATTTAGGCACGTGTAACATGTCACTTGTCTTTCACACATATATTAACAACATGGCGATGTGTGTGTGTGTGTCTGTGTGGGCACATGCTGTATGTGAATGATGTGGAACAAAGACAAAAAAAAATAAAAATCTTTACAACTATTTATAAAGACAATTTTAAATTTCATTAACTCTTTGAGGATGCAATAAAATAATCTGAGACATTAAGTTCATGGGAAATATCTTGGTAAGCCATTGAGAACAAGTAAATTGAAGCACTTGACCAATACCACATTACTAAATAAATAACTTTCATTCATTTTAGTTTCTTAAATAAACAAAAATATTACTCAGGTACACATTATTATATCAACCCTTTTTTTTCAAATACTTTCAACTAAAGTATTACTCAAAAGTAATATATAGCAATAATACAGATTTCTTTCTAAAAATAGTTCTTTGCAAAGATCTTTTAGTCAGGAAAATATTTGGCTTCAACATTAGAAAAAAATTATAATTGGACGGTGCAATGATAATAAAATAAAAGTTTAACTGAACAGAAGCATTTTTTTAGTGTATAAAATATGCTGGGCTTCAATGGATGCCAATAAACATTTTGTGTAAAGCACAGCTCATGCTGTAAATCTAACTCATCGACAATTCTGACCACAAAACACATTCTATTCACCAACAATGGATGTCTCAAATTATGGCACAAAGAAGATGGGTCACCTCAAAAGTGTCAATGAGCTGAATGAATTAAGAAAATAAAAATAAAAAACCCACATAACATTTACAGTGTTCTTATTTTTCATATCAGGCATGTCAGCTTCCGTCATCACAAAATATGTCTGTGTGTGTGTGTGCCAACTAAGATGTTGCAGTTCCTCCGTTGTAAGCATAATCAGCTTTATTGTGCATGATGAGCCTGTCCTCTACAAAGTAAAAACTATCCGATCTTGTTTCATAAGGGTGCCTAACCATGTCTTGGACTTCAGAGAGAAAAGAAAAAAAAATCAAAATATTAACATCTTCTATAAGTATATCACTTACATTGATATTGTATTAAATCACACATTTTGAATGAGATCTGATTAAACACAGTACACCACAGAATCTAGAATGTTTCCTGACTTATACCCCAAAGTGGATTTTCTAAGTTTTTATAAAAAAGTGAAATCTGGACAAAACTATAGTCAACTTTCTTGCCTTAAAAGAAGGTATAATAAAATACTTACTGGTTTCATCTCCAAGTTTTGGAAATTCATATATATGTTCTACAGTATTACGACTATGAGGGATACAAAATCCAAATTCAAAGTCAAAGCACTTAAGAACTCTATCCCTGAAATAATGTTTCTCAATCATTCTGAATTTATTCACTGGTTTCTCTCCAACAACAAACTCAACTCTGAAAATAGAAGACTTAGAAATGAGAAATATGAGACTAGCGGAACAGCCGTTACAAAAAGGGTACAGCACAAATTTGGAAAGAAAAATGAAAGTCTTATCAGGGGAAGAAAACCAGTCATTAAACTAAGCAACAAAAACTTACGTGGCGCCAACAGTTTTCAACTTTAAAAATTGTGGAGTGAACTGATAACGAACAAATCTTCCAGAATTGGGATCCTCATCAGGCTCTGGTAACTTTTCCTCTTCTTCTTCTTCTATAAAAGATTTAGACAGTAAAACCAATCTACAGTAAATGCTAAGTTATTTTTAAAAGAAATATTTACAATGACACATAGTACATTTAAACCAAATTAATTATAACACAACTATAACAGAAATTTGTGTATGTATATATATATATATATATGCAAATAGCTTCCAAAACTTTTTTATTTTCAAGCAAACAAACTTTTAACATAAATACATTTATTTACATATATATTTTCAGCTTAATTCTACTTACCATTTTCATAATTTGGAGCAGGTTTTGCAACTTCAAAAAGAACTTGATTAGAGTCAATATCCCTTAATTTGAATCTTGTGAAATCTATTCCATAAATATTGGCTTCAGGTGGGCATAAATACTCTAGATAGATATAGATACAAAAAAATTAAGATATGGAGTTTATACTTAATGTTTGTAGAATGCAAGCTTTACATTTTTGTCATTTATTGAGCAGAAGATAAAAAAAACTTGAAAAACATTACATACTAAAAGTATGTAACTCCAATTAAAAAAAAATGTTATTGTTTGTCAGGAGGCACAGAGGATGAGTGGTAAAATTTAGCTTCTGAACCAAAAAGATCTGGGTTCAAATTCTGGTGATGCATAGATCTTTAGGACCCTTCCGAGTTCAGAGAGCTCTAATGCGTACCTGACAGTAGGGGAAAAGTAAAGGCGGTTGGTCATTGTGATAGCCACATGACACCCTCATTTACCACAGTTACAGATACCTAACGTCTGTAAGTGGAACATTTTTTTGGCCTTGAACAAATACTTTTATCTGGAAGCAATTTTTGTTTCACAAACTTAACAGGATTTAACTCTTTCTCTCCTAATTGACGATACCAGCATTGATTTTGACCTCATTAAATTAAATTAATGTTTAATTTTATAAACTTGCTTTGTATTATATAAAAAGAGCATGCATTTTCCTTTAATTCTATACCAAATACAAAATTGTCTGATAACAAACAACAAAGCTATTGAAGCTTAATCATAATGGTAGTGAAATAGTAATGAACAAAATGTAGAATTCCTTTGAAACGTGGACAAATAATAACGGAGAGAAAGAGTTAAAGGAATTCCTTTCTTACTTTGTTCCCCCTAGAAGAGATCTTAGATGCTTTATAAGACCTTGGTCTCAAGTATATTGATAATGACAAAATTAAAACATTTTAACAACTTTGTGATTAAATGTTCACATTTCATTTAGAAGCACTGTCAAGATGAAGAATATATGTTATAAATTTAGATCTTAAATCTACAGCCTTTAAGACAAATTTAATAGAATAGAATATAGAGGAGATCTAAATTATAAGTTCTAGAATCTAGAGCTAGTAAAGATGTTAAGGTTACTTTAGCATTCAATTCTAAGATTATATGTCAATTATGATGATGGTCTAGTGACAGTCTAGTCTAGGACTGTCTCTAGACTCTAGATCTATACTTATCATGATTATATATATCTATGTATTATAGACATACATTATTGTCATAAATTATACTAGATCTAGAATGTTATACTCAGAACTCAGATTTATAATAATAATCAATGATAATCATAATGTGAAATGTCATAAATATAAACTTAAATAAAGGTGCCTATTTTGAAAATTTCTAGAATCTACAAGATTAGAAGATATTATCATCACATTATCAGACTTTCTAGATTAATCTAGATCTACAATAAAGTCACTTACTGTCAGTGCATTTACTAAGTCTAAGTACATCGTCAGGTGTCACAACATCTTTCTTTAGCAACTCTTCTTCAGTTATTGGATCGCATTTCGATTTTGCTTGTCTTCTGAGAAATCCTTCTTTTTTCTTCGATGAAGTTTTAGCTTCAGAGCTCATTTTACGGAATTAAATCAACTGTTTAGGCCTAGATAGGAAAACTAGATTTACACACGTATTAAAAATGAACACATAAACAAGAAAACGATACCCGTCTTATGTGTACGGAATTAATGCAACATCATTCGTCTTTGTTTACACTTCGTGAATACCTTTGTCACCTGTCAAAGCGTCAATCATGGCGGCGTTGACGATAGGAATTTTGGGACGCGTAAGGGAGGCAACCCTTAGCTAATAAATTTAGCATCAAGGTGGGTTAACAAAAAAACTAGTTTATTATAGCTTCTAAATATACTTATATAGGGCCTATTTTTGGAGATAAAGATGTAGATTTCTAGATCTATATCGATTATCTAGATCTGCTCAGCTAATAGGGACTTTAGTAAAGACTCATCATAGTGATCTATATTTGGTAATTTTCAGACAGTATCATGAGTATGGTATAATAATATTATGAGCTTCATAAAATAAGAGCACACAAAATAACCGAGACGGTAACAAAATGAAGCTAAGGTGCGCAACTCTGAAAAAAAACAACAACAACACAGTCCCAATCCATTTCTCACATAAATAATAAAATCCACTACTCTGGTAGGCCTTATTTAGAATTGTAGTAGAGTCGGTATGGTAAAGGTAAGTACCGTCTAGTTAGTACGTAGCCGTAGGCCTACTAAGTACTATTAGTAGTATTAGATCTACTACTATCAGTGTAAGTGTATCAGATCTACTTCTAGACTAGTTTCTAGATCAGTATATTATACTATATCTATTCATTGACTCATTATGATTATCATTACATTATAATAATTATTATTTATATTTATATAAATTATATCAACTACTAGAACTAGAATCGGTCTTGGCCACTAGGTCTAGAGTGACTCTAGAGTCAACGTCTACATCATCATCATAATAATCAAGAGGACTCCCCCCCCCCCCCCCCCCAAAAAAAAAAAAAGCTGAACATTAGAATTAGCCTTAATTAGGGTTTATTAAAAGATTTAGATATTTTTAAAAACAAGTCAAAAAATTAAAATGCTATTTAACTTTAGATAGGCCAATATTAAAATATTATAATATTCAATATACATCCTCTAGCCCTAGTCTGTTTTAGTGTTTGGGATCCCTCAACTCAAGAAAACATATAGAAACTAGAACAAATACAAAATAGAGCAATGGGATTTATAGAAACGAATATATCAATCTGATTAGAGTAACACCATTAGAAAATTCCCTTAACTTAGAAACACTTCAGGACAGAAGAATAAAAAGTAAAGTAGCTCTATAATACTTAAAACACTAAACTATAACTTACACAAGGATAGAGGCACATTTTTTATTCCATACCCTATAAAAACAAATCTGTACAAGTGCTCCTTCTTCCATAATCATAATGACATTAGAGAATGGGATGGACTGCCTGAATCAGACAGGAAAACCAATGATTTAGCAGAGTTTAAGTCATTGTTTAACATGGACAAGCATGACTAGATTGGCACATTAAATGTGCAGGACATAATTATCTTCTTTTTTGAAATAATGTCTGTAATATGAAAGATAAGATGATAGTCATAAAACGTAATAATATTATAGACCTAATAATAATCTTAATTCATTATCCAGGCATAAGGCATGATTATGGGATTTGTCTTACAATTTGTCATTACCATTTTACATTAAAAAAAACATTTATAACTAGATATAATCTAGATCTGTAGAAAATGAAATAGTAATATAAGTTCACATCAGTTTCACTCAAACATGTGAAATGTTTATTTAGATAGTGGAATTGTATTTAATGATATAATTGCCAGGGGAAAATGTGTGTGTGTGTGTCTATTTCAACACTCTCAAGAGTAATTTGTTTTTATAATCATTTGTCTTGTTACTCATTTGTGATTGTATACCAGGCTCTGACTTTAGATCTCGATCTATGGTCTTTACATTGATCTGTGAAACCCATCGCTCACTGTTAACTCAAACTCATCACATAAGCTTACTGTCAAATTTTTGAGACAAATTTCCTTATGGATAATATAGATTATTATTATATAATCTAGTTTCAACAATCAAACATATAAATAATAATATTTTTTTTGAGCCTTGAATACAAACACCTGTTCTTAAAGTAGGTTGTCAAAAAAACTTGGTTTCTTTCTTCTATTTTGTATAAAAGTTATGTCCTGTCTTTAGATCAGAATAAAATAGAACTTAATTTGATTTGATATAAGCAACAAATGACAATAAAAAACCAACAGAGTTTTTCAGACTTCCAAAAACAAAAAGAGGACATTTAAATTCCTTCTTTTGCCACATCTCTGGTATTATATCTATAATCTATATCTATAACTATATCTATAATGTCACATGGAAAGAAAAAGTGTGCAATACTGAGATCCTTGCGCGATCAGGTATTCCCAGCATTTTTACAGCCCTCAGACAACGCCGTTTGCGCTGGCTTGGACATGTTCGTCGGATGGAGGACAAGCGCATCCCGAAAGTCATCCTCTATGGTCAACTCGCGACTGGCACAAGAAAAACTGGTCGCCCCCATCTCCGTTACATAGATGTAATAAAACGCGACCTCAAATCAGCGAACATCAATAATGACAACTGGGAAGACATAGCTCTAGACCGCAACAGGTGGAGAGAGACAGTGACAAAGAAAGCTATGGACAGTGAAAGTACATGGGTCTCAGCCCAGGAAGAAAAACGCACAAACCGAAAAACGGCCAGCTCCTCTACCACCGAAGCAAAAGCCAAGGGGACCCTAACTTGCGCTATCTGTGGACGGGAGTGTCTCTCCAAAATAGGGCTCCACAGCCACATGAGGAAGTGTGCTCTGAGATGAACCATAGTCGTCCTACGACTGAAGAAGGAGGCCAATATCTATAACCAGCTATCCAGCTAACCCAACAATACATGATCTAGAAGTCTGCCAAAAGGCAGCTGCTTGCATGAGCAACTTGGAAGGCATTGATGGATATGATGCTTCACAAATAGATAAAAATTTTCACATTTGCTAATTTCTGGCCATCTAAAATATTTACTGCACCATGGTTATTGTATTAGAAATCGCATGTGGATTGTGCAATGAACATTGTTTAAAGGGTCAAGATTTGTGCTGTGTTAGCCTTACTCTTTTGTGCCTTACCAGCTGTATCCTATGGTAGCACTGGAGCTGGTTTTGGGTGTGTTATGGAGTGTGTGTTTGTGTTTCTATGGTGACGGTGGTAAGACGTTAACTATGCAGTGTGAATGATGCAAGATAAGCAGCATTGTCGTCAGCAGGCTTGGGTATGACAGACGACTCCAGATAGTCCGAGTGATTAGACGTATTTTGTGGTGAGTTAGATTTTGTTCAGAATACCATTTTATATTATTACTAAAGTCTACAACTAAATTCATCCCCCCAGGAGCTTTGGCTTGGAGGTAAAAATCTTCGTTCTGAAGGAAAATACGTAACATACCCATCCATCCATCCCATTGGCTCTGGCCTTCTTCAACACATCCATTCAGACATCTCCTGGGATTTTCGTCTCCACGCCCTAACCCCAAGTTGTTGTAGATCTGCCTCCACATCATCAGTCCATCGCATTCGGAGTCTGCCTTTGGGTCCCCTGCCTTTTTGTTTTTGCCTGTTTACAATTTTCGCTCCTCTGTTATCTGGCATTCTTTGAAGGTGACCTGCCCAACGTAGTCTGTTCTTTTTTTTTTTTATTTCAGTCACTATTGGTGGGTCTTCGTACAATTGATATAGACCTAGGGGGTTAGGGGTGATACACTTTACGGCATTTTTAAAGTAGATCCAGTGCTTTTTTTTTGGAAAAGAAATAGGTGCCGGTACTCAGTGATGGATTGTCTTACTTTTAACTACTAATAAATTAATAATAAACGTTAAAATACAAGAAAAGTAATAGTTTTTCCCTACATTGAAAAAGTTGCCGGTACGCCGTACCTGTGCGTACCGTCACAAAAAAAAAAGCAATGAGTAGATCAATCAGGTGTTTAATGGCATTACGCCTTAGGGCCCAGTTTCTTGCCAGAGCATAACGGGAGGATTCGTTCTCCCTGCTCTGTTCCCAATCGGATTTCATCTCAGGTGTTAAAGGGGAACCTCAATGGTCTCTTCAATTGTGGAACCTTCAAACACGAAGAGCTCCCGGTCCACTTGCCTTTGTCCGTTGGATAAAATTCTTTCCAACGGTCTTAGTGATTATGGCGCCTTGGGTGCCGATTCCCTGCTGGACTTTTCGACCAGGTGGTAAAGGGGTGAAGAGGTCCCGTTCCACGCCTGGCCGTTGGATAGAATCCTTTCTAACGGTCAACTGGATAATGGCGCCTTCACAATATAAGAACAAGGACATTCGAACGACCAACGGCAGGCTTGCATGCATACGTTAGTGCGTACGTTTTATAACAATAATGCCTACAGGTACGCGTTAGAGGCGGGCAAGCTCATGAGCGTTATGGAATAGTATATAGATTAGATGTATAGCCTAAACTAGTGTTTCCCACACTGTGTTCGGCGGAACCGTAGTGTTCCGCGAGGCCTGAATAGGTGTTCCACGAACTACTGGAATATTTAACTAGTAGGCCACCACGTGAGCTCTAAAAAACAAATAAGCAAAGTGTTCCGCTAAATACTCAGAATGTTCGAAGTGTTCCGTTAGAAAAAGTTTGGGAAACACTGGACAAAACTTTCGAATGACGTTGTCCGGGAAATGACACTCGCTCAGGGCCCGGCGCGCTACCAAAAGCGTCTTTGGTGGTGGTTGGGGCTTCATTCTTCCTTATAATCATACCACCAAGAACCACGCGAAGAACGGTTTTGTACATTTGACCAAGGTAGGGGACGCACTTTTCTTTCCCAGCGAGTCATCGGATTTACGGAGAGACATCTTGTTTTCCTTCTTGTTACTTGGCTACATCGATAGCAGCCAGTTGCTGTTGGCCTACACGAGGATAGGCCTACTGGAATGGAAAGTTCTTTATTTAGTTTGGATACTTTCAATTTGTCTAGACCTATATATATGCGTCAAAGATGGGCTTTAAAAGTGTCCGTATCTCGTTTGACTCCATTTGAATATCTTGTGTTGTACATGTTGTCTATATGTAGACCTAAATGTAATATAGGCCTAATCTTGGCCATGACCTAAATTCATTGACCACTTGGGCACTACAACAAACCACATGCCTAGATATGGTACGTTGGCCTTTTATCTTCAATCTTCTGACCATCCCGTGAACAAAAAATCGGCAGTATCAACTGGCTATAGGCCAATATGAACACTTCTAAGTAGCTAATACTTAGACTAAAGATTGTAGGGTAGGTGTGTTGGCATTTTGTGGTAATTGTTTGATAACTTATATGAGTGTAAAGAAATAGATATAGGCCCTGATTTAAAAGAACGCAGCACTGTGTTACCAGAGATTAAATAGTTATATATTGAATTCTACGGTTATACTTTCATTTGACGAGTTCTCTATTATTGCCGAAGCGGTACTTGTCAGAGTGACGTCATATACATGGCTCGACCGGCGAGTTTTCATAGTGGAAAATCCGCCGAATAATTTTGCGGCTGCAAATCTACGTTTTAGAAGTAAGGCCCCCCCCCCCCCCCCCATTTTAGCCAGAGTTTTGTTTTGTATCCTTTTGTTTTTCGTGTATAGATCTATATATAAAATTGAAATAACAATCCATGGCAATTGATATTTGTTCAGAGTTTTATATCATGCATTTTCCTCAGCAACTATTAACAAAGTGAACCCAACACTTTTGCACAAAGATTGGACAGGCGTGTCAAGTGGGAGACGGTAGATATCTGTAGATACCTTCCACCCATAGCACTATAGTATAAATAGATCAAGATATATATTTTATGTTAACAATCTTGGCTGTATGTTGGCTCATTTGTGCTGTTTATTTCAATAGTCTATGAGATGTTTTGCATATGGTAGGCCTATAGTTGTTGATGGTTAAATTAAAAAAGAAAAAAAAAATGTTAAAGCTTCTTCTGTCATCGGATAGCTAGATAACAGGTAGATGCAAGTTAAAGCTCACTCAAGTGTAGAAGCAATATAAACATTTAGGAGAAAAATAAACATTTAGTTTAGGAACAAGATGAACATTCTGTGTAGAAGCAAGATAACATTTAGTGTAGGAGCAATATGAACATTTAGTGTTGAAGACAGCTGAACATTTATTGTGGAAGCCAGATGAACATTTAGTGTAGAAGCAAGATGAGGAACATTTAGTGTAGAAGCCAGATGAGGAACATTTAGTGTAGAAGCAAGATGAGGAACATTTAGTGTAGAAGCAAGATGAGAAACATTTAGTGTAGAATCCAGATGAGGAACATTTAGTGTAGAAGCAAGATGAGGAACATTTAGTGTAGAAGCAAGATGAGGAACATTTAGTGTAGAAGCAAGATGAACAATGCATCCCCATTTAAAAAAAAACAACAAACTGTGCGGATTAATTTATTCTCAACGTTGTCTTATGATATTTTGTTTAGAAATGAACTCAGCAAGAATGTAGACTTACCTGCTAATGTATATATTCTGTCTGTATCAAAAGCTATTTTGTTTAGCAAAATTCAATAAAGCAATTCTTAAATGTATTTTTGTATTCTCTTCTATTCTATCTCCAGAAAATGAAGAGCTTGTTTGGTATAATGGTAAATGTCCTTGTATTACTGTCTGGGTTTGCGACTGTCATCGTATCATCTAAAGTCAAATCTGTACTTTACTTTGTGCCTAAATATCAGACTGCACAAACAGAAGTTTTTCCATTTCAAAATACCAGCTTGCCATGGAATGTCAGAGTAGATGACCTTGTGTCCAGGCTTACACTGGAAGAAATTCAGCTTCAAATGGCCCGAGGAGGTGCTGGGGAATATGGTGGACCTGCACCAGCTATACCAAGACTTGGTGAGATGCCATCATACTTAATACTTGAAATATTTCTATAAACTTATTTGTGTTGTTTGCCTGCACGAGCTCTACCAAGACTAGGTGAGACTCAGTCATGCTAAATAAATGAAATATTTCTGTAGGTCATTTTATGCTGCCTGTCTGTTCATCTGTCTCTCCCATTCATGTTAAAAAAAAAGAGTATTTAAAAAATCTGATTTGCCCACTTTCATCATGCTTGACAATGTAAAGTGTCGGCTTCTAGGGTCTTTTGAAAGTGTGTTGTAAATTAGTTTATATTTAATTTTGCAATTTATTTTGTATACACTTTTTATGAATTCTTAGAACAATACTAACTAAAGGTGTTGACTGTACCTTTGCTTGTTTAAAGGATTACAGAGTTCATAAAATGTTGACTGTACCTTTGCTTGTTTGGATTGTAGAACTAAATGCTTTATTTCCTTCATAAATTAAAGCAATTAAGAAACAGCAAGAACAACCTGTGAGTTTGTATGTACCGTATTTTTTGCCGTATAAGACGCTCCGGCATATAAGACGCACCCAATTTAAAAGGAGGAAAATCTAGAAAAAAAAGATTCTGAACGTACCGTATTTTTCGCCGTATAAGACGCACCAACTTTCCCCCCCCAGTTTTGGAGAAGAAAAAGTGCGTCTTATACGACGAAAAATATGGTAATCATTTCATCACTTTGTTTCATTATGTAATGAAAAGGCTTCCAATAAACAAAGTGTTGGCATTCTTTCTGTTTTTTTTCCTCAGGTATTGGTCCCTACAACTGGGATACTGAATGTTTGCGTGGTGATGTTGAAACGGCTGAAAATGCCACAGCATTCCCTCAAGCTGTTGGCTTAGCTGCAACATTTAGGTGATCTTTTTATTTTAGGCTAGATGTCATTTGAAGCTTTAATATAAAATGTAATACACAATTTTTTTTATTTTTTTTAAAAATACATTTTAATAAAACTGTTAGGAATCTTTGCTTTAAAACAGAAGCTGTTGGCTCTTTAAAGTAAAATTTGTATTTTTTGTACAGTCAAACCTTGTGATATATATTACTTTCTTGTTCTGTCTTTAAAGACTTGAGAACTTGTAAGTGAATAAATTTCCCCTTGATACCTTCTAGTTCATTAGACAAGGGTTGTAGTACTCTCTTGCATGTATCTATCACCAATTGTTGAGGAAGTTCTTATATAGCTAGCACAGCTATCAACTATCTCAAGCTTTTCACAACAAATGTCAGGCAACCATTATGAAACCTGAGGCACTTCCAATTAAAATTGAACATTTCTGCCTCTGACTAAATATGAACTCAATCTTCATTTTGAGAGACAAGCATTTTATTTTAGACCTCCATAGATATTAAATGATATCTACTATTACATTTATTAATAATTATGAGCTGGGAACATCATCAAACTAGTCAAGATAGTTTGAAAGTAGTATTACTGTAATTGACTAAAGGATTGTTTTTCAGTCCTCAGCTTCTATATGATGTAGCTACAGCTGCTGGCCGAGAGGTTAGAGGGAAACATAATGATTATGTCAGGAGAGGAATTTATGGAAGCCACACAGGAGCCAGCTGTTTCAGTCCAGTCATCAACATTGCCAGAGATGGACGTTGGGGTAGGCTACAGGTATATACTTGTGATAATTTTAATATATTGTCCAGTTCCTGCCAACTATATATTTACAACAGTCATCACATTATTCTTAATTATTTAAAATGATTTAACTAAAAGAAAAACATACTAATTGTCAAATATTTAAGGTTATATTCTGCTTTACTTTTGAAGTTTAGGAATCCAGAAAAATAAAGTAAACACTTTACATAACAGCATGCCTTTGGCTGTTATGCACATAAATTTCATTTCCTTTATTTGTTTATTGTGTTACACTTAAGTTATCTCTGTCTTGATTATGCAGGAAACTTATGGTGAAGATCCATATATGAGTGGCAAACTTGCAGAGAGTTTTATTCAAGGTTTACAAGGTAAATGCATGATGTTATAAATAAACAATAACCACTTTCTACTGTAACTAATTCAATGCTCACCCACACAGACTAAAAGGTGATGCTTTATTCTTGGAGTTAATGTTCATGATTTGAGAATATACTATTCATTTCTCTTTCCCCCTTGTTGATACTTGGTTGTTGGTTTTGTAGCTAGTGTAACTAAACTGGTGTAGGTGTATTATAGTCTTAATGTAAAACTTGAAATAAACTTGAACAGACTTCTTGTTTAAACTTTTATTAACAAATATGCACAGCTTTCAACTTGGATATAGATAGATGTAGAAAGTCAAAAAGGATAATCTAAACAAGTACAACCAAGACCATTTGTTATAGAAGGCCTCACCACTGACCTGTGATGTCACAACCTGTGGGCTGTGGAGACCAATAGCTTGTCTTGTTGCCACATAGTACAGGCCTGTTGATGTGGCAACAGGCAATTGGTCTAAACTGCCTACAGGTTGTGACGATGCAGGCCAGTCTTCAGGCCTACTATATTGAATGGTCTCGGTATAACTCACTAAAAATACACATCTTGCTGTCACTTGTCTCGTGCTTGTTCTCCTACTTCCACTGTCACACCTCTATTTATTATTAACTGTATTATGACAGACACCCTCATGGTTTCATCAGAATCTTTTCAACCAACACAACCAAACCATCTTTTCCCATGGTTATATCAGAAACACACACATTCACTTCATTAAACCCCCCCCCCCCTCCCTCATTTCTTTATCCCTTCAGACCTAGGATTGGTTACACTTAGCACACACTGACATGTTGTGGCAAGTTTAAATTTACCTGCATCTTTGTTAATTCCTACCAGGTAACCACTCAAGATATGTCCAAGCAACAGGTGGCTGTAAACACTTTGATGTCCATGCAGGACCTGAAGATATTCCTGTACCCAGGGAGACATTTAATGCTATAGTGAGTAGATGGCATTAAATGTAACACTGCAAAGTTTATGTTACAATTACTATACACCTAGAAGTTGAACTTAATTTTCAATCATCTTAAAATTAACATGTATTAACACTAGTTCTCATTTAGGCTAATTCTTTTACTGATTGAATTTACACGAGGCAATTAAAAAAAAAATATTGTCATCAATTTAAGCTTCTTTATTTAGTTATCTATGAAAACTTTCCAAATTTACAAAACAAAACACATTTAAAAAAAAATAATTTTTTGTGATCTTGCTTTTGAACCTGGGTTCAAATCCTGGTGATGACTGAGATTTTTAATTTTGGGATCTTTAGGGAACCTCTGAGTACAGCCAGCTTAATAGGGAAAAGTAAAGGCGGTAGATCATTGTGCTGGCCACCTGACACTTTCATTAACTGTGGGCCACAGAAGCAGATGACCTTTACATCATCTTTCCTATAGACTGTATGGTGTGAAAGGGAAACTGTCCTTCTTTGAATTGCTTTCATAACATACTATGACCTGTGAAATCTCTTTTTCATGCACATTTTGTCAGGTCTCAGAACGTGACTGGAGAATGACCTTCCTGCCTGCATTCAGACAGTGTGTGAGAGCTGGGACCTTTAGTGTCATGTGTAGCTACAACAGGTTAGGAATAGGCTAACAATGCAATTAACAAATTCATCATAGAAAGTCATACTTCTTTAAAAAATTGAGAAAAAAAAGTTATGCTCTTTTTATTCAATTATTCAGCTCCAGGTATTTCTTTCTGAATGTTACTTGAGTAGAAAGGATATTTGAACCGTAATAGCTACATTAAATGTTAACTGTCAATACTTAAAACTAAAAATAACCTTCTAAAAAGGATTTCATTTTCCTGTCTATCTCATTCTTTTTCTGCAGACTTGAACACATTCATGAAACCATTGCTCATAACTCATAACTCCTTACTCTAAAAATATGTGAAATATAGCTCTGGGTCCCATTTACAGTTGTATTTGTAGTTATATCAGCAAAATATGGATTCTGTTTTTTAAACACAGTAGAATGCTTGAAATTTATTTGTTAATGTCACACTTTAGTGCGTAAGCCAGAAGTGAGAGATAGAGAGAAATACTCTCATATTGCAAGCCAGAAGTGAGAGATAGAGATTGTCTCATATCGCAAGCCAGAAGTGAGAAATAGAGAGAGATACTCTCATATTGCAAACCAGAAGTGAGAGATAGAGATTGTCTCATACTGCAAGCCAGAAGTGAGAGATAGAGATTGTCTCATATTGCAAGCCAGAAGTGAGAGATAGAGATTGTCTCATATTGCAAGCCAGAAGTGAGAGATACTATCAAACCGAAAGCCAGAAGTGAGAGATAGAGAGAGATACTCTCATATTGCAAGCCAGAAGTGAGAGATAGAGATTGTCTCATATCGCAAGCCAGAAGTAAGAGATAGAGAGAGATTGTCTCATATTGCTAGCCAGAAGTGAGAGATAGAGATTGTCTCATATCGCAAGCCAGAAGTAAGAGATAGAGAGAGATTGTCTCATATTGCAAGCCAGAAGTGAGAGATACTCTCATATCGCAAGCCAGAAGTGAGAGATAGAGAGAGATACTCTCATATTGCTAGCCAGAAGTGAGAGATAGAGATTGTCTCATATCGCAAGCCAGAAGTGAGAGATAGAGAGAGATACTCTCGTATTGCAAGACAGAAGTGAGAGATAGAGATTGTCTCATATTGCAAACCAGAAGTGAGAGATAGAGATTGTCTCATATTGCAGACCAGAAGTGAGAGATAGAGATTGTCTCATATTGCAAGCCAGAAGTGAGAGATAGAGATTGTCTCATATTGCAAGCCAGAAGTGAGAGATAGAGAGAGATACTGTCATATTGCAAGCCAGAAGTGAGAGATAGAGATTGTCTCATATCGCAAGCCAGAAGTGAGAGATAGAGAGAGATTGTCTCATATTGCAAGCCAGAAGTGAGAGATAGAGAGAGATACTCTCATATTGCTAGCCAGAAGTGAGAGATAGAGATTGTCTCATATCACAAGCCAGAAGTGAGAGATAGACAGAGATACTCTCATATTGCAAGACAGAAGTGAGAGATAGAGATTGTCTCATATTGCAAACCAGAAGTGAGAGATAGAGATTGTCTCATATTGCAGACCAGAAGTGAGAGATAGAGATTGTCTCATATTGCAAGCCAGAAGTGAGAGATAGAGATACTCTCATATTACAAGCCAGAACTGAGAGATAGTCTCATATCGCAAGCCAGAAGTGAGAGATAGAGAGAGATACTCTCATATTGCAAGACAGAAGTGAGAGATAGAGATTGTCTCATATTGCAGACCAGAAGTGAGAGATAGAGAGAGAGAGATACTCTCATATTGCAAAACAGAAGTGAGAGATAGAGATTGTCTCATATTGCAAGCCAGAAGTGAGAGATAGAGATTGTCTCATATTGCAGACCAGAAGTGAGAGATAGAGAGAGATACTCTCATATTGCTAGCCAGAAGTGAGAGATAGAGATACTCTCATATTGCAAGCCAGAAGTGAGAGATACTCTCATATCGCAAACCAGAAGTGAGAGATAGAGAGAGATACTCTCATATTGCAAGACAGAAGTGAGAGATAGAGATTGTCTCATATTGCAAGCCAGAAGTGAGAGATAGAGATTGTCTCATATTGCAAGCCAGAAGTGAGAGATAGAGATTGTCTCATATTGCAAGCCAGAAGTGAGAGATACTCTCATATCGCAAGCCAGAAGTGAGAGATAGAGAGAGATACTCTCATATTGCAAGACAGAAGTGAGAGATAGAGATTGTCTCATATTGCAAGCCAGAAGTGAGAGATAGAGAGAGATTGTCTCATATTGCAAGCCAGAAGTGAGAGATAGAGATTGTCTCATATTGCAGACCAGAAGTGAGAGATAGAGATACTCATATTGCAAGCCAGAAGTGAGAGATAGAGATACTCTCATATTGCAAGCCAGAAGTGAGAGATAGAGATTGTCTCATATTGCAAGCCAGAAGTGAGAGATAGAGATTGTCTCATATTGCAAGCCAGAAGTGAGAGATAGAGATTGTCTCATATTGCAAGCCAGAAGTGAGAGATACTCTCATATCGCAAGCCAGAAGTGAGAGATAGACAGAGATGCTCTCATATTGCAAGCCAGAAGTGAGAGATAGAGATTGTCTCATATCGCAAGCCAGAAGTGAGAGATAGAGAGAGATTGTCTCATATTGCAAGCCAGAAGTGAGAGAGACTCTCATATCGCAAGCCAGAAGTGAGAGATAGAGAGAGATACTCTCATATTGCTAGCCAGAAGTGAGGGATAGAGATTGTCTCATATCGCAAGCCAGAAGTGAGAGATAGAGAGAGATACTCTCATATTGCAAGACAGAAGTGAGAGATAGAGATTGTCTCATATTGCAAGCCAGAAGTGAGAGATAGAGAGAGATACTCTCATATTGCAAGACAGAAGTGAGAGATAGAGAGAGATACTCTTATATTGCAAGCCAGAAGTGAGAGATACTCTCATATCGCAAGCCAGAAGTGAGAGATAGAGAGAGATACTCTCATATTGCAAGACAGAAGTGAGAGATAGAGATTGTCTCATATTGCAGACCAGAAGTGAGAGATAGAGATTGTCTCATATTGCAAGCCAGAAGTGAGAGATAGAGATACTCTCATATTGCAAGCCAGAACTGAGAGATAGTCTCATATCGCAAGCCAGAAGTGAGAGATAGAGAGAGATACTCTCATATTGCAAGACAGAAGTGAGAGATAGAGATTGTCTCATATTGCAAGCCAGAAGTGAGAGATAGAGAGAGATACTCTCATATTGCAAGCCAGAAGTGAGAGATAGAGAGAGATACTCTTATATTGCAAGCCAGAAGTGAGAGATAGAGATTGTCTCATATTGCAAGCCAGAAGTGAGAGATAGAGATACTCTCATATTGCAAGCCAGAACTGAGAGATAGTCTCATATCGCAAGCCAGAAGTGAGAGATAGAGATTGTCTCATATTGCAGACCAGAAGTGAGAGATAGAGATTGTCTCATATTGCAAGCCAGAAGTGAGAGATAGAGATACTCTCATATTGCAAGCCAGAACTGAGAGATAGTCTCATATCGCAAGCCAGAAGTGAGAGATAGAGAGAGATACTCTCATATTGCAAGACAGAAGTGAGAGATAGAGAGAGATACTCTTATATTGCAAGCCAGAAGTGAGAGATAGAGATTGTCTCATATTGCAAGCCAGAAGTGAGAGATAGAGAGAGATACTCTCATATTGCAAGCCAGAAGTGAGAGATAGAGAGAGATACTCTTATATTGCAAGCCAGAAGTGAGAGATAGAGATTGTCTCATATTGCAAGAAAGAAGTGAGAGATAGAGATTGTCTCATATTGCAAGCCAGAAGTGAGAGATAGAGATTGTCTCATATTGCAGACCAGAAGTGAGAGATAGAGATTGTCTCATATTGCAAGCCAGAAGTGAGAGAGACTCTCATATCGCAAGCCAGAAGTGAGAGATAGAGAGAGATACTCTCATATTGCTAGAAAGAAGTGAGGGATAGAGATTGTCTCATATCGCAAGCCAGAAGTGAGAGATAGAGAGAGATACTCTCATATTGCAAGACAGAAGTGAGAGATAGAGATTGTCTCATATTGCAAGCCAGAAGTGAGAGATAGAGATACTCTCATATTGCAAGCCAGAACTGAGAGATAGTCTCATATCGCAAGCCAGAAGTGAGAGATAGAGATTGTCTCATATTGCAGACCAGAAGTGAGAGATAGAGATTGTCTCATATTGCAAGCCAGAAGTGAGAGATAGAGATACTCTCATATTGCAAGCCAGAACTGAGAGATAGTCTCATATCGCAAGCCAGAAGTGAGAGATAGAGAGAGATACTCTCATATTGCAAGACAGAAGTGAGAGATAGAGAGAGATACTCTTATATTGCAAGCCAGAAGTGAGAGATAGAGATTGTCTCATATTGCAAGCCAGAAGTGAGAGATAGAGAGAGATACTCTTATATTGCAAGCCAGAAGTGAGAGATAGAGATTGTCTCATATTGCAAGAAAGAAGTGAGAGATAGAGATTGTCTCATATTGCAAGCCAGAAGTGAGAGATAGAGATTGTCTCATATTGCAGACCAGAAGTGAGAGATAGAGATTGTCTCATATTGCAAGCCAGAAGTGAGAGAGACTCTCATATCGCAAGCCAGAAGTGAGAGATAGAGAGAGATACTCTCATATTGCTAGAAAGAAGTGAGGGATAGAGATTGTCTCATATCGCAAGCCAGAAGTGAGAGATAGAGAGAGATACTCTCATATTGCAAGACAGAAGTGAGAGATAGAGATTGTCTCATATTGCAAGCCAGAAGTGAGAGATAGAGATTGTCTCATTTTGCAGACCAGAAGTGAGAGATAGAGATACTCTCATATTGCAAGCCAGAACTGAGAGATAGAGAGAGATACTCTCATATTGCAAGACAGAAGTGAGAGATAGAGATTGTCTCATATTGCAAGCCAGAAGTGAGAGATAGAGAGAGATACTCTCATATTGCAAGCCAGAAGTGAGAGATAGAGAGAGATACTCTTATATTGCAAGCCAGAAGTGAGAGATAGAGATTGTCTCATATTGCAAGCCAGAAGTGAGAGATAGAGATACTCTCATATTGCAAGACAGAAGTGAGAGATAGAGAGAGATACTCTTATATTGCAAGCCAGAAGTGAGAGATACTCTCATATCGCAAGCCAGAAGTGAGAGATAGAGAGAGATACTCTCATATTGCAAGACAGAAGTGAGAGATAGAGATTGTCTCATATTGCAGACCAGAAGTGAGAGATAGAGATTGTCTCATATTGCAAGCCAGAAGTGAGAGATAGAGATACTCTCATATTGCAAGCCAGAACTGAGAGATAGTCTCATATCGCAAGCCAGAAGTGAGAGATAGAGAGAGATACTCTCATATTGCAAGACAGAAGTGAGAGATAGAGATTGTCTCATATTGCAAGCCAGAAGTGAGAGATAGAGAGAGATACTCTCATATTGCAAGCCAGAAGTGAGAGATAGAGAGAGATACTCTTATATTGCAAGCCAGAAGTGAGAGATAGAGATTGTCTCATATTGCAAGCCAGAAGTGAGAGATAGAGATTTTCTCATATTGCAAGCCAGAAGTGAGAGATAGAGATTGTCTCATATTGCAAGCCAGAAGTGAGAGATAGAGATTGTCTCATATTGCAAGCCAGAAGTGAGAGATACTCTCATATCACAAGCCAGAAGTGAGAGATAGAGAGAGATTGTCTCATATTGCAAGCCAGAAGTGAGAGATACTCTCATATCGCTAGCCAGAAGTGAGAGATAGAGAGAGATACTCTCATATTGCAAGACAGAAGTGAGAGATAGAGTTTGTCTTATATTGCAGACCAGAAGTGAGAGATAGAGAGAGAGAGATACTCTCATATCGCAAGCCAGAAGTGAGAGATAGAGAGAGATTGTCTCATATTGCAAGCCAGAAGTGAGAGATACTCTCATATCGCAAGCCAGAAGTGAGAGATAGAGAGAGATACTCTCATATTGCAAGCCAGAAGTGAGAGATAGAGAGAGATACTCTTATATTGCAAGCCAGAAGTGAGAGATAGAGATTGTCTCATATTGCAAGAAAGAAGTGAGAGATAGAGATTGTCTCATATTGCAAGCCAGAAGTGAGAGATAGAGATTGTCTCATATTGCAGACCAGAAGTGAGAGATAGAGATTGTCTCATATTGCAAGCCAGAAGTGAGAGAGACTCTCATATCGCAAGCCAGAAGTGAGAGATAGAGAGAGATACTCTCATATTGCTAGAAAGAAGTGAGGGATAGAGATTGTCTCATATCGCAAGCCAGAAGTGAGAGATAGAGAGAGATACTCTCATATTGCAAGACAGAAGTGAGAGATAGAGATTGTCTCATATTGCAAGCCAGAAGTGAGAGATAGAGATACTCTCATATTGCAAGCCAGAACTGAGAGATAGTCTCATATCGCAAGCCAGAAGTGAGAGATAGAGAGAGATACTCTCATATTGCAAGACAGAAGTGAGAGATAGAGAGAGATACTCTTATATTGCAAGCCAGAAGTGAGAGATAGAGATTGTCTCATATTGCAAGCCAGAAGTGAGAGATAGAGAGAGATACTCTCATATTGCAAGCCAGAAGTGAGAGATAGAGAGAGATACTCTTATATTGCAAGCCAGAAGTGAGAGATAGAGATTGTCTCATATTGCAAGAAAGAAGTGAGAGATAGAGATTGTCTCATATTGCAAGCCAGAAGTGAGAGATAGAGATTGTCTCATATTGCAGACCAGAAGTGAGAGATAGAGATTGTCTCATATTGCAAGCCAGAAGTGAGAGAGACTCTCATATCGCAAGCCAGAAGTGAGAGATAGAGAGAGATACTCTCATATTGCTAGAAAGAAGTGAGGGATAGAGATTGTCTCATATCGCAAGCCAGAAGTGAGAGATAGAGAGAGATACTCTCATATTGCAAGACAGAAGTGAGAGATAGAGATTGTCTCATATTGCAAGCCAGAAGTGAGAGATAGAGATTGTCTCATTTTGCAGACCAGAAGTGAGAGATAGAGATACTCTCATATTGCAAGCCAGAACTGAGAGATAGAGAGAGATACTCTCATATTGCAAGACAGAAGTGAGAGATAGAGATTGTCTCATATTGCAAGCCAGAAGTGAGAGATAGAGAGAGATACTCTCATATTGCAAGCCAGAAGTGAGAGATAGAGAGAGATACTCTTATATTGCAAGCCAGAAGTGAGAGATAGAGATTGTCTCATATTGCAAGCCAGAAGTGAGAGATAGAGATACTCTCATATTGCAAGACAGAAGTGAGAGATAGAGAGAGATACTCTTATATTGCAAGCCAGAAGTGAGAGATACTCTCATATCGCAAGCCAGAAGTGAGAGATAGAGAGAGATACTCTCATATTGCAAGACAGAAGTGAGAGATAGAGATTGTCTCATATTGCAGACCAGAAGTGAGAGATAGAGATTGTCTCATATTGCAAGCCAGAAGTGAGAGATAGAGATACTCTCATATTGCAAGCCAGAACTGAGAGATAGTCTCATATCGCAAGCCAGAAGTGAGAGATAGAGAGAGATACTCTCATATTGCAAGACAGAAGTGAGAGATAGAGATTGTCTCATATTGCAAGCCAGAAGTGAGAGATAGAGAGAGATACTCTCATATTGCAAGCCAGAAGTGAGAGATAGAGAGAGATACTCTTATATTGCAAGCCAGAAGTGAGAGATAGAGATTGTCTCATATTGCAAGCCAGAAGTGAGAGATAGAGATTGTCTCATATTGCAAGCCAGAAGTGAGAGATAGAGATTGTCTCATATTGCAAGCCAGAAGTGAGAGATAGAGATTGTCTCATATTGCAAGCCAGAAGTGAGAGATACTCTCATATCACAAGCCAGAAGTGAGAGATAGAGAGAGATTGTCTCATATTGCAAGCCAGAAGTGAGAGATACTCTCATATCGCTAGCCAGAAGTGAGAGATAGAGAGAGATACTCTCATATTGCAAGACAGAAGTGAGAGATAGAGTTTGTCTTATATTGCAGACCAGAAGTGAGAGATAGAGAGAGAGAGATACTCTCATATCGCAAGCCAGAAGTGAGAGATAGAGAGAGATTGTCTCATATTGCAAGCCAGAAGTGAGAGATACTCTCATATCGCAAGCCAGAAGTGAGAGATAGAGAGAGATACTCTCATATTGCTGGCCAGAAGTGAGAGATAGAGATTATCTCATATCGCAAGCCAGAAGTGAGAGATAGAGAGAGATACTCTCATATTGCAAGACAGAAGTGAGAGATAGAGATTGTCTCATATTGCAAGCCAGAAGTGAGAGATAGAGTTTGTCTCATATTGCAGACCAGAAGTGAGAGATAGAGAGAGAGAGATACTCTCATATTGCAAGACAGAAGTGAGAGATAGAGAGAGATACTCTCATATTGCTAGCCAAAAGTAAGAGATAGAGATTGTCTCATATCGCAAGCCAGAAGTGTGAGATAGAGAGAGATACTCCCATATTGCAAGACAGAAGTGAGAGATAGAGATTGTCTCATATTGCAGACCAGAAGTGAGAGATAGAGATTGTCTCATATTGCAAGCCAGAACTGAGAGATAGAGAGAGATACTCTCATATTGCAAGACAGAAGTGAGAGATAGAGTTTGTCTCATATTGCAGACCAGAAGTGAGAGATAGAGAGAGATACTCTCATATTGCAAGACAGAAGTGAGAGATAGAGATTGTCTCATATTGCAAGCCAGAAGTGAAAGATAGAGATTGTCTCATATTGCAGACTAGAAGTGAGAGATAGACATACTCATATTGCAAGCCAGAAGTGAGAGATAGAGATACTCTCATATTGCAAGCCAGAAGTGAGAGATAGTCTCATATCGTAAGCCAGAAGTGAGAGATAGAGAGAGATACTCTCATATTGCAAGACAGAAGTGAGAGATAGAGATTGTCTCATATTGCAAGCCAGAAGTGAGAGATAGAGAGAGATAGTCTCATATTGCAAGCCAGAAGTGAGGGATAGAGATTGTCTCATATTGCAAGCCAGAAGTGAGAGATAGAGAGAGATACTCTCATATTGCAAGCCAGAAGTGAGAGATAGAGATTGTCTCATATCGCAAGCCACAAGTGAGAGGGCTTATTAAGCCTTAGTGCACAAGCTGGTTATTAGGTTACACTTTGTATGTGTAAGTGAAAAAAGATGTTTACTGCTTGACTGAATCATCTAGAGAACCTTGGAGAAATATTGATGTTAACAAATGTAATTTTGGAATATTTAGAACTAGATTGAAGGTCAAGGCAGAAGTTTAAGAAACTAGAGTTAAATGTTAACAAAGATGTAAACAATTCAGAAAAGTCTTTATCATTGACTATATAAGGAATTTTGAGCTAGCTATCGTGAATGATTGTTCCAAGAATGTTCAGTATTTGATGGATATTTATTAATCTACAGTATCTTCACTGTATTGAATAATAAAATTATATGTTCATCAAGTTATTGTACAAGTGATCTATATTTTATTGTTCGTTCATTGCTGGATTACTTATTGCACTGAGTTTGAAAGCATTAATAATTATAATAATAATTATAGCTTTGATATAGCGCTACTTTCATGCTTATAGGCATGTGCTCAGCATTGAACTCAAAGGAAATATTTTCTACACTATGTTTCTTCAGTTTTTACTACTCTTCAATATAAAATCATCACAGTCCAAAAAATTAGCAAAAAAAGTTTTTCTCATAGCTGATACAATGCACAATTTTAATGTATCTTTTTAGAATCAATGGAGTTCCAGCTTGTGCCAATGGCAAGCTTTTGACTGACATACTGCGTAATGAATGGAACTTCACTGGTTACGTTGTGAGTGATGAGCAGGCGATAGAAAACATCATTACCAGACATCACTACCTCAACAACAGTGTGGACACTGCTGCAGCTTGTGTGAATGCTGGATGTAACCTTGAACTTTCACCTAACCTTCCCCAACCAGTTTACTTATCTATCGGTTAGTTATTAAAAAAGATTTTTTTTTTCTTTTTTCATTAATTGAGCATTCTATATTGTGAGTTAAGTGAATGAATTGTGAAATTGAATTAGGAATTCTGTCATTGCAGAGCAGAGCACTTCTCATCTGGTCAAATATTGAAATAGGAGGTGCGGTGGCTGAACGTTAAAGCGCTTGGCTTCCGAACCGTGGGTCTAAGGTCCGAAGACTGGGATTTTTTATTTTGGGATCTTTGGGCGCCTCATGACACCCTCGTTAACCGCAGGCCACAGAAACAGATGACCTTTACATCATCTGCCCTATAAACCACAAGGTCTGAAAGGGGAACTTTACATTAAATACTGAAATAGTGATTACATAGTTTGTTTTGTTTTCAATAGGTGCTTTCCTTTTGCTGTGAATATATTATTAGTATACATTTTCATTAAATTCATTCTAGCTCAATAAATATGCTTTTGTAATTCACATATTTGCAATTTAGTTGATGCTGTAAATCAAGGGAAGTTATCAGAGAATCTTGTGAGGGAAAGAGTTAAGCCCCTCTTCTACACTAGAATGAGACTTGGAGAGTTTGACCCAGAAGACAACAACCCTTATGCCAGTTTGTCCAACAGAGATGTAGAAACCCCAGAACACCAGGCACTGGCCATTGAAGCTGCTGCCCAATCATTTGTCTTGCTCAAGAACCGGAACAATATCCTACCACTTCAAGAAGATGACCACAAAAGGGTTGCAGTAAGTAGACATGGAATTTATTAAATGGTCAAGTGCTATCATGCATATTTTAATATTTTATAATAAGGCTTGGCAATTACATCTGCATTAACATCATATTAATACATTTCCTATTTCTCTGTAATTAATTCTAAGACTGTCTACATAGTGGCTAACTTTGACTGAGAAATGGTGAGCATTTGTTTGTCTTGAAAAAACCAGTGTCTCTTTGACCAATTAAATAAAAAAAAAAATTGGCTGCTGATAGTAAATTCAGATTTTTATTGGCTGAATGATTCTATTCACAAGTTATACAAGCTATTTCATCCTACTTTTTGGTGTTCTTAAAATCTTTTTGTTGCTCAGAAATGCTTGACTGCTACTGTATTGAACATGGCACCTTTAATATCAACAGATAATGGGTCCAATGGCAAACAACTATGCACAAATATTTGGAGACTACACTCCCTGGCAGGATCGTAGCTTCACCAAGACTCCATTAGAAGCACTAAAAAATGTGTATCCAGGAATCAAGTACCATGTAGGATGTCTGGATGGAACACCCTGCAAGTCATACCAGGCTCAGATTGTACCCAAGATTGTTACTGGTGCTGACCTCATTTTTATAGCTCTTGGCACAGGTTAGTAAATCATTAGTAAACAGTGAAAAGAAATTTGACCAAGGGCATATGATGCAGGAGAAATAGATTTTTAGTTTCTATGGTCTAGGTTTATAGTGTCCTTTTAACTTGCCAATTTGTTGTTCTAATATAATATAGCTTCTGATTGTCACTAACCGTCAATATATTACTGCTTTTAGAGTGGCTGAGTTGGCATCTTTAGGGGTAAGACTGCTGGCAGACTTGCAAACAATAGGATTAAAATGTGTTGAGTACTTTGTTCACATGGCAAAACAACAGTCTCAATAAAATAAAACTCTCTGTTGATAATGCCAAAATGTTCTAACATTAATAGATAACATGTACAGCACTAATCCAATATGTCAGTCAAAGAATGGGTAGATAGTCATGATTTCTGCACAAACAGTTTACACAAAATAAAATTTCTCCTCTCTACAAATCAAGTGGGCCCTTTTTCCTTGGAAGACATTTTGGAGAACCTGTTTACCATCGAGGTAGAGATACCCACTTTCCTCCCAAGGCAAAAATAAACTCCTCCAAACAATTCTGTTTTTCTTATTTACTAGAATAGGCTATTTCTACATCTATAGGGGTGTGGGCTGAGACTTGTAAACTCTGGAGTGTTTGAGTCAATGGTAGAGCCTCCACATTTATTTCCTCTACTTACTGATTCCTGTAAAGCCCCATGGGAGCATAGGGCCACAATCAACCACACCTCTCCACTGAACTCAGTTTGGACCGCTTCACATATTTAGAAACCATTTGTCTTTCATTTTAAGATAATTTTAGTAATAAAGAAACTGCAGGTCTGTAATTTGGTATACACATAAAAAATCTATTGGCTAAAATGGATAATTATGTTACCATACATTTTACTTTTTTTTCTCAAATAACTACAAAATGTTGACAATAATTTCAACAATCACAATAGTGTATTATCAGTTTAAAAGCTGTGTTTTGTGTGTTGATGATTTAATATTGCCATTTATGGCAATGTACTTATAATTATAAAAAAATAATGTTTATTCCTGAATAATAGTTTCTTTGTATTTTAGGTGTGGCTTTAGAGACAGAAAATACAGACAGAGCCAATCTTGATCTGCCAGGACATCAGAAGGACCTTGTCCTTGATATCCTGAAGAACAGTACGTTTGCATTTCAAACTTTGTGAAAGTATTCTGTGCATACATTTTTAATATTGTGACTTAAATTTCTGCCATTCTACTCATCCTCTCCAGCAACTGTGACTGGGTGGGTTTAGTGAACTAGTTGTGTTTTACAACCCAATGGTTTTGTTATTAAAACCTTGTTTGATTGATGAATTTAATTGGAATGTAAAAAAAAAAAGTTCCCCTTTCAGATCATGTGATCTATGGGGCAGATAATGTTGCCTTGGTTAATGAGCGTGTCATGTGGCCAGCACAATGACCAACCACCTTTACTATTCGCCAATTAACATCAGGTACTCATTAGAGCTGGGTGGATTCAGAGCTGCCTTAAAGATCCCAAAATTGTAAAAAATCTATTTTTTTTCACCAGGATTTTAACCCGGTACCACTCGGTTCAGAAGCCAAGCACTTTACTACTCTACCACCTTGCATCCCCAGGTGATGAAAAGTGTATTTTAATTGTTTACTAAATAAGATCAAGAATTGAAGATCTTCATGAGTTTAGGCTATTTTGCATTAGTTTGTTATAGAAAGTAAAAAAAGATCTCAAAGTAGAAACTTCAATTCTCTAAAAAGTTTATAAATTTGAAATATAGTGAATGGTTGGTTATGTCACAAGACTATTGTAGACTGTTTAACTTAAAACAAAGCTCTCATAGTTCTTTCTAAGTTAATCTGTTCGAAAATTGACTGCTGAACTACTAATATTTGTTCAGTTTTCAATGCATAACTTACATTCAGTAGCGCGTTCCTCAACTTAAATAATCACTGGTGGTTCACAATCATTTTCTTAGAGGTCAAGACATAACATTAAAATCTAATCACTATAATATGCTCTGTACACCTTATTTTAGTAATGTTTTGCTTCTAGACCTTGAAATGTATAGACAGTCGAACCAATTTAAATGTTAACTTAATTGGCTCATCATAATATTAAGTATTTTTTATAATAGAAGAAAATGCAAATTCATTTATCATTGTTGTTACACAGCTCACTTTTTGTTTTTTTTGCAGTAAATTTAGACCAACTAGGAATAGGAAGTTTCAGTTGTGAAATAATAGAGCACTACTTTTATATAGGCCAGTTTTCTACATTATCAGAGCTTTTACATGTATGAAGTTTTAAAGAACTAATCATTTCAAAATTTTGCTTTTGGACACGCACACAAATTTACAAACATTTTATACAACTGTGTTTGATAAAATTTGCCCTTCCCTTGGGTTACCATAGAGATATTTAGAACAGATTAGATAATATCAAGTTTTTATTACGGTGTTTTTTAAAGCATGAAACAAAATTTATGTATACCAGTATTTAAAAAAAAGTTTCTGATGAAAATTACTATTGAAGAAAGTTTTCATTTAATAACCATTTTAATATATCTCAGAAGAAAAAAAAAGTCCATACAAATATATAAACATTATTTTTTAGTTAACTTTACCCCCCCAATTATCTACTTAGTTAATGAAATTTAAACTGTTCCTTAGGTGGGAATGCAACTGTGGTTGTGTTGCTTTTCAATGCTGGTCCCTTGAACTTGACTTTTGCTGATGAGTCAGACCAAGTGGGAGCTATCCTAGAATGTTTTTACCCTGCTCAGGCGACAGGGGATGCTCTGGTGAATGTATTGTTTAACAGACAGGGCAAGTACTCTCCTGCAGGCAGATTGCCTCTGACATGGCCAAAGTATGACTGGCAGGTATGTAAAATGCTCATGTGATTACTTTGTATGGGGTTCAGTTTTTAATTCTCTTACAAAGGGGTATTATAAATAATTTAAATTTTTTATAATTACTTTGTTTAACATTTATAATGATTGGCCCTTATGCATTACATGCAACTGTAGAGTTGTTTACCATTTGAATCTGTCACTCGAATAGAGATCAACAAGTAAATAGCTCAGTCAACAACATTTTACCCATAAGAGATTTGGGAATATCTAGTCTTGTGGTATGCTATTTGGACTTGATAGTTCCAGGTTTTAAACTCTACCTGCTGATGGTCCTAGGTTCAAACCCTGCAAGCTTCTATCCCCCACCATCATCTGGGAGGTTAGGGCTAGGTTATAATAATCCTCAATTCTGAAGAAACATCTGAAACTTGTCAAACAAAATAAAAAAATATCCTCAAATCTTAGTCCCATCCAGTTTCCAAGATTCTTGGCTCTACATCTAATGGGGCAACTTTGGCTCTACATCTAAGGGGCAACTTTCCCCACCAAGTTTCTGTTGACCATGACATGCTTTCCATTTATTTTAAAACTTATTGTAAATTAAATAAACTGGTAAGGATTGGCCCAGTGATTGGGATTTGGATTGCTAATACAAAGGTTTCAGAGTTAAAATCCTCATGATCTGATATTATTACTCTGAATTGATGTTCTTCAAAAAAGTATATGATGTTAACTGTGCAAAGTAAAAGCAATCAGTTATTCTAAATCAGAATATTGTCTGTCAAATCCACATTTATATCAAGGTATGCAGCTTTACAAACATTATAGACCTCTAAGTATTGAAGTGAAACAATACAAAAAAAAACCCCTTCACATATGCATATGTTTTACTCTGAAAAATGTTTTTGTTTTTATTCAACAGCTACCCCCAATGGTCAACTATTCAATGGAGGGAAGAACATACCGCTACCTGAAGACTGATCCACTGTATCCGTTTGGCTATGGACTGTCCTATTCTAACTTTTCTTATGACTTTCTGATGGCCCTTGCTCACAAAGAACCTAAAACAGATCTTGATGTGGCTCTGTATTTCACTAACAAAGGTCCAGTAGATGCTGATGAGGTAGGAACTTACTATTTATACTTTTAGTTCACTTGGTACAGAAAAATACAAAATGTTAAGCTTTATGAAAAAATGTACCAACGTGAGATTAACAGATTTAAACACATGTGAAATAGCTAATGGAAGTGGAATATATATATATATATATATATATATATATATATATATATATATATATATATATATATAATATTAAAGATCAGTGTTTCCTTTATATTTATGTTGACTCAAAGCATTCTAAAGCCATCTTGTGCACAAGAAAAGAAAATGAAATTGATTTTTGCCTACGACAGAGAAGATAATATAATTTACTGAAATATAATATCATTTTTTAGCAGTTAATTTACAATTTTGTTTTGCTTTAGTTTTATAATGCGTTTTAGATTACTTGTTTCTTAAAATAACTGACCCTGGTTGCATCCATTATCAGGTGGTGCAGTGCTATATTTCTTGGAGAAATCAGACATTACCAGTTCCTCAAAGGCAGTTGGTATACTTCAATCGTTTTCATGTCAAAGTTGGAGTCCAAGTTCAGTTGACCTTCACTGTCTCATGGGAATCCTGGACATTTTGGGACAATGACCAGTGGGTCATACAAGAAGGTAATACAAGAATGAGCTAGTTCTAGGTCCCAAATGTATTTTTTTATTTATTTGGACACATTATTAATCTAGTTCTGTATGCAATTTCTTACCTACAAAGTAGACAATAACAACGAAAGCAATTAGTAGATAAGTAAAGTTCCCTTTCAGACCTCGTGATCTATCTGGCAGATGATGTAAATTTCATCTATTTATAACATTCTGTATTGGTTAATAAGGATTTCATGTGACCAGCACAAGGACTAATTGTCTTCACTTTCACTTTCCCCAACTCAAGTCAGGTACCCATTAGAGTTGGGTAACTTCATGGGTATCCTAGAAATCCAGAAATTCAATAACTCAGTACTCACCAAGATTGGACTCCTTGGTTCAGAAACCAGCACTTAAACACTCAGCTACTTTGCTCCACAATTTGTAATATAAATCTTTTAATAAGGAGGGGAGAGCATACTCCTATCTGATGATTTAGCTCAAAAAGCTAAGACAGTAAATAGTGAGCTTTATTAATTGTCGAAAGGAAATTTTTGGATTCGCTATATATTTTTTTTTTTATGTTTTGGAATAGATGCCACTACACAATAAAGAATATTTACTAATCAGTTTCTTAATATGAAGAATAAATTATAAATAACAGTGCAGCACTGACTATCTTAAATTATAAATAATAGTGCAGTACTGACTATCTATCTCTCTAACTTTCATTTCTTTGTGTGCAATATTTATTAGAGATAGTAAACTGAATCTCTCTTTCTCACCAGGACTGATGGATATTTACTGTGGAGGTCAACAGCCTAATCAGAAGAAAACTGTTCCATCCAATGTACTTTCTGATACATTCCAAATCTACAGCACAGTTTACATGCACCAACTATGAGGAGTACTTGGTATTGTCAGGAAACTCTGAGATGTTAAATCCATTGTTGGATGAGAAATAGTTTAAAAAGATAGTGTAACAATAATCCAAAAAAAAAGTAATGTACAATTGTGTTCAGCAATTTTTGAGTACCCGGAACTTGTTGAAATGAAACATGAGGTAAATTTGGAGATTGCTTTAGGCTGGTTCTTGGCTGGCTCTTGGCATTAGTTTCTGAGATAAAGGGTGTCTGATTTAATTCCTGTTGAAATACTTTGTAAAGTACATTGAAGTTTAAATTTAGTAAGTCAATTTTTGTCCACAATTCTGTGAGACAATGTGGTAGACAATATCTTTGTTTCACATTGTTTTCTTTGATTATTTATTCATTCTTTTATTTTTATTAGAAAGAATGTTTTCTCATTCACCATACAATTAATTGTATAAGCTTTGAAGTTGATTCTGTTATTTAATGTTCAGATAAAAATTTTAATTTTATGAATTAATGTAAATAGTGCATGTTTGTGTGTGTATGTGTGTTTGTTTTGAAATACTTATGTATGAATTAATGTAAATAGTGCATGTTTACTTGTGTATGTGTGTTTGTTTTGAAATACTTGTGTAAGGGTTTAATTTGGGAAAAATATTTGTGCTGGCCTTTCTCCTAAGCCTTGCCTATATTCCTGACCTACATAATACAAAATTAAATTGACTAGATGCTAATTATAAGAAAAAGGTGCAGTGGCTGAGTGGTAAAGCGCTTGGTTTCTGAACTGGAGAGTCCCAGGTTCAAATCCTGGTAAAGACTGGGATTTTAAATTTCTAATGGGTACCTGACATTAGTTGGGGAAAGTAAAGGCAATTGGCTGTTATGTTGGCCACATAACACCCTTGTTAACCCTGGGCCACAGAAACAGATGACCTTTACATCATTAACCCTAAAGATCGCATGGTCTGAACGGAGAACTTTACTATTGACTAATTATAACTAGACAATAATTATAATGTAACAATTATAAAAGTCGATGCTTTTCAAGTCCTGACTGTTCTAAAAGTTACTTTAAGTAACAAATGTAAGGCCCTGCTTGACTGCTTTTTCATGTCATGTAGAATACATATATGTCAAAATTTTATCCAGCTCTAGTGTAAGAGAGACTGCTACAGCTACTGCTATGTAGAACAATGATCATGACATTTGAATTTATCACTCATATTGCTTATTCTACATTCATCATCATTGTATATCAACTTGTATACTGGTTGTAATCGATGGATATAGACCAGAACTTTATACAAATTTCTTTTGTTTTTAAATAAAGAAAGAATTGGAAATGAACTCATAAATTAGAAATGAACTCATAAATTGGAAATGAACTCATAAATTAGAAATGAACTCATAAATTGGAAATGCCAATTGGATTAAATCCACCCCAACACCTAACCTATGCAAAGTATTTTGTTGTTGTAAAGATAAGTAATGCTGTAACTATGACATGAAGTCTTTCATTTTATACAAATATTTGTATTTTTCTATGTCAATTCAATGTGCTTTGTTATTTCTTTAATAATAATTTTAGTTTTTCTATGCATGCACAACATTCCTACCTGGCTTATTTAAAACTAAGCTTTGGAATAAAACAATTGCTATAAACTCTCATCAGTGTTTTTATATTTGCTTTTTTTTTTAAAGTAAAATCCATTAAAAAATTTCAAAATGGCACGGACGTACAAAAATTTTTTTCGGGTCATTTTTTTTTTACATGGGGTCAGTTCTATGTCTCAGCTACTTCTTCCAATTCAAAAGTTAGTAGTCACCTAATATTTTTGAATGGACTCAAGTCACATGAACAAAATCTAGAGTAAAAGGATTTGAAACGAATACATCTTTCTCCATCATCTAACCACTATGTCCAAACAATTGAGTGACTTGAGCCACTTATCAGTTGAAATATTTACACTCAAGACACTGATCATGGTTAGTGACCTTCACCTCAATACAGAGATAACCAGAACTATCAGTAGACTTGTAAGTTTTATCAAGAAGATCTTGTATGGAGATAAAATAGTGTTACCACGAATGTAACAAACAATGGCCATGACAGGAGTTTTAATATACAGATATACTTGATTATTGGTGTATGCAATTAGTTTCATATTGATTAAGACGTGACGTCATAGTTTTGAGCAGAGGTGTCGCTTACTGTCCATTCATTAATGATGATATTTCATTGAAGCAAATAAATTAGTGAAAGCAAAATGGAAATTTGTTTTTTTTATTACAAACTTTCAGAAAGAGACAAGCCCAGCAATTAATCATCGATTTCACATAATGACATTTTTCTTTCTCCTGGAAGACCAAGGTTATGGTCTTAATAATTTATTGAATATTATTTTTTAAACCTGGAAAGGGGGTGGGGTCCAAGTTTTGGGCGGTTTTCATTGTGTTAAGATTGGACATTAGGCACTACAAAAGACTATAAATGTCCTAATTGTCTAGCCACTTGTTATTGAGTGCTAAAAGAGCCTTAGCAAAAGAATTCAAAAACAAGCAACATATACACATTTGCTTTAAAAAACTATACATTTACAGACATAGATATTGTAAGATTTATTTCCCCTTTTCTATATCAAACAAAATCAATTTATTACCACTAATTACTTGATTTAAAAAAATGTTTTCATATATTGTTAGGAGCAATGAATATTTTGTGCAAAGTTTCAACTTGATCCTGGAAGTGGGAGAAATGAGATGTAACAAATGTGTACCAGACAGACGGAGTGAGTTGATAGAAGCTTGGTACAAACAGGCTACCGAAATAAAAACATATCTTGCCAAGTGTTGGGGCCGTCACTAAAATTACAAAAGTGAAGCGACACTAATAAGGTCCTTCTACATTTGAAAGTTGTCATATTTGAATTTTATCAAAAACTTCAGGGAATTGCCCATCTGGATACCGCATCTATTTTTAATCTCTTTTTATCAAAGACAATAAAATCCCTATCTTAGAGATAAAGAACTGACAAATAGTTAATTATAAAAGTTATCATTGTATCGGTTTCTTTATGGTATCATCACATTCACCCGTCAATCAAATGATTTCATTATAGTATTCTTTTAAAACTGTTTGGCTATTGTTTTCTTTTGGTGTTGGCTTGGCATTTTCTTGAATATTCTGAAAGGGTAGATCTCGTGACAACACAGTGTCGAGAATTTATTGAATCATTTTGTCCAAGACTTTAATATGGAGGCAATACAAGTAGCTACACTAGCCATTGTTGTGTACATCCACTGGTCAGTCGTAGGAGGATCTCAATATTCACTCAGATATCAGCCAATGGGGATTAGGATGACCCATGTGAACAGCTTTCCTTTTCAAAATACAAGCCTGCCATGGAATGTCAGGGTCGATGACCTCGTGTCAAGGCTATATCTAGATGAAATACAACTTCAGATGGCCAGAGGCGGTGCTGGAATTTATGGAGGACCGGCGCCTCCCATACCAAGACTAGGTTAGTTTTACATCAACTTCTAAAACAAAAAAAGAATAATATATATCTGAATATTTTGTCACATTTTTTCCCCACGCGTTTCAAACGGAGACATAATTACATTCGTCTAGGTATAGGTCCTTACAACTGGGATACTGAATGTCTACGAGGGGATGCCAAAGCTTCAGGTAACGCCACAGCATTCCCACAAGCCATTGGACTAGCCGCCACCTTTAGGTAGGGTCTCAACATTATTATTTACTGTTACTAAGCTGCAAGCTCCACAAAGTGAAAGTGCATTTTTTGGGCCTTGAATCTAACTCTTTAAAATATATTAGAGCAGTGTTTCCCAAACTTTTTTCTTAATGGAACACTTCGCTCATTCTAAATATTTAGCGGAACCCTTTGTTTATATTTTTAGAGAGGTTAATTTACGTGGTGGTCTACTAGTTAATGATTCCAATAGTTTGTGGAACACCCACTCACGCCTACTAGGATCCCGCGGAATACAGTTTGGGAAACACTCAATTAAAAAATGAGTAGGCCTACAGAGGCCCAAGTCTAAATTTAGTTTTAGAACTCTGCAGGGCATCAGGATTGTTTAGTTCTGGCTCAGGCATTGGACTCGAGTTCCTACTGACTAATTTACTGATCCCTACTATCCTTTTTTTTAAAAAAGCTCTTTACACATCTTGCGATTTTTTTTCTCTCTGCTTCTTAACCTCTGAATGTAGAGATAGAGATGCGGTCTTGACTCTAAATCTGTGCTGGATTTTCGTATCTTAAAAGCACCAAAAGGTTATGTCTATGCATGGAACTATACCAAGGAACTATACTAATAACTATACTAATTACCAATGGTTTCATCTTAATTTCACATTTCGATCATTTTCGACTTTTTATTCTAACAAAGAAAATATGGGAACCTAGGCTAGGAGATTAAGCGTCTATGGAAATTATCCAAAATAACAATATACCCCATTGTTATATCAACCGAGGACCGAGGGGATAGTAACAACTGACCTTACAGATACCTTCAAGGCCCTTAACATTCCTCGTTGCCTGTCAGAAAGCAGTACTGCTGCAGACCTGCCACATCACCAGAAAATTCCTCAGTGGAAACTGTTAAAGGGACTACAATGAATTTTGTTTCTTTAATGCTATGCCCATAGCCCTCAGCTGCTATATAAGGTAGACTTAATGCAAAAATTCTCTCGCTACACTTTAATGCTATGTCCATAACTGCTGTATAATGTAGACTTAATGCAAATGTTCTCTCGCTACACTTTAATGCTATGTCCATAACTGCTGTATAATGTAGACTTAATGCAAATGTTCTCTCGCTACACTTTAATGCTATGTCTATAGCCCTCAGCTGCTGTATGATGTTGCCTCAGCAATTGGAAAGGAAGTCCGAGGGAAGCACAATGATTACGTCAAGGCAGGGAACTACTCAAGCCGCACAGGAGCTAGCTGTTTTAGTCCTGTCATCAATATTGTGCGAGATTCTCGTTGGGGCAGAATTCAGGTAACGCTTCCATTTACATTTGGAAATGAGCGGAGCTCCACAAATCTGTAGTAGTTGTCTAATGAATGCGATGTACTTTGACGCAATGTGTTTTTTTTTTAAATTAACTACAAGAACTCTTCATTTACATGCAATAGCAACACTTAAGACAAAACACGAAAGTCAAATCTTCTTATTTTATAAATTACAGACGTTACTTCAAAATAGAAGATAATTACGCCCTGCGCATTTCATGTGTCAATCTAATCATGCATGTCGTGCATGTTAACCATGCTAAGTCGTTTGTTTTCCTGGCTGATTCAGGCAACCGATTCAATGTTCTAAAGGAGAAGCATTTGTACGAATTAGCCCTAGCATAGGAATAAGAGGGGCGCGGTGGATGTGTGATTAAGCGTTTGGGTTTATGAACCTGGGGGCCTGGGTTCGAATCTCGATGAAAACTGAGTTTTGAATTTCGGGATTTTTAGGGTGCCCCTGAGTCCACCCAGCTTTGATGGGTACCTGACTAGTTGGGAGAAAGTAAAGGCAGTTGATCGTTGTGCTGGCCACATGACACCCTGCTCGTTAACCGTTGGCCAAAGAAACAGATGAGCCTAACACCATCTGCCCAAAAGATCGCAAGGTCTGAAAGGGGAAAATAGAAAAAAAAAAAAGAAGAAAAGAACAATGAGAAATGTGCCATATCTTTTTGCCTTTCTGTATTTTATCAGCTTTTTTGGTTTTGTATTTGTAAACTTTGGTTTCAGTGTTTTGAGCATTATTGCTACTTTACTTTTCAGCCTCTGTCCTGGTGAACTGTGATTTGACTAATTGTGCACACCTTAGGACATGGGCGTAGCCAGGCTTTTTTTTGAAGGTGGGGGGTTGGGGGGAATTTTTTCTCCACCCATATGTTTATATATATATATATATATATAGGTCGGGATTGGCTCTTCGATGGTATAACAAGAGAGACATGTAGGCCTATAGTATAACAAGAGAAACAAGTAGGCCAATGGTATAACAAGAGAAACATGTAGGCCTATAGTATAACAAAAGAAACATGTAGGCCTATGACAAAACAAGAGAAACATGTAGGCCAATGGTATAACAAGATAAACATGTAGGCCTATAGTATAACAAGAGAAACATGTAGGCCTATGACAAAACAAGAGAAACATGTAGGCCTATGGTATAACAAGAGATACATGTAGGCCTATGGCAAAACAAGAGAAACATGTAGGCCTCTGATATAACAAGAGAAACACGTAGGCCTATGACATAACAAGAGAAACATGTAGGCCTATGACATAACAAGAGAAACATGTAGGCCTCTGATATAACAAGAGAAACACGTAGGCCTATGACATAACAAGAGAAACACTTATGCCTCTGATATAACAAGAGAAACACTTAGGCCTCTGATATAACAAGAGAAACACGTAGGCCTATGACATAACAAGAGAAACATGTAGGCCTATGACATAACAAGAGAAACACTTAGGCCTCTGATATAACAAGAGAAACACGTAGGCCTATGACATAACAAGAGAAACATGTAGGTCTATGGTATAATAAAAATTAACCTTTTGAACTCAAGATCCCGATTTATTTAAAAGACCATGCCCTGTCTGTGCGATTTATCGGTCTCTTGCACCTTAACATATCAGAAATAATTTTATTGTAACCAAAAATTGATTCGGTGTTTAATTTAGTTTTTAGGAGGGCATCGAAAGGAGCTGCTGATCTAGGAATCAAATACCTTAGGTGCCTGTTTCCTCCGCCTTTAGAGCATGACCTTAATCAAGAAAAAGTACGGCTTTGGTTTCTGTTAATTACTTTAACTGCATTTTATGCATACATTTTATCCGTATTAGACACATTGTCATGATGTTATTTGAACTTCCATTTGAAGAGATACTTGAGTTGTATTTTATCCAAATACATCTGACTTATGCGGATTCCGAGGTGAAAAACAATGAAATGACAATGTAGATTTTTCTTGAGTTTAATCCTTAATGCTTTCCAACTCAAAGTTCATAAACAATATATATAAAACAGATCATGTACAAAATAGATACACGATACAAAAATGATGACCAATTTACTAACCGACTCGTCCCCCTAAACTAGCGACACCTGGATCTAACTTTCTAACCAAATAGTAAACTCTAAATAATTAAAACTCAACTAGCTTGTCTCGGCTTTATAGCTTTGCCATCGAAATTTCGTTCCGAACACTTAGTTGCTCTTTTTTTTTAAATTAAAATATTTATTCATTTTCGTTTGTGCTTAGCAAATTATTTCTATTATTATTATTTTTATATTACCAGGAGACATATGGCGAGGATCCTTTTATGAATGGCAAACTAGCAGAGAGTTATATCAATGGTTTACAAGGTGAATAGTCCTACAAGTAACACATATACCAAGTCTCATTGTAAACATACAGTAACTAAACATTTAAGTAGCATAATTTAAAAAAAAATGATTTGTAAGAAAACCACAAACAAGTAGCATAAAAGAAAATCAATTATTCCTTAAGGACGTATACCTTATCCCAAACGGCATCTATTCTAGTTATTTTTTATAATACTTTTTATTGCAAGAAATCTTTCCATTAAGCTTTGCAAAATCAAGCTTTTCTCTATTAACAGTCCTGCTAATAATTCTACAAATTACTGTTGACTGGAGCTTTAGGCCTTTATAATGACAGTGCGTAAAAAGTACGTCTTTTCATTTGTTTAACTCTTTAATGAATACAAAGAAACCTTTCAGTCGAGTGCGGGAATTCCCGCTGATGCTGTGCTGAAAATAAAAAGTTGCATAATTATATTTGGACTAATTATAACGTTCAAAACTTAATTTAGCCAAACAGGAGGAATTATAAAAAATAAAGGTGTTAACCATTTATGACAAAATTCAAATGCATTGTTCTGTCTACAGGCAATGATTCCAGATTCGTGCAAGCAACAGGTGGCTGTAAACACTTTGATGTTCATGGGGGACCAGAAGATATTCCTTCCTCCAGGTTCTCATTCGATGCTCAGGTAGAGATTGATTTTTTGTTGTTGTAATGTACTTGATTTTCTTGTTTTTACTTGATAGTCTTGAAACATCTAAAACAGGATGACAGTCACAGAGAATAGTCATAGAGGACAAATAAAATGAGCATCTCCTTTCAGGCAACGCACTTTAAACAAATGTAATGGTCAATTACAAGGTTTTCGGGACTCGCGAAGACCTTCTTTCAGGGAACATTACCAGGAAAAATGAAGAAGAGGTAGACAGAGAAAGCGATAGAAAGACAACATAAGAGAATGGACGGTCGACAAATCTTGCATGGTCCCACAACGGTCCAACAGACTAAGGGATAGGTAAAGGTAAAAATGTACAATGGTCAGCTGATAACTCACCGAGAAAGTGGCATGTACGCTCAGTCTCTGGAACTTGAATAACCATCTAAAGGAAAATGG
Source organism: Biomphalaria sudanica (assembly GCA_036873155.1). NCBI lineage: Eukaryota > Metazoa > Mollusca > Gastropoda > Planorbidae > Biomphalaria > Biomphalaria sudanica. The sequence continues at coordinate 1,318,440 of JAZGLO010005729.1, read as the reverse complement.
AACAATAGAAGTAAATACCGGTGCAGACATTTCTCGTTTTGTCTTAAGTTTCGTGTTTGCAAAGCTTATATTAACTCACTCTGTCTGTCTGGTACAAATTTTTGGTAAAAGTTTTTTTTTCTACACCCATTTTCAGATGAAGTTGAAACTTTACACAATGATTTTTTGTACTTAACAAAACACTAATCAAGAAAATAACAATTAGTTAATTAATTATTGGTGATTAATTACTTTGTTGGTATCAAAAAGGGAAATAAATGCTACTTATTGAGAGATATGGATGTATATGTGGAGTTATTCTCCGTATTACGTCTACACACTTTTTGTTCGCACTTCCCATTCTGGATCAAGTTGAACTTTTACATAATTATTATTAGTCGATACACGAATCAATAAAAAAATAATCAATTTGTTAATCAATAAGTGGTAATTTTGTTTCAGATAACAAAGGGAGCTTATTCCTGCAGCATCTAGATATACGGCAGTCATTTTGCGGTTTTTCTCCTTCAATAAACAGTTTGCGACGTCACAAGTCAGTGTTCAGGCTTTCTATGACTATCGATCTCGACAGGAAATGCATAGGGCGGAATTATCTTCTCTTTTGTTGTATCGTCTGTATTTTATAAGATAGAATGTCAAGTACCCATTTACACCAGGAAGCGAGCGCATGCCTCTAGGTTTGGAGGCTTAGTCTCTTTGTGCGCACTCTGCGTGTATCGTTGATGGGAAGTCTCACTATAAACTCTTTTTGTAACTCTCTCTTAGGTGTCAGAACGTGACTGGAGAATGACATTCCTGCCTGCATTCAGACAGTGCGTGAGAGCTGGGACTTTCAGTGTCATGTGTAGCTACAACAGGTTAGACATTTGCAAATATGTGTTTCAGGTTCCTTTGAGATGTAGCTCAAAATCAATCAATTAAAAAAAAAAAAAAGGAAACGTTATTATAAAAACTGTTTCTTCGACGCTGTCATAAAAAAAAATTCTTTAATGCTGTTAAAAATGTTTCGTTATTGCTGTTAGAAAGGAATAAGGCCCTTGAGTGAAAGCTTCTCTGCAATATTTAGTCACACCTACGTCATCATTGAAGCAAATAGCTTTTGTAACAATCAGTTACTCCCCATGTTTCCCTCATTGTGTGCTAATGGTCAAGTTCTGTTTTTTTTTTAGTCAGGGCCTGACTTAGGCATAGGTAAACTAGTCACTTCCCTAGGGTCTACGATTGGTAGAGGCCTCGCACATGACTCCCAACAAGTATTTGAGAGAAGAACTTGTGACCAACGTTATGGTTGAAGTAAACTCCCTTGTTAATACATTTCTTTTTTTTTTTCGCTGTTTTTAATTTTTCTATTTCATTTGGGGACATCTTTTTTTTGTTTTTGTGGCCGACGATTAACGAGAATGGCATGTGGTCAACACAACGACCAACCGCTTTTGTTTTCTCCAACTCGTGGCTGGGCTCAAGGGTGTTCCTAGAAATCCCGTAATTTAAAATCCCAGTTTTCCCCCGATTTGGAAGCCAAACGCATTACCACTCAGCCACCGAGTTCCCAATGTCCAGAAGAATTTCATTTCAATTCAATCAACAAACATTTAAAAGACATATTTTATTCATGAGCTGTATTTTTTACATAATATTATAGAAATAAAAAGATGAAGATGCCGAAGTTTGGGCTCAGATGTAACAATCTTCCATTTTGTGCGAACATGAAAAACATGTAACTAGCCGCGACTCGCGGATCTTAATATGCGTATCACTGTCGATATAGTCACTGAGAGTGTTTTGGAAACAAACGAAATAATATTGTTATAAGAAAGCGAATGCGTGAATGTAAAAATTGTATGAATGGAGCTATCTAAATAGCTAATGCACCTAAATATTATCTTATCTTATATAATACAGACGTTACTTCAAAAAAAACAAGATGATTACGTCCTACGCGTCATGCATTTAGTCATGCATATTAACCAATGACTTAAATTCTGCCAAGTCACTGGTTTTCCTGGCTAGCTCAGGCAACCCATTCCATGCTCTAATAGCACTAGAGAAGAAGGAGTATTTGTACAAATTTGTCCTTGCATATGGGGCGAGGGATGTGCAATAATCTTTGTGTCTTTCAGAGTATTTTATTAAATTTTGTTTTTGTATTTGAAGATTATATTTCAGTGTTTTATGTATAATTGCTACTTTACTTTTGAGTCTTCTGTCCTGAAGGCTTTCTAAATTTAGTGATTTTACTAAAGGTGTTACTTTAGTCAAACGTGAATATTCGTTTGTTATGAATCTCACTGCTCTGTTTTTGTGTCTGTTCCAGTTTCTTAATGTTTTCTTGAGTTGACGGGTCCCAAACGGAGGATGCATATTCTATTATTGACCTAACCAAGGTTAAATAACATTTTAGTTTTATGTTCTTATTTGATTTATAGAAATTTCTTTTAATAAACCCTAATGCTTTGTTTGATTTTTTGATAGTTTCATCAATATGTGGATTCCATGACAGTTTTTCATTTATTATAACACCTAGGTATTTTGCGTTTTTAGTCTGTGTTACTGGTTTGCCATGAATAAGATAAGTGGAATTAATTTGTTTTAGTTTTTTTGTTACTCTTAACAACTGACATTTTTCTGGATGGAAAGACATGCTCCAATTTGATTCCAATTTCTGTAATTCAACTAATTCTCTTTGTAAAATATCTGTGTCTTGTGTTGTTTTTATTGTTCTATATATTATGCAATCGTCTGCAAATAATCTGACTTTTGTTCCTGAAGTAATGCAATTTGGTAAATCATTTATGTAAATTAAAAATAGTAGTGGACCCAAGACTGTTCCTTGAGGTACACCTGAGTTTACTGTTATCGGTGTTGATTTAGAGCCATTTATTATTACAGTTTGTTCTCTGCCTATCAGAAAATCTTTAATCCACTGATGCAGTGAACCATTAATGCCAAAATATTTTAATTTTTTAAGCAAACTATGGTGGTGAACTTTGTTCAAAAGCCTTAGAAAAATCTAGTAAGATAGCATCTATTTGTTCACTATTATCTAAACCTTTAGAAAAATCATCAATTAGTCCTATTTGTGGTTCACATGATCTATATTTCCTAAAGCCACGTTGGTATGGTGTCAGGACATTTTGTTTGTCTAAGTGGTTTATGATGTTGTTACATATTATGTGTTCTAGGATTTTACATGTGATGCTGGTAAGTGATACTGGTCTGTAGTTTCCTGGGTCAGATTTTTCTCCTTTTTTAAATAGCTTCTTTCCAGTGGGCCATTAATGCCAAAATATTTAAATTTTTTAAGCAAACTATGGTGGTGAACTTTGTCAAAAGCCTTAAAAAAATCTATTTGTTCACTATTATCTAAACCTTTTGAAAAATCATCAATTAGTCCTATTAGTTGTGTTTCACATGATCTATATTTCCTAAAGCCATGTTGGTATGGGGTGAGGACTTTATGTTTGTCTAAGTGGTTTATGATGTTGCTACATATTATGTGTTCTAGGATTTTACATGTGATGTTGGTGAGTGATACTGGTCTGTAGTTTCCTGGTTCAGATTTTTCTCCTTTTTTAAAAAGGGGGGTGACATTAGCTTCTTTCCAGTCCTTTGGTACTCTGTCCTGGTTAAGCGATGCCTGAAAGAGTATTTTGAACACTGGGGCTAGCTTTTTAGTTCTTTGAGTAATCTAGCTGGAATACCATCAGGTCCAGATGCTTTATTTGGTTTGGTGTTGGCTAATAGTTTTTGAATTCCATTTTCTTGTACTACTATATCTTCTATGTTGTCTTCTTGGTTCAAATTCAGTAATATGTCTTTGTCTCCTGGGGCTGAGAATGCTGATGCAAAGTATTTGTTTAGGATGTTTGCTTAAGTTTCATTATCATTATGTATTATGTTATGTTCATCTTTTAATGGCGCTATGCCTGTTGTTTCCATTTTCTTAGACTTAATGTATGACCATAGGTTTTTGTTGTTATCTTTAGATATTACATTGTTTATGTATTCACTCTGCAGCTGTCTGCTTACTTTTTGGGTTAAGTGTTTAATTTTTATATACTTTTTGTAAACTCTTTCTGCCTTAGTTTCTTTAAATTTTCTATATAGGTTTTCCTTCTGTTTACAAAGCTTCTTTAGTCTATTAATAAACCAGCATTTATTTATTTTGTTTGATGTGTATTTAGTTGGTATATGATTTTCTATAATGCTTTTAAGATGGTTTTTAATGGAATTTCAGAGGTCATCGACTGGTTGGTTAATGTCTTTTTCTAATAAGAATGTTTGTTGAAAGTTTAATGCAGCTTGGTGTAGTTGTGTTAGGCTACATTTATTCCAGAGTAAGATTTTTCTTTTGGGTTTTGTATTGGCTACTGCTTTTATCTGACTGTGTATTTTTATGATCTCATGATCTGATAGACCAGGGATAATATCATAATCAACTACTAATCCAGGTCTGTTGGTTAAGAAGAGATCTAATGTGTTGTTTAATCTAGTTGGCGTTTTAATGATTTGATCTAAACTTAGGTTGTGTAAAGTTCATTTATGTCCTTAAGGTTTTGGTGTTTATCTATGGTTAGTGTTTTCCAATTTATATCAGGTAGGTTGAAATCACCCATAATCCAAAAAAACTGCATTTTTATTGGTCTCTTAAAGTGTAGTAATCTGATTACATAGTTCCTGCATGTATTCTAAACTAGAATTTGGTGGTCTGTAAATGCTGCCTATTATTAGAGATGTTGAGGTGGTATTAATTTTACAAAGTGTTGATTCTATATTTTTTGAGTTAGGTAAGGTAATTTCTTCTGCTAAAAGAGCGTTTTTTATTGCTAAAAGAACTCCTCCTTGATTATCAGCCCTATCTTTTCTAAAAATTTCATAATTACTATTGAAAATTTCTGCATTATAAATTTCAGGATGTAGCCAAGTTTCTGTTCCTGCCATTATGTCTGGTTTCTATAAAAAATCCATCTTTTTAATAAAAACATTTGCTTGTAGGGTAGGCATACATATTTTTAGATCTAGAACTAGAGTCTAGATACTATAATAAGAGTGAATTCAAGGATATAAGATGCTTATTAATTATTGTATGTTACTATATTTAATATCCCCCATATAGAGCCTCAAGTAGCCTGTTCAATTATAGTGTGTTTACATCGGTAGGAGGGTTAGAGAGTTGGCGTGCGTGCGTGGTGTTCCGCATGCAGGGCCGCCGAGAGGGTTGTGGCCGCCTGCGTGCAAAATTTAAAAATTCCACCCTCGCCCTCTTTTTTTTTTTTAAAAAAGAATCATTAGGACTGAGATGGACACCTGTTCTTTGATTGAAATCCATTTCTTTGACATTTCACTAAAACGAGTCTTTTTTTTCCCGAAATAGTGTTGCCAGTGACAGTTTTTTTTTCGTTGTTTTATCAATATTATCATGTGACTAAATGTTGTTTGTTTACGATTGATGAATGAGGTCCATTGAAGATGCATCAGGTTTTCGCTTTAGGCGGCAATGGGTTTAGTTTCGGGCGGGACTAAGCGCTAAGGGTAATCTTGCGTATTTAACTTCAGAAAATCCTTTACCTGGCGTCCACAGAGCCTGTTTCTCTTTAAAAAGATTTTTTAAAAAGGCTAATATTTGTGTGTTTTCTTTCAGAACGAACAATTTATCATAAAAAAAAAAGCCGAGGGCCATATTAAGTTTAATATTAAAGTGGCAGCCCTGGCCAGTAGTATTATGTGAAGGACAGTCTAGGTTGCCATACATATTGGGCACGTCTTTAATGGGCGTGATCGTTTTAAAAATATTCTTCGTGTTAAGTAAGAAGTCTCTGTCGCTGACGTTTTTTTTTTCCACACAAAAGTCGTCACTATAATGATGTACAATATACGGAAGAAATGCGACTATTCTGAGACAAAAAATCCAGAAGAATCACACTGGCGGGACGTTTTGAAATGTTTTCTTCAAAACATTTTGATCCATACTGTTGCATTCGCCCCTCGCAAAAAAAAAAGGTCTACATTTTACAAAGTTTTATTAGGAGATAAAACGACGTCAAACAGCTAGTACAACTGAACCAATATAGGCGTTTTATATTTTTAATAAATAAACTTTAAATAACTTGAACAAACTTCTTATATAAACATAAACTCAATAGAACTGTTATTTCAATATTCAATATTAACATATTTTACTTGAGATGAGTTAAAGATCTAATATCTAATGATATTTAGACGACATCGAGCATCGACATCCACCAATCAATCGCTTAACCTCTTTTTACCGTCGTCTAGGAAACACACACACTCTACAACCCTCCTTTTGTCAGGACGTTGCGCCCCTCCCCCATTAGACGTACTCGACCCCCCCCCCCCTTCCGATGAGGGTATCTAAAGTTTCAGAAATGCTGTTTTAAAAATACCGATGATCAATAACCCAAAACAAAAATAATAGTAATAATAATCCAATACGGAATAATTGTACAATTTTTAAAAATAAAAGACTAAAAAAAATTTAAATACCGTTATATATATGTGGTGGGTTTGGCACAGAACAAACTAAGTGAGATGACAAAGGTAACTCGTAGGACGATTCCAAACTGTTTATTATATACTAAAGACCTGCAGCCATCCATAAACACATGGTGTAGAACCAGGCACAAACAGGGAGTGGAGACGACGTAGATCCAGTAACGTACAGCGTCAAGAGATGCCGGTCGAATGGACAGTGCCCACGTTGGTCTGCCTTGTTATGCGCGGACACAAGGTGCCATCTAGGTGCAAGGGTCACGTGGCTATCGGGGTGGCCGGTGTTTTCTGAAAAGGTATCCACTCCACTACATATAATTAAATATTCAGTAGTTCTAGTATTAAATATGTATTAGGTCTATAAAACTGATTTTACTACGAAAAGAAAATAATTAAAAATGCATTTTAAACTAGAATACAAATGATCTTCATGCACATCAACATCTAGACTCTAGAATAAGTCAAAAATAGATATTTCTACTCTCAACTAACAGCCATTTCAAATAAAAGTGGCAATTTTTTAAAATTGACTTTCTAATTACTAGATCTACTTACAGGGCGGGCTATTTGACTCGAAACAATTATTACAAATAACCCGTGAAAATTCAAGGCCAGAAAAGAGTCGGTGCATATGGGAAAACCCGTGGACATCCCTCGCACGACGCTCCCCCACACCCCAAAATAACTGGTTATTCTACAAATATCGTCTCCCCCATCCCAAAATAACTTCTTATTCTACAAATATCGTCTCCCCACACCCCAAAATAACTTCTTATTCTACAAATATCGTCTCCCCACACCCCAAAATAACTTCTTATTCTACAAAGTCTCCCCACACCCCAAAATAACTTCTTATTCTACAAATATCGTCTCCCCCATCCCAAAATAACTTCTTATTCTACAAATATCGTCTCCCCACACCCCAAAATAACTTCTTATTCTACAAATATTGTCTCCCCACACCCCAAAATAACTTCTTATTCTACAAATATTGTCTCCCCACACCCCAAAATAACTTCTTATTCTACAAATATCGTCTCCCCACACCCCAAAATAACTTCTTATTCTACAAATATCGTCTCCCCACACCCCAAAATAACTTCTTATTCTACAAATATCGTCTCCCCCATCCCAAAATAACTTCTTATTCTACAAATATCGTCTCCCCACACCCCAAAATAACTTCTTATTCTACAAATATCGTCTCCCGACACCCCAAAAAAACTTCTTATTCTACAAATATCGTCTCCCGACACCCCACAAAACTTCTTATTCTACAAATATCGTCTCCCCACACCCCAAAATAACTTTTTATTCTACAAATATCGTCTCCCCACACCCCAAAATAACTTCTTATTCTACAAATATCGTCTCCCCACACCCCAAAATAACTTCTTATTCTACAAATATCGTCTCCCCACACCCCAAAATAACTTCTTATTCTACAAATATCGTCTCCCCACACCCCAAAATAACTTCTTATTCTACAAATATCGTCTCCCCACACCCCAAAATAACTTCTTATTCTACAAATATCGTCTCCCCACACCCCAAAATAACTTCTTATTCTACAAATATCGTCTCCCCACACCCCAAAATAACTTCTTATTCTACAAATATCGTCTCCCCCATCCCAAAATAACTTCTTATTCTACAAATATCGTCTCCCCACACCCCAAAATAACTTCTTATTCTACAAATATTGTCTCCCCACACCCCAAAATAACTTCTTATTCTACAAATATCGTCTCCCCACACCCCAAAATAACTTCTTATTCTACAAATATCGTCTCCCCACACCAGAAATAACATCTTATTCTACAAATATCGTCTCCCCCATCCCAAAATAACTTCTTATTCTACAAATATCGTCTCCCCACACCCCAAAATAACTTCTTATTCTACAAATATCGTCTCCCCACCCCAAAATAACTTCTTATTCTACAAATATCGTCTCCCCCATCCCAAAATAACTTCTTATTCTACAAATATCGTCTCCCCCATCCCAAAATAACTTCTTATTCTACAAATATCGTCTCCCCACTCCCCAAAATAACTTCTTATTCTACAAATATCGTCTCCCCCATCCCAAAATAACTTCTTATTCTACAAATATCGTCTCCCCCATCCCAAAATAACTTCTTATTCTACAAATATCGTCTCCCCACACCCCAAAATAACTTCTTATTCTACAAATATCGTCTCCCCCACCCCAAAATAACTTCTTATTCTACAAATATCGTCTCCCCACACCCCAAAATAACTTCTTATTCTACAAATATCGTCTCCCCACACCCCAAAATAACTTCTTATTCTACAAATATCGTCTCCCCACACCCCAAAATAACTTCTTATTCTACAAATATCGTCTCCCCACACCATAAAATAACTTCTTATTCTACAAATATCGTCTCCCCCATCCCAAAATAACTTCTTATTCTACAAATATCGTCTCCCCACACCCCAAAATAACTTCTTATTCTACAAATATCGTCTCCCCACACCCCAAAATAACTTCTTATTCTATAAATATCGTCTCCCCACACCCCAAAATAACTTCTTATTCTACAAATATCGTCTCCCCCATCCCAAAATAACTTCTTATTCTACAAATATCGTCTCCCCACACCCCAAAATAACTTCTTATTCTACAAATATCGTCTCCCCACACCCCAAAATAACTTCTTATTCTACAAATATCGTCTCCCCACACCCCAAAATAACTTCTTATTCTACAAATATCGTCTCCCCACACCCCAAAATAACTTCTTATTCTACAAATATCGTCTCCCCCATCCCAAAATAACTTCTTATTCTACAAATATCGTCTCCCCACACCCCAAAATAACTTCTTATTCTACAAATATCGTCTCCCCACCCCAAAATAACTTCTTATTCTACAAATATCGTCTCCCCCATCCCAAAATAACTTCTTATTCTACAAATATCGTCTCCCCACCCCAAAATAACTTCTTATTCTACAAATATTGTCTCCCCCATCCCAAAAAAAAAATAATTAATTTCAAGGGATAATGGAATCATTAAAATTTAAATAACATATTTAAGTAACTTTTTTATCATTAAAGCAAAAAATTAAAAAAGGAACCTTGGACTAATGATTTGGCCGCCCCCTACATTCGGCCGCCTGCGTGCGATGCACACATTGCACAATAGGTAGCGATGGCCCTGTCCGCAATGTTTGGGCAACGTAGAGAATTACATATAAGGATTCTTGTTAAGTATTAAGTTGCAGTATTTCTTAATTTAGATGAGCTACCCAGCTGAGAGAAACAATGAAAGAAAGAGGTAGAGAGAGTGAAAGAGAGAGAGAGAAAGAAAGAGACAGTGAAAGAGAGAGAGAGAAAAAAAAAGGAGAGAAAGAGATTACACATGACAAGTAGACAGTTGAAGACAGCAACATATAGATCACCTTGACGATGTAAACAGATGTAATACTACAAATACAAGAGAGCACCCACATGGCCAACACCATTCTGCACAAAGTATTGTTCTTAAAACAAAAGATCCATCTTTAGATCGCTTTTATTTCTATGTTCTTACTTACCAAGAATCAACGGCGTTCCAGCCTGCGCCAACGGCAAGCTGTTGACAGAGATACTCCGCAATGAGTGGAACTTCACTGGCTATGTTGTCAGCGACGAGGAAGCGCTGGAGAACATCATTAGCAGACATCACTACCTCAACAACAGCGTGGACACTGCAGCAGCTTGTGTGAATGCTGGATGCAACCTTGAACTCTCACCTAACCTTCTTCAGCCTGTTTATTTATCCATTGGTGAGTAATACGTCAATGTCCAACCAGTTTCCAGAAATACTTCGAAAAATATATACATGCCCTGGACATCTCGGTAATGGTATGAATATAAAACAATTACACATTCTTATTAATAACGTAATGTTTAGATTACTTCTGGTGATCATTTTTAAACGTAATTTTCGCCTTTCAAAAGCTTATATCAACTCACTCTGTCTGTCTGTCTGGTTAAAAGCTTGTAAACGTTATTTCTCCCACACCCAATCTTGGATCAAGCTGAAAGTTTGCACAATTATTTCTTTTACATGCCAACACAAGAATCGAATTTTTAAAAAAACCAATTAGTTAACTATTATTAATTATTTATTTGTTTTGTAGCTCAAGCAAGGTAAAGAAATTTTTGTTTGACTGATAAGGTGGTATAAATTGAATTAGTCCACTTATTGTTTGTAGAAAGAAAAGTTTGTAATTTGTTTTTATATAAATACATTTAAAATGCAATCACCCAGATACCTACCTTTTTCCAACTGGTCCAAACAGGTGATAGGATCATCATCATCATCAAACTCCATTTGGGTGAGGGCTTGAGAGGCTTAAATCCTCTCTTGCAAAAGCCCTGGACAGAAACCCTGCTGTCTTGCGTAGTGCATACATGTCACCATACAGGTCGAGAATTTTTGGTTTCCCAGACCTGTCGAGACGGAGATCAGCAAGTCTGGGGTAGTCAAACAGAATATGAGACACAGTGTCTTCTTCTTCCCCACAGCGTGGGCACCGTGAATCGAAATTTGGCCATAGACGTGAGAAATATGAGCCAACAGGACAGTGGCCTGTCCAACGTTGTGCTATAATATCTTGCTCAGGCCTGGACAGCCTCCACCACGGGAAAGTGCCTCAGGGCGCCTCATGCGCTCCAAGACTCCACGCTTTTTGGGACTTGTCCCAGCACTCAAACCATTTTTCCATTTCTGTTTTTTGAATTATAGCCAGAGCATGATGAAAACTTACAGGAATTTGCCCTCCCTGATGGGCCAAGGAGTCTGCAATAGTGTTGCCAGTCACACCTATGTGACTCGGTACCCACTGCATTATTACAAGATAGGATCATTGCGTATTGAGAAAACCAAAAGTATAAACTTGCGCTAAACAATAACTATTGCAAAGATATTTCTAGTCGCACGGGTTTATTATTATTATTCTAGATCTATTACAAATTTAACTGCATGACTGATCCAAACAAATTGATACTACTACACTTAATATAAGCTTTTTTAAAACTTTATTTAGTCGATGCAGTAATGCAAGGGAAGTTATCGGAAGATCTTGTCAGGGAAAGAGTTAAACCCCTTTTCTACACACGGATGAGGCTCGGCGAGTTTGATCCCCCAGAGAACAACACATACACCAAGTTGTCCAATGCCGATGTGGAGACACCAGAGCACCAGGCATTGGCCATTGAAGCTGCTTCTAAATCATTTGTCTTGCTGAAGAACCAAAACCATGTTTTACCATTCAACGCAGACGCATTTAAAACAGTCGCTGTAAGTCGAAGACATTACCACAGGGGCCGGCTTAGACCGATTGCTCTAAATTGGTCCCCGCGCTTGACAGGGACCCGACAATTTAGCATTTAGCATATATATATATATATCCGTCATGGCTCTTGTCACAGGCTCATAAAGATGTAGAACTTAAAGGATTAAATTAACCCACTGGCGCCTATTGCATTCGAGTTGCTTCCTGTTCATGTTGCATAATAAATGTTGTTATAATGATCTAATTAATAGTTGTTATAGTAAACAGTATTAGAAGAGGGGACTCTTAAGCATCCATGGGACACGCAATTTGTAAGGCCGGCCCTGCATTACATAGTAACAAGTAACTAAGTGATTGTTGTTACCGGTCGTTGACTTGTAGCACCAAACTTCTGATAGAAAACGAAACCGTTGTATCTTAACTAATAACACTTCAAATAACTTGAATAACTTACTTGTGAACAATACTAACTATCACTTTATTTATAATATGGACACAAAAATCTAGCTGATATGAAAATCTAGTACACTTTAGTCATAATATTTTAAAACAAAATCAAACTTACTACTATAAAACAACCTTTTAGTTTCACGCTCTGGAGTCGTCTGCCTTAACTAAGACAGTGCCACCTACGTTGCATCATACACAACCAATCACCAACCTCTTCCCATCGTCACCATAGAAACACACACACACACAATCCATAACAGTGGTGCAACAGACAGCAAGACCATTTCACTTCATTTTTTGTTTGACTTATCGTTTTTTTTTTTTCACTATCAGAACTGAAGGCATTAACTCTTTCTCTCCTAACCAACGATACAAACGTTGATTCCATCAGAATGTGGCAAATAATTACGGAGAGAAAGAGTTAAAAAAAGGAGGTTATAGTCATGCATCTAAACATGACAGTATTAAGTAATTTAAACCATTGTCCTGGAAACTTGTCTGTCAGTTCGCTAGCTTTATCAATTAATCTGCCTATAGTTCTTTTAGTTTGCTGTGGAGACGGCTGTATTGACCTGATCGTCTGTTTAAAACCTATAAAATGTTAAAACCTACTATTGAGCCTAAGATCCTAAGTTCAGATTGAAAGTTTTAGATGAAAAAAATATTCGAAATGATACAACTTCAGGTTGTGGGTCCTTGTTAAAAACCTATTAGAAATGTTAAAACGTAATGTTGAACCTTATTTCAGATTGTAGATCCTTGTTAAAAACCTATTAGAAAGGTTAAAACTTAATGTTGAACCTAATTTCAAATTGTAGGTCCTTGTTAAAAACCTATTACAATGTAATGTAATGTTGAACCTACCTTCAGATTGTTGGCCCCATGGCTCACAACTACAGTCAGATCTTCGGAGATTATACGCCACTGCAAGACCGCAGCTTCACCAAGACGCCCCTGCAAGGCTTGCAGACTTTGTTCCCAGGGATTAAGTATCAAGCAGCTTGTCTGGACGGAACACAGTGCACGTCATACGATCCTCAGGTCATTCCAGAGGTCGTAGCTGGAGCAGATTTAATTTTTGTAGCACTAGGAACGGGTTAGTCTTCTTGGATAGGTGTGCCTAGGCTTATATTAAAAGTAAACATTAGATTAAGTTTTTAAAAGCTCATTGCGCTATGGTCAAATCTCTTTTGTGGACCAGTGGGGGGGGGGGGGTGAGGGGTATCTGGGAGTAGGTTTCCGTTCTGCTTTTAGGTGATCAGTAAACACAACTCTCCTCGAGGCGGATTAACTTAAGCCTTCTTGTTAGGTAGCCAAGGATGGTTGCCTGGTCGTGCGGTTTGCTCGCTGGGCTATCGTTTAGATTTATCGAAGGTCCCGGGTTCAAACCCTGCCCGCTCACATCCCCAGTCGTCCTGCGGGAGGTCTGGACTAGAAAGTAAGTTATCTTAAACTCCGAAGGAACATCCGAAACATGTAAAACATTTTTTACAAGACCACACCTCCTTGTTAGGTAGCCAAGGCATAGCCAAGCGGGTTTGGCCTCTCAGTCACACATCTCATTGGATGTAGTGAATGAATTGATTTTAGAAAAACTTGAATGCACGCTCCTCTATTACTTATTGCAATAAACATAAGGCTAGTGAGAGCCAGTGAGACATACAGCAGTAGAAGAATAGACAAAACAATCCTTTTTCTATGGTCTTTTGCGACCCCTGGCAAATCGTCAATCGACCCCCAAGGGGTCGCGATCCACAGGTTGAGAACCCCTGCCACAACCAGTATAAGAATGTGTGTGTTATGATTTAAAAAACAACAACAACAACAATAGATTATTTGTGGCATTGTCTTCAAGTTTGAAGATTAAGGAAGAATTTTTCACGAGGCTTCTCAGACCCAGTTTGACCTACACATTTTGCCATAATATTGTAGACAAAGCAAATGAGATTCATTCACATATTCAAACTAGCACCTCATTAGATGAGATCAGTCACTGTCATTAGTTTGAGGCGCGAGAAGCTTCTTCCACCAAATTCCACAATTACGGGTATTGCATAATGCCTTTTTTGTTTCTTTAATCACGCGTAGGATTGGCATTTTCCATATTGAATGACACCCCAAAATGACAATTTTTGTCAATATATTTCAGGAGATTGGTATGAGTTTTCAAAAGATTTTAATAATTTCCGGAGATTTCCAGGACTTTTTCGTATATTTTACTATTTCAGATTTCCATGTGCTCCTGGTAAATCAAGAGGCCGCGGGAAATCTGTTATAAGTTATAAAATGGTTTAATTTAATAATTGACACCTAGAATTAGCGCGGGTCCTTTGAAAGTGTGGGGCTCACTGCGGTCGCATAGGTTGCAGTGGCCTAAGGCCGGCCCTGCAAAATAGCGGCGTATGCTACGCCGTGGGCCGACTAGTTGCTATTATTTTTCTACCTCATTAAGTAATTAAGGGGGGGGAACCTCAATGGTTGAAAGTTTATAAGAATACAATTAACCATAATTTAGTTTTGGAATGCCTTTTAATAGTCTTTTGATAAGATTTGCATATTCTTCTGTCTGAAGACACAATGTCTACAATCTGACGAAAAAAAAACCCCATTAGTAAACTACTAGATCTAGATCTACTCTAAATGTAGGTTTACTACTTCTGAATTATATCATAGTGTTACGAATCTCACTATCCAGGCTCTCTTTGCAAACTGCACCATACACCACCAACTTAAAGAACTTGACAACTCAGGGCTCCAAAGTAACGTGACGCTTTAATAGTTGAATAGATAACAGCCAATACTGTACAATTGGCAAAACGTACACTGTACAAATATCTCTCCGATAACACCGTTCCGCCGTATCAACTCTTGCACTGGCCTCTCCGTCTCGTTCCGGGCTTGCACTGGGTTCAACAGTTCAGGACTGACTTCACACACTAGGCTCGTTGTGTCGGACTCGATCACAGACCAAGATCAAGACGCCAGTCGTCTCAACTGTACTTGACAGTACTCCGCACTGAACCGTCGTAATGCTCCGTTCAGAACCACACCGTTGAACTGTGCTGTAGTCGACCGGACTATAGTGAACCGGGCTCTGAACCGTCTTGACTGGACACCTCCGCTCTTTATATAGGGTCCCTGCTGGCCTTCTAGAACCGGACGGAACATTGCTCGACGTTTCTAGCTTCGTCACATGACTACATCCCTCGTGACGCTCCTGAGCTCTGTTCACGACGGCGATCCTTCCCGAACAGTCCCGTTGACACTCGACTCGGCTGACCGTCGTAACTCGGCACGGTTGACCGCTCGTCTAGCGCTGGCCTGGGGCGATTTGCGTCGGCTGACTATACACACACCACTACCCCTCTCTGTGCCACCACCAGGTTTATAACAATATTTTGCTTTTTTTTTTCTCCATTTTAAACCGCTTTAGGAACAGCCGTTGAGGCTGAAGGTCATGACCGCCCTAATTTAGAGTTACCCGGCCACCAAAAAGATCTGATACTAGACGTGTTAAAATACAGTGAGTTTTTTATTTTCTGTTTAACTTGCTCTATTTAAAATATTTGTATTTGTTATTGTCTTAGTTGACTTCTCAATTCTTGTAGATCGCTGAAAGAGATAAAGAAAAAAAAAGCTAATTTCTTAATTTATACGCTAGGACAAATTCATGTAAGTGCATTGTTTTCTATTTTAGTTTCATTATAGTTTCATGAATGACCCAATTTAGCAATGACTTAATGGGTTTAAAGTCTCTATAGGACTATTGCACCAAGCATATTTCTATTATGACACTTGTGGTTCAATTAATCCTTTTTTTTTTTCATTGGATCGTCTGCTAATTCTAAGATGAAAGAGAGACGACCGTTTCGCGCTTATAAAAAAAACACTAGAATTAGAGATTCTGCAACAGACATTAGAATCAACAGGCAACAGACCGCGATAGTATGATAATCAGCTTCTGTTCACTTTCAGGTGGTAATGCCCGGGTCATCTTACTTCTTTTCAATGCTGGTCCTCTCAACGTGACGTTCGCAGACAAGTCCGAGCAGGTGGATGCCATATTGGAATGTTTCTTTCCCGCCCAAGCAACAGGCGATGCTCTGGTCAATGTGCTAATTAACAAGGGCGGTAATTATTCTCCTGCCGGAAGATTGCCAATAACATGGCCAAAATACGACTGGCAGGTATATTCATATTGCTATCGACCTAACTTGATGTTATTCACAAAGTTGACTAAAACAAAAAAAAACCCTATCTAACGTGAAGGGACAGAATGTTATAGCATATCTCTCAATACTATAGAATTCATTTCTCTTTTGATATCAGGCCAAAGTTATTTATTACTATTGATTAATTAATTAACAGGTTAATTTTTTATTAATTCAAATTTTGTTAGGGACAATTAATAATGGTGAAAAGTTTTATTTTAATCCGAGAAGAGGAAGTGGTATAAATAACATGTACACAAATTTTACCAGACAGACAGACAGACAGAGTTGATATAAGCTTTGTAAAAAGTTTTATTTTTAGGCAAAATGGTAGAGGACATAGAAATTGCTGCGATTTTTCTGGGGAATCGGAAGACATTTTAAAAACTTCTCAGCTCTAGTGTGTTATGCTACATTTTGTGTCAGTTAAAGTAAATCGTTGAAGTACTATGGTTACCAAATTATCCATGAGATAAAACGGATGTCAGGTCGTGTCGTATTCTCTTCAGGCTGTCGTGACAGTGACCAAACCCTGCCCGCCACTATCCCCCCAGCCCTTATGCAGGAAATTTGAACGAGGACGTTACCATTTTCGTTTCTGAAGTCTGATACTCATAGAAGGAAGCAGATATCTTTAAGGGATAAAGAAAAACTTTTCTGACACCATTTTGACAAAGCTTCTATCAGCCCACTCTGTCAGTCTGTCTGTCTGTCTGTCTGGTTAAAAGTGTGTACACGTTATTTCTTCCACACCCATTCTCGGATAAAGTTGAAACTTTGCACAATTATTCATTGACATAGACAAGATATGAATCAATAAAAAACAACAACAACCAATTAGACAATTAATTTCTGGTAATTAATTATTTAGTTTAATAGCAACAAGGGAAACTAATAATTCAATATTCAGAGATATTATTTATTGTGACTAACAAAACCCGAATCACTAAAAAAGACCCCCCCCAAAAAAAACAAAAACAAAAAAACAATAAGTCAATTCATTATTGGTAATTAATTATTTTGTAAATCTACATCGAATAAAGGAAATAACCTGTACATTATTGGTAGATATAGTTTAAAGTACCGAGTTCTTCCCCTTTCGCTTTGTTTATTTTAAATATTTGTTTAATTTTGCTTGTTTTTTTTTGTTCTAATACGTTTAGAATTAACGCGGAAAAGATGAACCATTTTCTTGTATTAGTATACGCATCGTTTGAAAAATTAAATTCATGTTATCTTTTCAGTTGCCACCAATGGTCAACTACTCCATGGAGGGACGCACCTATCGTTACATGCTCAGCGACCCTCTTTACCCCTTTGGCTATGGATTGTCTTACTCCAATTTCACTTATGATTTGCTGGCTGTTGTATCATACACACAACCCAAATCAGACGTGGAAGTTGGCCTTTTCTTCACCAATCAGGGGCCAGTTGATTCGGATGAGGTAATGCAGAGTTAAAAATCTCGTTTGAAAATCCAGATTCAATAAAGAAAATGAGGGACAATATAGTACTATTTTATTGACGTAATTTTTTTTGTACCTTGGCTTATTTTTAAAATGAAAGAAGCCGTCCAATCAGATTTAGAAAAGTTTTATTAATAATGTATCTTAGGAAAAAAAAAAGAGTTCGATTAAAATCTGATTGTCGCTTATTAAACTTTGAAACGTTGCATTCTAAATGTTTCAATGTATGTGGACCATATTTAGACGAGTAAAATCTATCATCTCGGAACGAAGGTGTAGCATATCTTTATCATCCTCTGCTGAAAAGTGTACAACTATATATAACTTATGATGTTCTGGAGCCCATGGAATGGAGGATTTTAAGACGATGATCTGGATCCCATTACTGATTATAAGATGATGTTTTGGAGCCCAGTGCTGACTATAAGATGAAGATTCATGTACTTCAAAAGTGGCAAGTATAGAAACTTCATTATTTATTATTTTTATCTATTTCCATTCCTCCAGGTCGTTCAATGTTATATTTCATGGCAAAACCAGTCCTTACCAGTTCCTCAAAGACAGTTGGTCTACTTCATTCGGGTCAATGTCAAGGTCGGCGTCCAGGTTCACTTGTCCTTCAATGTGTCATGGGAATCGTGGACGTTTTGGGACAATGGCCAGTGGGTCATACAAGCAGGTAATTATGATTTTGTATAAGAGATCGAGACAGATTTAGATTATTTTAGATCTATATTTAAATGCCAGTGACTTTTAAAGTAAATAATGTAAAGTACATAAGTATTGGAACTTCTTGTTTTGGTTAAAATTCGCATTAGTATTTTTATTAAATGAATGTAGACAATTCCGTTGTTTTAAAGCGATTAGGATTGGCGTTTTCCATTATTAATGGCCCCTAAAATGACAATTTTGTCTATTTTTAAAGACATTTTTTGAGTTTTCAGGATAATGTAATAATTTCAGGATACTTTCATGACTCTGTTTTCCTATACTTTGCAATTTCAGATTTCCAGAAACTCCTGGAAAATCAGGAGGACATGGAAACACTGTTATAAGTTAAAATGATTTAATTTAATAATTTATAACCAGCTTTAGCCCGGGGCCTATGAAAGTAATGGGCCCACTGCGGCCGCATAGGTTGCAGTGCAAAAGGCCGGCTCTGATAACAGGAAACAACACATGTTCAGGTATCAGTAAATTGGGACTAGCGAAGCATGCCCTTGTGGAGTGTCACAAGACAATACCATCAACGTCCTTCACAGTTGCATACTTTATCGAGAAACCAGAATAAGATATATACCCCTTATAGTAGAAAAACTGATTTCCAATTTTAATTTAGCTGAAAACTGCTTTAGTTAGTTTTTTTCTCATTCTATCCAAAATATGATCTGGAAACTTCTGCGTAGTTTATCTTAGATATGAGACTAGTTTTTTGAATTCTCAAAAATGATAATGAAAACGCAGAAGAAGAAAAAGAATCAAAGTTTGGCCATTTGAATGAATGATTAAAAAAACAAATATTTTGATAATAATGATCAGAAACGCGTGTCTGTTCTTAATTAAGTAAGAAACATGGATACAAACGGACCAATAACATTTGTCAGCCATAATTAAAACACGAACTAAGCTAAAATTCACAGAACTTTTTCTGGCTAGACTCTGTTAATCTTTCACGTTGGTACATTTCAAAGAATTTTTACGCTATTTAATGAAAAATAAACTTTTTATTTGATACAATTTCTTTTTTTTTTCTTTCTTTACCTTTCTGTTGTATCTAGGAATAATGAACTTGTATTGTGGAGGCCAGCAGCCTTTCCAGAAGAAATCTGTTCCATCCAACGTTATTGACGATTCTTTTGAAATCTACTCAACTGTTTACATGGACAAGATTTGATCGATAAACAGAATCGCAGCAATAATCTTTTTGACATTTATAGGCCTGCCATATAGTCAGCAGGAAGTATTAATTAATCATTATCATGTGTTTAAGTGAAACACAAGTGTATACATTAATAAATGCATGTACATATGTAATGATACGAAAAAAAAAAGCGAGGTAACATGTAATGTACGCGTCAAGGTCTCATGAGATGTTTAAATAAAAATTATAACATGTTTCGATAAGCTGCTCTACATTTCTCACAGTACTAAAAATAACCACACAAATTTCCCATAGTATTATAAATAGCCAAAAAAAGTTTCTTTTATGATAATATAGAAGCTAATTTTAGTAAGGGTAATTGAACAAAGTAAAGTAAAAAGTGGTGTCAGTCAAAAATAGTTTCATACTTCAAATTAATAAAGTCTACTTCTATCTAGAACTGAAAATGCAAATTGTATTGTGTGTATATTGTGTGAATTCAATCTTTTAGTGATTTCTTCTTGAGGAATGAAACAGTTTTATTTCTTAAAGAGGCTCCTGTTATTTGTTCGCCTAAAGTAGTATCTCCAACAGCACAGTGGACTTTGGATCACCAGATAATAGTTTCTGACCACACATTTCCATTGTTACTCGAGGTCTATCTCCGTTTGTCAAACATTGCAACAAAGTCTAAAATATAATACCTAAACTTGTATGTGGCTAATACTCGAAATTTTTCTTTTACAGTGTTGTTTACGCTGTTCCTAAAATAAATGTATTGTTAGGGTCGTATGTGTTATGGCGTGTGCGCGCGTGTGTGTGTGTGTGTGTGTGTGCATGTGTGTGTGTGTGTGTGCATGTGTGCGTGTGTGTGAGTTTTATTTTTCTCTGCTGACGATGGGAAGATGCTAGTGTTTGGTTGTGAAGGATGCAAGATAGGTGGCATTGTCGTCATTGGTTTTAGTTAGGGGAGACGACTCCACAAGTGAGGCTAAAAATGTTGCGTTATTGTAGTCACAATGTCGTGAGTTAGATTTTGTTAGAAAAGTATTATTACTATAGTCTAGTACATCTCTTTGCTCTCATATCCACTGGATTTTGTCTCTATTATAATAAAAAGTTCAATTTACTATTGTTCACAAAGAATGTATTCGAGTTATTTGAAGTTTAATTAGTTAAGATAAAGCGGTTTAGTTGTTTACCAGCAATTTAGTGCCACTAATCAACGACCGTCAATAACAACAGGGAACGTTCGGATATTACGTAAGGCCGGAACTATTTGAACATCCCTCCCCTAAAAAATCGTAACAAAACTCAACTTCCTTCCCCCCTAGGAAAAATAAATTTAAAAAAAGTTCGAATTTCAAAAGACTTATTTATTAATTATCATTTTTTATTATAGTATCGATAGAAATGATTTGAAAATATCTTCTTCTTTCGGCACATCAATGAAGTATTTTTTGTTTCAAATACTGTACAGTGTACATTTGGGCGTCCGACAAAAAATATGTGGGGGGTTAAACAAAAAAAGGGGAACTATTTTTTCCCATTATATTTTTGTGAAAACCAGTTAGTTTAGCCCTTCTGCGAGAATAGGACCCACAAAAGTGAAATGACCACTGTACCTGTTTCATTTCAATTAGTTTTTGTTACGTAACAAATCTTCAGACCCACCTCTCTTGCGACAGACGTTAACAAATTTCTATACCCCATGCCCTCTTGGTCACTAAGTAATATCTAAATGTTCCCTTATAGAATTTATGAAACAGAAACGCAACTTCAATTAGATTTCTATCTAGCTTTATTATTTATAACCAATTCTTAGGTTTCCCCTTTGTTCATAAAGCTTTCTCTGTAATGGTTACCACAGGAACGCACTATCAAAGTGCATAAATGTGGAAGAAGATTGTAAAAATTCGTCAACTTGTAACACAATAGAGAATTATGTATAGATTTTCCAGTTGTAAATCATGTCGGTAAATTAAATAAGATACTGACTGTCGAAGACCAAGCCTCGCGTCGTTCTTATCTTAACTTCGCTATAAGTATTTATAATCCAAAATCTATTTGAAGACGTCAAATTCGGTATCTTTTTTAAATGTCAAAGGTCAACAAATGGCAGATATGAACTTTTGCTTGTCCATGAGCTACATTGTGCAAAAGACAATAAAAAAATTTCTTATCTTAGGTGTAAGTCATAGAATGAAGTATAGTTTGAAATGTTTATTTAACGAGTAATGTTTATATTTAGTGCTAATAACATTTTTTTTTTTTGGTTACTAAAATGTATTTATGATTACAATAATCACAATGGCCACAATGCGTTTATTATATCGATTCAATAAGTAGACAGCTGCTAAGCTCTCAGAGAAGTCCAACAAAAAGTCATTCCATTATATGGTCGCCGATCTCTTTGGCCTCCAACGTTTCAACTCAATTTTCTAATTTTTTAGAAACACTTTATCATTTCTTTCACTTCTTCAAAAATCGACTTTCTAAAAAATTCTGTGAGGGTCATTAGACTAAAAAAAAATTTCAGAACTTTTCTTTTTTTTTTTTAGTCCAAAGTTTGTACAGAAAATTTAACCTTGCCTTCAAATCAAAGCTTTTAAGAAAACACTGTTGGCTCTTCCAGCTAGTCTGATTGGGTCTAGTTCTACATTTTTTTCGTTGAAAACATTTAGTGCAAGTTGTCTTTGGATAAAACTCTACAAATTTTAAATATTCTGAAACACTTTTGGATTGCGAACTTAATTTTGTTCAGAGATGGCGTGGCGCCGCTGTGTATGTTTGATTTTCTTCGGCCTGGTCGGTGGATTTCTTGTGGAGAACACCGACGATTGGAAAAATTATCCGTTCTGGAACACAAGCCTGACCTGGGAGCAGAGAGTGGATGACCTAGTGTCAAGGTTGACCCTTGAGGAAATCCAGTATCAGCTAGCCAGAGGAGGCACCGAAGAATTCGGTAGTCCAGCACCAGCAATACCAAGACTAGGTAAGTTGTGACTTAAAATCAGATATACTTGAGAGGTTGCTGGCTATGGGGTCAAGGTTGTACGACATTTTAAAAATGATATTTTTCAAGAGATTAAGTGTTAGATTTTCATGATAGGTTACACAATGTCAAGGACGCGAAATGGAACTTACGTGTTGCCAACTCAATGAAAAGAATGGACGCTCAAAGTAAAACAATATCTTATAAAATACTGACGTTACATTAAAAAAATATATTGATTACGTCCTACGAATATTCCTAGGTCAGTCTAGTCGTGCATGTTAACCAATGACTTGAATTCTGCAAAGTCATTGGTTTTCCTGTCTGACTCAGGCAACCCTTTAGGAAAGAAGGAACATTTGTACAGATCACAATGCGTGACAGTTGATCTTCTAATCAAATCTCCTTTATCACCGCTAGTTAGTTTTAAGTCGGAAAATGAAAATCCAAGTTGCCTTTACATTCTAATGAATTTGTGCTAATAATGGAAACGTTTAGAATTTTTCCTTTTGCAGTGCTATAAAGTGCGCAAAAGTTATAATATACCAGTTAAAAAAACAGCTTATCAACACTGCCCTTATTTGTACACCGGATACACCAAAAAGCTATTTATAGTGTCTCACCCTGTATGCATAGGTTCGTGAAGCATGTGTCATGAATATCCTGTTGAAAAATGACACACTTTTCTAATTAAATTTAACGCAAGCAAGATGAAACAAAATCTTTTTAAAAATAAAGCTAATCTAAGGGAAATCACCACAAAATCACTGTATATAATTCGGTATTGCAGGCGTAAGCTCCCCTTTCAATTAATTAAAAAGTTAAATAATAAATTAATTTAATACCATTATTATTATTAATTTGTTAAATTTTTTTGATTGATTCATGTATTGTCATCGACTATGAATAATTATGCAAAATTTCTACTTGATCCGAGAATGGGGAGTGAAAAAAAACAACAAAAAAACGAAAATAAGGTAATAAGGGGAATAACTTCATATACACAGCCAGGTCTTTCAAAGACAAGCAATTATCCCCCCTTTCCGATACCAAACTAAATAATAAATTATCCGAAATTATGAAAAAAAAATTCTCAAAAAGTTGATAAGATATAAAGAAATTTTTTTTATTTTCTTTTTATTTGCATGCCTACACATAATAAATAAACATTTTATTATGACAACATGTAATTTCTATTTGGGGGTTTATAGTAGTAGTATACAAACTCATCCATAAATAAATAATTTTGTAAAATTTCAACTTCATCGAAGAATAATTGATCAGACAGATAGACATGGCGAGTTAATATAAACGTGGGGAAATGGAGAGGAAAAAATAGTTCAGCTTCATATAGTGAAGGCATTAACACGCAAGTTTAAAATTCTTCCGCAAGAGCGTAAGTGAAAGTCATTTGGTATTAGGTATTTCAAATATATCGATGACAGAAAAGTTTTAAGTTTTATTATATACCGTTTTTTTTAGTATAGATAATTCTGTTATAAAATACTTCTTGTTTTGAGGACAATGCTTCCATAACGCACGTGTGCTCAATATGCAAAACTGCTCCCTATTTAGCAAAATAACGTTTGTTTATAGTTTTTGTGTTTATGAATAATTCTTGAGTTTTATCTGCAACTAGAGAATATGTATTCCCGTACCAGTAGGTTAAACTTACATTTGAATTTATTTTTGTTTGTCTGTAATTCTACATTTTGGCTCCTGAACAATGAGATTAATATTTATCTTTCTTTTTCACTGTATGTATGTGTGTGTGCGTTCTGTTTGGACAGTCTTATTTGCACGTTCCAGTCACATCGATTGCATTAGAGCTATTTAGGTCAAAATGGGTCATCACTTACAAAAAAAAAGAATATGCTAGTTAATGCTATACCAACTAGGCTACATTAACCTGGGGTTTCCGCATTTATCAGAATGCTTGTTAATAAACTATAATCAAGGCTCAATGGTAATTGTGTATGTAATGTCAGAAAGAAAAAAAAACACAACATGGTTTAATTACAACTTTTCATTCAAAACACAAATAGAATTAACTAACATTGCCTGAAGCTATCACGTGAAACGTACGTAACTAAAACAGCGCCTCAGCTTAAAAAAAAGCGCAGCAGTTTAAAAAGAGAGCCCAAATTTTAAAAGAACGTCTCAGTTTAAAAAGAGCGTCCTACCAACTTCATGAATCATATGTCGAGTTAAACGAACTGAACGTGACGACTTCGTATGTCTTATACTTGATCCATTTTAGGATCAGCAGTTTCTGCCCTATGTAGAGCACTGTGTGATGCAAGCTGTCTAAGAGTAACCGGCTCCTGATTTATCCTCAGGGTTAACACACGAAGCCTTGCCCATATTTGGATATAAGTGCAAGTCAGCAGCTGTTAAGGTTCAGAGTTTTTCTTCCGCTAGGGTTAACGAGCTCCTCCTGCCATCTGCACTAGGTACATTACAAGACATGCATATAATGACCAAAAACCAACTTACATTAATAAAAAGTAAAAACAAATTATGTATACAAACTACACATAAACAAAAGTACCGGAAAATTGTAATGGCCGTGAAATTTTTTTACTAGCATGTTTCTGCCGCGACGAAGTGGACCCATCATGCTTAGATAAACATTCGTTTTATGACTTTACAGCTGGTTTATGTAACGCAGATATTGGGCAGAAGGACCTACATTGTCTTCAACGAAAGTTGTTGCATTCTAGATCACTAGAAAAGAATAAACTACGACATTCGTCTGACACGTTTTTCCAAGCCCCCTTTCCTCTCCAATGTCTACTTTAGTACTGCCAGTGTATCCGTCAAAATTAATTTAAATTTTGTGTAAGGTATTGGACCGTATGCATGGGATTCTGAATGTCTTCATGGAGCAGCAAGAGAGACAGGGAACGCCACTGCTTTCCCTCAAGCCATCGGACTCGCTGCAACATTCAGGTGGGTTAAACACATACTTATTTAGATTCCACAGTGCAATTAAGAGTTTCAAATATCCTCTATCTATCTATCTATCTATCTATATATCTATCTATCTATCTATCTATCTATCTATCTATCCATCCATCCATCCATCCATCCATCTATCTATCTATCTGTGTCTGCTTGTCTATCTGTGTCTGTCTGTCACTCAATCTATATTAATTTTTTATGTCAATCTGTAGTCCATCTCTCATTGAGAGAATGGCTGCAGCTACAGGTCAAGAAGTTCGGGGCAAGCACAATGATTTCGTCAAGAATGGTATTTTTAAGACTCACACTGGCGCCAGCTGCTTCAGTCCTGTCATTAACGTGGTCAGAGACCCGCGTTGGGGAAGAAATCAGGTAAGGTGGCATCTGTTATAATAATGGCCAAATAATGTGTTTTAGCATAAAGTTAGAGGAACAAATTAGAATAATAACATTGTATCTTCCATCAAATAAATACTTCCTCTACCGATTTCTTACGCTGGGTCTCTGTCACTTTAAATCTATCACGTTCTGTATTTATCTCTTTCTTTCTTTCGCTCTAAATCTCCTGTCAGGCTTTCATTTTTCAATAAGCTTTATCATTGCGGAAAAGAAGAGGAAACCGTGCCTCATATTCTGTTTGACTGCCCCAGACTTGCTGATCTGTGTCTCGACAGGTCTAGGATACCACAAATTCTCGACCTGTATGGCGACATCTATGCACTACGCAGGGTTTTTGCAAGAGGATTTTTTCTCTCTCTGTCTATCTCTCTTACTCTCTCTCTTTTCCCCCTCTCTCTCTGTCTCGCTTTCTCTCTCTCTCTCTCTCTCTCTCTGTCTCATTAGTGAGAGTGTAATAATATTATGTGCTTCTGTTTGCCTGTACATAATTTTACTTTTTTAAAAAAATGCGCTTCAAACATTGTCATAACTACTTGATAAAATGTTAACATGCAGGAGACTTATGGTGAAGATCCATTTATGAGTGGAAAGTTGTCACAAAGTTATGTCAAAGGATTACATGGTCTGTAGACTTGTTTTTGATTTTCTTGTATTAGATATTATGCATTAGAAGAATGAAAAAATAATATAATAAAAAAATATTTTGTTCCCTATTATACAGCTGATGGTGGTCTATCATTTCTCATCCTAATGTTTCCTGTAATGTTGTAAGACGTATATTCTCGTCAATCTGAACGTTGCATTGAAAAATCTTTTTAGATAAAACCAAGAGTTTCACCGGGTGGGCAATCAGCTATCACCCAAAACTCTCTAATATTTGGGAAAACTATTAGAGCCGTTTTCAGAATATAACATAAATATCTATAAACATGCAAGAATTTCTTTTCAACTTTTCCATCCACTAACCTATATATTATGTAATAAAAGGTAATAGTAAGAATTGAAAAAAAAAATTTCTTAGAATACATAAAATAAAAAAAAATAGAATTGTTTATTTCTAATATGCTTAGGAAATCTGTGTATGGATTAACAGAATTCTTCCTCAATCATTTCTTCGTTTTATCTTTAAATATCAGAACGGTTAAAACGGTTAAAGAAATAATCCTAAATATTTGAACTGCAGACTGATTTGATTTCTCACAATATTTTGTACGGGTCCTGGGATAATATTCTAACCGATGATTCTCAATTTTGTTTTGAACTGGCCCCCAAATAGGTCCACACAAACAACAACAGACATTACATTGCATATATTAATTTATTAATGTTCCTTAGGCTATGACTCGCGTTACATCCAGGCCAGTTCTGGTTGCAAACATTTCGATGCCTACAGTGGACCAGAAAATATTCCAGTGACGAGCATATCATTCAATGCTCAGGTAACTACTAATTACTTTATGAAAAGAGTCCCCCATATATTTAATGACTGCGTGTGTGCACATGTGTTTTTTTTTTCTTATATCTCTATAATGGAGAAATCACCATAACTAGTAAGATTTCTGGTGTAACCGGTATGCACAAAAAAACGGAAGTATTGATAAGCTAGACACTTTTTAAAGAGTAGCATAATTTTTCTGCCAAATTTTAAAACTGTATATAAAAAAAACTTTAATCAAATTCTTTGTTTCAAGGTGTCAGAGCGAGACTGGAGAATGACATATTTGCCAGCATTCAAAGCTTGCGTGGCTGCTGGTACTGACAGTTTGATGTGTAGTTATAACAGGTTAGTCGCAGGCAGCGGTCTACTTAATGATGCATTATATTTGTACAAATGATTTAGTCAGGTATTAACAGATTGTCTATTTGGTCACTAGAAATGTAAAAGTGTTCTTTTTTTTTATTTTGCTTCTTCCAAACAATGTTAGGACCAGTGGTCGAATAGGTATTCAGCACTTTTCTGGGTGGAGGTGGTTTCTGTAGAATTTATGTAGACTGTCAAGATCCACTCCCTCAGATTGTTTACTTGTATGAGTTCTTTTCCGAGGTGACTCGCGTAGTTCCAAGATTTTCTCAGGATTCGACACTTTATGGGTTAGGGTTAGGGTTAGGGTTTAAACTCTATAGATTTATTTCCCTTCTTGTAAACAGGTTTAGATAGTTGTTTGTAAAATGTTTTACATATCTCGGATGTTCCTTCAAAGTTGAAGATAATATACTTCCTAATCCAAAGCTCCCGCAGGCGACGGGGGATGGCAGCGGGCAGGGTATGAACCTAGGACCATCCAGAAGTCCGAACGACAGTCCAGCGCGCATATCGCACGCCCAGGCAGGAATACAATCAATCTAGCATTTTAGATCTTTAGTTTGCCTATGTTATCAACTATTTGTTCCTTTTATGCCTATTTATTTAATAATATTATTGATATAGTAGTCTGCCCATTACTAGTATCATAGAAAAAAAATGTAGATTCAAGGTATGTCTGACTAGGCAGGTGAAATGTTGACCTTTTCCACTGCTCAATATTGAGATATTCAGCTTATTTCCATTATAAGAAAAAAAATCAATAAACAAGGGCCCCTCCTGGCTTGACTTTCCAGGGGCAAATTGTGTTCAGGTCATCTGTTAACGGAATCCCATGAACCAATTTCTATAGTTTCTCCAACAGGGTTCAGAAGCTTACAGTCTGTATTCAGTGGAAGGCCTACATCCCACAGTCAGTATCAAGCCTCCTGTGAAAGCCTGATCGTTAACTGAGATCTCTTACTATTAACCAGGTCTACTTTCCGCCACATGTTTTACACTTTTACTTAATTAGATCATACAGAGTCGTCTCTCTTTTTTTTCATCTCTCATTTCTCACGCCAAACATAAAACAGAATATTTGTCCTTAGCATCAACGGCGTCCCGGCATGTGCTAACAAGAAGTTGCTGACCGATATCTTAAGGACGGAGTGGGGATTCAAGGGATACGTCATCAGTGACCAGGGAGCCATCGAGTTCATCCAGGAATATCACAACTACACCAGCAGTCTGATGGATACAGCCGTAGCAGCCCTGAGCGCTGGTTGCAACTTGGAGCTTTCAAATAATCTTCTAAATCCAGATTACTTGTACATAGGTTAGAACAAGATTTATTTACATAGGTCAAAAATTGATTATTTGTACATAAGTTAGAACCAGATTATTTTACATAGGTTAAAACCAGATTATTTGTAAATAGGTCAGAACCAGATTCTTGGTACATAGCTGGCCAATAAAGCTTCACAAAAATAAATCTATGAAGCATGAGAACCACTTTCAGTTGGCAAAAAGAATGTTAATTTAAATCTATATAATGACAAAACCAAACACAAACTCGAAATCGACCCCCGAAGAGGTCCACCCAGGAAGGTTTCAATATTTTCAGAAAGAACATCAAAATGAATTTCTATCAAATAAAAATGATAGAGATGAATGGAGAAAGAAGGTTGACAGATTTTGTGTGGTGCCCCAGCGGTCCAGCAGACCCAAGGATAGGTGAAAGTGAATGTGAAGTTAGATTTGAATCTGGCCTAACTAATATCTTATTATGAATTTCTAATTGATCTAATTGTTTTGTAAAGAGTCAATCTGTTATTCAAATCCTCAAGAAAAAAATATTTCTGTAAAAAAACAAACAAAGAAAACAAACTTTAGTTAAGTGTCTTATTAATTGTCGTTTAGAATTATGTCCAACTTATTTGCATAGTAAATAGATTTTTTCTATTTAAAAAAAGTAAACATTTTTTTGTGTAAATGTAGAAGTTAGCATGACAGAACTTACTTAAATTAGCAATACAGATATAAAAAAAATATTTTTTGGACAAAAAATCTAAAACCGATTGCATAAATTTGTTAAAATTAGGGTGTATATTTGTCCTCCCTACAAGTGACTCCGGTGTTTGTTACTATTAATAATGAATAGCTGTAAAAGTGGTGTGTTTTTATGAAAAAACTGCATGCATAAATGATTTTAAAAATTTGATTTTTCACTTTCAGAAAAGAAAAAAGTAGCCGTTGCATCAGAACTTTGAATGGTCTAAAATATTGTGATGTCGGATTTTCACTATTTTTTCTAGTTTACGAGATCTAAATTGGACGGACGGACGGACAGACATTCCGCACAAAACTAATAGCGTTTTTTCCCTTTTAAAGACTATATAAGTCACATTAAAATATTCATCCGGTCTTTTTTTTTATTATTCATTATTTCACTTTGCTGGTACATCTTTAAAATGATAACAGCATTAATAAAATGTTTACGAAATAAAAAGAAACTTATATTTCCAGTTATTTATAGTGCAGTTCAATAACGAAATTATATTCGTTTATATAATGATAATAATCTTTATTATCCATAACGAAATTTGTCTAACAATTTGTGCATTATTATAAACAAAACATTATAACTTTTTCATAACACGGGGACTGCACGTTCACAGCAGACTCACTCATAAGTTACATGCGAAATGTTAATGTGTTTGTGTCTGTTTGTGTTTGCTGTCAGTGTCTTGTTTCCTGACCCAGAGCGCGATTTCTCCTTTCTAGACTCTATTTAGCTTTTCTTTTTGTTACAACAGCTGCTAATTATTGTGTATAGAGTTTTAGAATAATTGTATCAATTTTTTTTTAGCTAAATCTACTTTTTCTTATAGAAATAAAACTGGCAAAGGGTTAGTAATTAAATGGCACGCTACAATTTTATAATGCATTGTATATTAACTTTTAAAAGATGGATTTGAGTTTGTTTTTTCTTTCCTTATAAGTTGATGCTGTTCATCAGGGAAAGCTTACCGAAGCTCTGGTCAGAGAGAGGGTTAAGCCCCTTTTCTACACCAGAATGAGGCTGGGAGAGTTTGATCCAACAGACAACAACCCTTTTGCCAAACTGGACAGCAGTGTTGCTGAATCTCCTGAACACCAAGCGCTGGCCCTGGAGGCTGCCATGAAATCTTTTGTTCTGTTGAAGAACAGAAACAATTTTCTACCTCTTCAGCAGGGAACTTTTAACAAAGTAGCTGTAAGTACATTAACAGTTCTGTCTTCACATTAAATTCCTTTCATGCTCTTTCTAGAATGGTGCTGAAGGAAAATAGACGAGGTTCCCCGGTGGGCTCGGCCTTCTGCCCTGCCTCTTGTGACGAGAGTATAAGAGGCAACGGTAATAGGAATGTGATAATTTAAATCTGATAAAATAAACAAAAATTCAATCCTTCTCTCCTTGTTAAAGGAAGTGGAGCGTAGAATATTTTGCATGCCCAGTACTACATCTAGTTAATTTAATAAAAAGGTTAGAAAGATAGTTTATGTGGAAACACAAACTCAGAATTGACCCACGAAGTTAGGCAGTCTTGTAGGTAAAAAGGCAGGTTTCACGCTTACAAAGATAATTTATGTGGAAACAAAAGCTCAAAAGTCGGTGGCCGAAGTGCCCGATCAGGCCAGGTAATAAGGCAAGTTTCAATATTTTCTGTATGAATATCAGAAGCTTTGAACTGGAAACTATCAACAAATACAACCCTATCTCCGCCATATGGCCATATATACGTTATGAAGTGTACGCCTCTTATATAGTATAGAACACTGCTTATTAATTTCAATTATTGTTGACTTACTAGCTGATACCCGTGCTAACGCTACTAGCGAATCCAGAACTTCTGAGCGGAAAAAAAATTATATAGAGAGCTGCCAGATCTGGAAACCATTAGACCAGGGGTTCTCAACCTATGGGTCGCGACCCCCTTAGGGGTCGATTGACGATTAGCCAGGGGTCACCTAAGGCAATCAAAAATATGGATTGTTTTTGTCTATTCTTCTATTGCTGTGTGGGTGGGGGTCGCGGCAGAGTTGGGGATTGTAAAAAAGGGGGTCGCCGAGCTTAAAAGGTTGAGAACCGCTGCATTAGACAGTTCATCGCAGACATATGACAACATGTCTGAATCTTCCAACATTTAGATGAGAAGAAATAGGAAGAAGAAGAATCTATGATCTCAAGTTTGTTCGATACCCAGTCGGGAGTATCCAAGTGAAGAATGTGTTCCAATCTTTAGTTTAGGTCGTCAGAGAATAGGAAGAGATACGTAATACAAATATTAAACTGCAGTAAACAGTAGTGAGGGACGAGTGGATTGTTATTCAGATTATTCGATCGTATAAACTGGCTTTTAGCGAAGAAGTTCGTTTCATTGTATACAATTTTCATCTTTCTACGGACTCCCTTCGTTCGTCTCGCGGACCCCTGGGAGTTTGCATATTCTAGTTTGAGAGCCACTGATCTAACGAACATTTATGCAAAGTTTTATCAAGATTGGAGAAATTTGATTTTTATTCGAGAACCACATACACACGCACACAACCACTCATAAGAATTTGCTTCATATATTAGATTTGTAAATAAAATAAAATAAACATTCATGCGTTTGATTCCATGTTTCGTCCTCCTAAAGATTCTCGGTCCGATGGCTAACAACAGCAGGCAATTGTTTGGAGACTACAGTGCCAACACTGACCCGAGTTTTGTCAAGAATCCACTGGAAGGATTAAAGGAGATATTCCCCAACGCTGTCTATGAAAACGTCTGCGAAGATGGAAACAAGTGCAAACAGTACAGACCAGACCTGGTCATCCAAGCTGTGGCCAATGTTGACCTCGTGTTGGTGGTGCTTGGGACAGGTCAGTGCTTTCAATTTTTGAAAACAACATTAAAATGACAATTTTACTTACTCAGACTTAGGTCTTTCCTAGCTGTTTCCATGTTTCCATGCATAGGGCCAGTGGCGTAGCAACCATGGCGCGAAGGGGTTCATTGCGCCCGGGACCCACGACTTCTAGGGGCCCAAACGGAGTTATGTAAGAGAATGTGTTGACTCTAAGAGTTTAAATGCATCACATTATTACATTATGTTACTTAAATCATGTTCATTGGTCTTAAATTTATTTCCGGTGTCCGAGCAAAATAACAAATCC
This sequence comes from Biomphalaria sudanica, assembly GCA_036873155.1. Lineage (NCBI taxonomy): Eukaryota > Metazoa > Mollusca > Gastropoda > Planorbidae > Biomphalaria > Biomphalaria sudanica. The sequence goes on along the minus strand of JAZGLO010005729.1, from coordinate 1,285,285 downwards.
ATGTAAATCGTATTACTGAAGTAAGTAATCTATTAAAGAAAGGTAACTCTTAAATCGTTATTACAGCGTTTCTTTTAAATCTAATGTGTCATATATTTTTTATTTAATAATAATAATAATAACAATATTTACTTGTGAGTCTACTCCATTTAAAAAAATTTATATGACGTATAATATTTGCTTTTCTTTTAATCAAAGTGTTTTTTTAAAATATTACAATGCATATTGTCTTATTGAAATACTTGAATTAATTGTATGAGTTAACAGTAGATATATATAGCTGTCTATCGGAACTGCTAAAGATGCAGCATGTGACTCCTAGTCCCGAAATGTTACATGGTTGACCAATGACATTGGCCCTTCAAGTGATCTGCAGTGACCCAGCTTAGTGTAGAGATTACGTTAGTGTTGTAAATAAATATATTGTGCATTGTTTTTAGCGACAGTAAAGTAGTGACGTAGTCAGACAGACGAATGACGTTGCAGAATACGAGAAGAATACGGATAGGGCTTGTAGCAAGATGTATAGTGAATAGACTGCTCATTGAAACGACGGATAGAGAGACAAGACGATCATCCATATCTGTAAATAGACATCAGTTGAAGGCTACACAAGTTTTATTAAGTCGAAACTTATGATTCTTCAAAGGAGCTATTTAGGATCACCGCTGAAATGTTAGGGGGAGCAAATAACGAACGTTTGCCGTCATCTATCCCAGTATCTGAACTCCCGGATTCCTTCAGTAGATTCTTCATTGGCAAGACTGAGCAGATCAGAAATGACATACCATCCCTCTCATCACAGCTTGACCACACTCCAATCTTTCAAAATTCTCCTTTTTGCGAGTTTGTTAACAGCGCTTTATAAATAAAATTATTATTATTATTATTAAGTATGCTATAGTTAATTGTTGTGTCTCTTGGATTCGTATTAGAAGAAGTGAAGTAGTGTAAGACATCACACACAATCCAAGACAAGACAAGACAGATCCAAAACCTGGGGAAATAGTTCTCCTTAACCCAGTGAGGAACAGGTGTACTTTGGTGTAGAAATTTGTTTTCATTGACATGTACTCTATCATTAGATATAGTAGAGCCCAGTTTGGGTTCAGTCCCACTTTAAGAGGGGGCCCAACTTTGCATTCCTGAACACAGGGCCACTTTTACCCTGCTAGGCCACTGCTACTTTCACTCTATCTTTCTGCCTTACTGTATCTCCCTCTTTAAATATATAATACTAATTAATACTATATTACTAATAAAACAAAATAATTGGACACAGGAACTGATGTTGAAATGGAAGGCAATGATAGGCCTGACCTTGAACTTCCAGGTCATCAAAAAGATTTGTTGCTGGATGTCCTACAGAACAGTAAGTCTGTTAAAAACAAGGAATACGCATTATCAAATTACAGTGGAAGTTACAGTAAAACATATACACGCACGTTACAGTAGTTCGCCCCCCCCCCAAAAAAAAAACAACAACAAAACAACCCACTGTAGTTCAGCTTTCAAACATGATTATGTTTTGTTTTAAATGCGTAGTTGGTAAATGTGGAGGCGCTGTAAGGAACCCGGAAGAAAAAACGTAAGAAAAAAAAAAGAGAGGAAAACGTGGAGAGATTTGGAACTAGTCAAACTTAACAATGTCAAGGACGTCGTATTGTTGCCAACTAAACAGTTATAGTAAAATTGTGCTTAAATATAGAATTTTACAGTGCTATAATAGCGCGCAAAAACAGTAACGCATATTATTTTTAAGATACATAACTCATCGACCATTCGTATATTCTATACACCGGATACACACAAAAAAAGCTAGCTATTTATAGTTATGAGTCATAGACGAAAGTGTCCAATATAGCAGAAGTTCTTTTTGTTCTTGTCACATTTCCATCTGTTTCTCAGCTCAGCACTGAAAACATTTTGTACAAAGCTTATATCAACTCACTGTTATTTTTTCCAGAATCCAATTCTCGCATCAAGTTGAAAATGGCACGATTATTTGTTGTCGATGACAATACATGAATCGATAAAAATCGATAAAAAATAATCAGTCGTAATGAATTAATTTTGTGTTATATAGAGCCTAACCTTAGGGGAGATAAGATATACAAATTTTAAAATAACAATAGACTATAAAACCTTCTATTTATATAAGTACTTGAATAGCTCAGTGGCTATCATGCCGGCCTTCCTTTAGAGAGAGCCTCGAGACACACACCAACTGGTCCTAAAAATAGATTGGACTACACCGCACCGAGCATGCTATAAGTAAAGTAAAGTTCCCCTTTCAGACCTTGTGCTCTATAGGGCAGTTGATTCTGTTGCCTACAGTTAACGAGGGTGTCATGTGGCCAGCACAAAGACCAACCACCCTAACTTTTCCCCAACTAATGTCAGGTACCCATTAGAGTTCGTTGGACTCAGAGGTACCCATTGGAGCTGGGTGGACTCAGAGGTACCCATTAGAGCTGGGTGGACTAAGAGGTACCCATTAGAGCTCGGTGGACTCAGAGGTACCCATTAGAGCTGGGGGTGGACTCAGAGGTACCCATTAGAGCTGGGTGGACTAAGAGGTACCCATTAGAGCTCGGTGGACTCAGAGGTACCCATTAGAGCTGGGGGTGGACTCAGAGGTACCCATTAGAGCTGGGGGTGGACTCAGAGGTACCCATTAGAGCTGGGTGGACTCAGAGGTACCCATTAGAGCTGGGTGGACTCAGAGGTACCCATTAGAGCTGGGTGGACTCAGAGGTACCCATTAGAGCTGGGTGGACTTAGAGGTACCCATTAGAGCTCGGTGGACTTAGAGGCGCTCAAGGATCACGAAATAAAAAAATCCCAGTCTTCACCAGGATTCGTTCAGAAGCCAAGCGTTTTACCGCTCAGCCACCGCGCCTCTATGCTATGCATTTTAAAATATTTCCAATCGCACACATTTCATTTATTATTGTTAGTTAAATCTCTTAGAAATTAATTAGCCTACATGATGATTCAAAATAAATACTGCAACTCAATAAAAGCTATGTTTCTTTTTAAAAGTGTTTTTTAAATATTTTCTTTTTTGAAGTGATGTCATCCTTTTTTTTGGGTCTGACCAGGTGGCAATGCCCCAGTGATTCTTCTTCTGTTTAGTGCTGGCCCACTGAACATCTCGATGTTTGATGAACACGATAGAGTGCCCGCCATTATCGAATGTTTTCTTCCTGGCCAAGCCACAGGAGATGCCGTAAAAAATATTTTAACCAACACTGGCCCATTTGGTTCACCAGCGGGCAGGGTACCGATTACCTGGCCATATCGTGCCGAACAGGTAAACAATGTATACGTCACATTTGTTTTTGCATAACCCTTTTTTTTATCTTAGTAAGAAGGGATAAAAGAGAGAGAGAAAGAGAGAGAAAGAGAGAGAGAGAGAGAAAATGAGAGATAGGGATGAGAGAGAGAGGAGAGAGAAAAAAAGAGATAGGGATGATAGAAAGGGTGATAGAAAGAGAGAGAGAAAAAGAGAGTTAGAGAAAGAAAGAAAGAGAGAAAGAGAAAATAGAGAGAAAGAAGTAGAGGGAGAGAGAGAAAGAAAGAGAGAGAGAGAAAATAGAGTGCATAACCCTATTTATGTAAGTAAGAAGGGATAAAAGAGAGAGAGAAAGAGAGAGAGATAGAATTGAGAAGTAAAAATATAAAATATAAAAGTATTAGTGAAATTTGGGGGGGGGGCAAAGTTCAATCGCGGCCTTATCTTTCCACATTGCAAGGTGTTTATCTCCTCTATTCAATATACAAATAGAGCTACAGGACCAGCGGTTCCCTGTAGTGTCAACTTACTAAAAATTTATAATCCTTTGGGAAAGCGTGGTGCATACTGCGGGTTGATACTTAACTGTTGGATTCATTCGGTGCAGTTCAGCGGGTAATTCTGTAATGGGCTTGATCAAAAGACCATACTGGTATTCAGAGAGACGCAGTGTAGGATGTCGAACCCGTTCATAGAAAAAAACGTCAACTGAACCATGGTATGTCACTTGCTAGAAAGAATACCGTTCTGGGATATGAAAGTACATGCTAGAATCTTTGTCTTCTTAAAAAAAAAACTCTGTGACTCGATCTGGTTCCAGACGCTTCTCAAAAAAAACAGTATGAAATGTTTTACTTAGGAGATGAAACGGCTTCACTAATTTTTTTTTTATACATTGGTAATAAAAACTTTTTTTTAAAAATAATAGACAAATATTGATTATATATATTCAATGCCAATACAACAGTTATTTTGTCTTTGAAAAAAAAAAATGAAGCTAACTTCAAGCTCCTTTGTCAGCATCCAGTTCAGTCTGTGAATCGATGAACGATGGCCTCCAAATTTGAGCAAGACTCCAAAAAAAAAAAGAAAAAAAAAAAAGAAAGTTGCTAAAAAATATAAATAGTAAATCTAGTAAAAAAAAAATAAAATTAAATATTGTATTTTTGTATCTATTGTCTTATTTTATGAAACGCTGACCGTCCAACTCATGTACTGTTAATGAATTATAGAATCCGATTTTTCAATGGACCTCATTCACCAATCGTAAACAAACAACATTTAGCCACGTGGTGCTCTATCTCTTCTATACAATTTACGATCTCATGTTTAATTCATGAGGGCCGTCACATGACAGTTTTTTTTTTTATTGTTTTATCAATAAGATCACGTGACTAAATGTTGTTTGTTTACGATTGGTGAATGAGGTCCATTATAAAAACTGAAAACCAGGCGTCAAATCCAAACGGTACATTGGCAAATTGAATTATGAACACAATGTTTTTTTTTCTGATAGGCCTATAACTCAAAGGAAGTCTCTTGTAGAATTTAAATTAGCATAGTAGTAATTTATAAGACAGATCAAGAAATAAAATATGACTTAAATGTATGTCAAAATGTTTGTTATTTAAACTATATTTTCTGGAGCTTGATTTTTTAACAGTGGAAAATTTGCATAAAATTGTATTTGTCTATAAAGCCTTCTATTTTGATAAGGGTTTCGTTGACACAGTGGTTAGTGTATTAACTGTATTTAAAAAATCAATCATGGTAACATTCAACTTTTTAAAAAATTACATGACTGATCTAAACTAATTGATAAAGTTTCACTTTATATAAGCTTTTTGTTTTGTAATACTTAAAAAAATATTTTTCTTATATAGAGCCGTGTTTTCCAAACTATGTTTCGCGGAACCCTAGTGTTCCGCGAGGCCTGAATAGGTGTTCCACGAACTACGGGAATAATTAGCTAGTAGGACACCACGTGAGTAAATCTCTCTAAACAAAAATGCAAATTGTTCCGTTAAATACTTAGAATGTGCGAAGTGTTCCGTTAAGGAAAAAGTTTGGGAAACATTTTGGTGTAGAGACTTTATATATTTGTACACGCTTTGTAACATAACTATATTGATATCTTCCATGTAGCTGCCGAATATGGTGAACTATTCCATGGAGGGAAGAACCTACCGCTACCTCAGGTCTGATCCTCTGTATCCATTTGGCTATGGCTTATCATACACACAGTTCCAGTACACACTGCTGTCGTATCCTTTAATTGTCAAAGTCAACGAATCGTTGGATATCAGCTTTCAAGTGACCAACACTGGGAGTGTGGAGTCAGACGAGGTGAGATTGGTCAGACGAGGCGAGGGTGGTCAGGCGAGGTAGGGTGGTCAGACGAGATTAGCGTGGTCAGACGAGGTGAGGGTGGTCAGACGAAATAAGGGTAGTCAGGTGAGGCGAGGGTGACTGTGATGTTTATATGCTGTTCCTTTCTTTATATCTTTCTCAATCGTACTTTCCAGAATCCTAGAAACTTCTCCCAAATTATTTGTATTAACTTTGACCTTCTAGAAGCTGACGTATGCTATTTTCCCCCCTTAACCTCTTTCTCTGATTGGATGACTAAAATTAACTTGTTTACTCTGGTCAACACTGACTTGACCTGGGCTTCTAGAAACTGGCCGAAATAGGTCACAGTCTCGACTCGTGACAGCAACATAGCCGAATGGACAGGCCCGCAACTGAAAGAGATTCTATTCAAGGCAAACGACAGAGAAGAATGAAGGAAGACGGACAACAAATCTTATGTAGTGCCCCAACAGTTCAACAGCACTCAAGGGAATAGGGAAAAGTGAAGGTGATAATAATATTTGAACATTAACTCTTTCTCCCCGTAATTATTTACCACATTCTGGTGGAATCAACGTTGGTATCGTCAGTTAGGAGAGAAAGAGTTAAGACAGTGCAGAAGTAAACATCTAAGCTCTTTCGTTTGCTTCAGAAATTAATTTGTGTTTTACTAGCAACAGGGAGATCTTGTCCTTCATCGTTCTCTAGTACAATAGCAAATGTGCACGGGGAATTCATAACGCACTTACCCTCCACAGGTGGTTCAATGCTATATTAGCTGGGTGGACTCTTCCCTACCCGTGCCTGTAAGACAATTGGCTTACTTTGACCGCATTCACTTAAAACCTGGAGAGACCACCAAAGTACAGGCGACAATCCAAGGGGACATAATGGCATATTGGGACGACAACTCATGGAAAATACAAACAGGTAAGGGAACTACAATATTTAATGGTCTATGTATGTTGGATAGACAGATTCGGTAGGTCGAATATGTTATGGATATTTTCTCCCAACGCCTTCTGGTGATATGGTGCGCAAAGGTGCACCCGTTCAAGAGACTAAAGTGTTGTTTGACGCATTGACGCGAGTGGTAGTTGTTTGCTTATTGTTGACGTGTGAACATACATCTTATTTAACGCCTTCTCCTTTGCTAGGAGCAGCAAGTAATGTCCAACCCATTATACAGTTTTTGATCATATGCAGGGCCGGCCTTAGATAATTCGAAGCCCTAGGCGAAGTGAATTTGGTGGCCCCAAATGAAAAAGAAAGATTAAAAATAAACAGCGAAAAAAATAAATGTACGCAATTTATTAAAAACCTTGTGTACTTAAGTGTACTCCAACAATACCATTAGGCACAAGTTTCGCGATTTCTTCTCTACAAAAATATATTTAAAAGTGCTATGCAAGGCCTCCACCAATTGAAGGCCCTAGGAGGCTGCATAGTTAGTCTATGTCTAAGGTCGGCCCTGCCATATGCTAGGACAAATTTGTACAAATACTCCTTCATCCCTAGTGCAATTAGGGCATGGAATGTGTTGACTGAATCAGCCAGGATAACCAACTTCTTGGCAGAGTTTAAGCCATTGGTTACAATGTATAACTAGATTGATATAGAGACACGCGTAGGACGTAACTATCTTCTTTTTTGAAGTAACGTCTGTATTTTATAAGATGAGATATCGAAAATAGATTTAGATTTTTGTTTGACCTTTACATATGAAAGTTACGATGCACGTGTGGAGTACATAGCTATATACATACACACACACGATAATTTGATTAAAACATAAATGAAGTAAAATTGTAAGATACCTAGACAGTCTCTGTGCGCTCTGGTTCTAGTCCATTTGTAGTCTTCATTGGTGAAAGGTCTCCAGGAGAAATATGAAGACGAAGGGAGTGTGGTCACCTGACATGTCGAGACCCTGAACATGCGGGAAGAAAGGGGAGATAAATCTTGCAATATTGAAAGAAAAGGCAGTAATTGTGATTTTTTTTTTATTATATAAGTTTCGTTTTCAAAAAAGTTGTATTTTTTAATTCGCTTGTTTTTTTTTTGTTTATCCTAACAGGAGTCTTGACCTTGTATTGTGGAGGTCAACAGCCATCCCAGAAGAAATCTGCTCCCTCCAATGTACTGTCTGGTACATTTCTGATATCGAATAGCTTTTAAGTTTCTGAATTATTGTGTGTGTGTGTTGTAGCCGGAGCGCTGTGTATCTTATAGTGAGAAAGTAAATAAACTTTTTGATTACTTAAGAACATGGCTGCGTGGCTGACAATGTACTTCCTGTTCGGAGTGGGCGTTGCTTTTTGAATGTCATTCTGTTTTGAGTGGGAGGAGCTCTTTACGAAATTCGTTCGTTTTGTGTAATTGGGCGGACCTAATTTACAATTGAGGTTCAACGCTTGTTCACGCACCATTGCTAAATATGTATGCATGTAGAAGCTTGGCCATTCAGACAACCCAAAATCAATATAAATAAAATCTAATCTTGATAATAATAATAATAATATTAAAAACTTAATAAAAGCTGTACACAAATAGCCATTGTTACCAAATTTTAAGTTAATAATAGGGTTTGTTGAACTAGTCCGTTTCGTTTCTTTGATTAAAAAGTATTGGGCCGGAAGTGACTTTTTCCTTACATTTCTTTGCATTTTTCAGTTCTCTGTTTAAATTAAACTGACATTATTATGCTATCATTTTAAGTGTGCCTGATACAGAAAACAAATTCTGCACAAAACTACGGCTAGTTGGGATATAACCCGATAGAGGCTATACAAAGAAAAGACCTGAAACTAGCGCGTGAAACTACACATTTACAGTACTTTATTTGATGAGTATTTTACCCAAGATCTGTGTTGTTTTTTAGGACTAGCTTATTTCAAGTACCCGGCATTTTCCGATATACAATTTCATACACAAAATAATTGTTGAAAAAAATTGTAGTGATTTTAAACTTTAAATGATTACTTAAAAAGGTGTTACTCTAATCAATTTTGACTATTATTTTGTTATGAATGTCACTCTCTATTTTGTGTCTGTTCTAGTTTCTTAAATTTTTCTTGTGTAAAGGGGTCGTTTTTCTCCAAATGGGTATACCTGATTTCTCCAAGCAGCCTTTGTAAAATATTGGTCCAAAATAATGCTATGTTCATAAGCGAAAAATCACATGGCTGCATTATGATGAATGTACGTGTTAGTTCAATATTTTTTTAATTACTAGGTAACTAAAAATAACTGCATAAATAGACGTAAGTTTCATTTTTTTTTCTGTTTGACAAAGTCATATGGCAAATTTTTGTTTATATCCTAATTCTAAAAAGGAATAATAATAGAATTATACAGTAAAAATAATCACTAAGTTTTTTAAAAATAGTTTTGAAAGTCTTACTGATACGATTACAAAGAGAGTTTGTGTTTTTGCAGATGTACACAAGCTACACTATGAGTCAGTCCATCTCTTCTAATTGTTTAGAAATGAGTGTAAAAATGTAGGCTTCGATATTTTTAGCCTGAATTTAAGAAGTTACAAACTTCAAACAACTCTTCCATAAAACTTTGTATTTAAAAAATAAATTTATCCAATGCGCGAAATCCTGCTTGTATACTTAGGCCCTATTTAAATCGATTCGGTATCAATGTATTAAGTTACAATAACCCCGCAAAAAAATTAAATGAAAGAAGATTGAAATATACATATATTTTTTGTGACTGTACGCACCGGTACGGGTACCGGCACCTTTTTTCAATGTCAGGAAAAATGATTACTTTTCTTGTAATTCAACGTTAATATTATTAGTTGAAAGTTAGGCAATCTATCTATTTTTATGTTCAGCAATAAACCCTATTGGATATGTTTACAATAAACTTAACAATTGCTAACTAAATAAAAGTTACCCATAGAAGAGCTTGAAAAATGTGATTTTGCAGTGCTAAAAAGTGCACAGTCCATAAGATGTAAATAAAAAAAAAAACGTAGCTTATCAACACTTCCTTTATTCTGTACGCCGGATACACCAAAAAGCTTGCTATTTATAGGTTTAGCGCCATGTATGAAAATCCCCAACTACTTTATACTAATATTGGAACTTCTTTTATCTTTTCGAAATGTTCAACTAGAATGGAACTTTCTTTGATATATAATTCATAATGGAAGTAATTTGTAAATACTCTAATTAATAAGGCTTGTCTTTGAGTCCGAAGATTAATGAGGAATGCAGTATTTCCCTTGGCACGAAGCCCCAGCTGTGACCTACATATTTTGCCACACTAATTAATTGATGATTGTTACGATCATCAATAGTGCTAGATGTTACAATCAAACTTGATTTCAAGATGTCACGTTGAAGCACAGGCAATGATCGTAATTGCCGAGGATCTTGAAATCGTCTTTTAATAAGATGATCGTATAGAAGTAGCTAGATCTAGTTGATAATACGATCATTCAGAATGTTGCCAACTGATAAGAGGATCATCTAAAAGTTGCAAATCGCTAAGTATGTTACTATATTCAATGAAGAAACTTCTCTTCGTCTAAAACAAATACTTTAATTCAAAACTTGGAAAAGCTATTCACAAATAATTACAATGGTTAAATGTACTTGAATAGAACAGAATAAATATAATTCTTTTAAATAAATGATCTACACAATAATGTAAAATATACATTTGAATCCTAACACGTTCCACACGACACTGACTAAAAATCTAGAATCCTTTCCCCGGGTATAGCGTTGTCACGTGTCTAACATCCCCTCGTTGCAATGCCAACCAATAAATGCAGCTCAATGTGCAATAATTAATATTTCAAAACCAATCACATTTATTCTGACACATAGCCCTGCCGCGTGATGGAATTCACCGAGCTAACAAGTTCTGTCTGGTAACCTTTGGCGGCTAAATATAGATACTGTGTACGTGACAATGATGTATTCATGATGCATCTAAGTAAACATTAAGATACACTCTCAAACCAAGTAAAAGCATGGCCTTTTAACAAAGTTCACATACAAAGGTCAGAGTTTAAGGTCCGTCCGAATGTTATCGCAGAGCTCTCATGATCAAACGTCTCGCCACATTGTTCCAGCGTGTACTTTGGTCATAGTATCTTTGGAAATATTTAATGTCACTAACATTGCGGCCTCGTTGTGAGACGGACTGTACACTCTGTCCAGCACAATAGGAAGAGAGACACGTCCATTTCTGATAAACGATATTTGGGATCGGGAGAGTAAGACCAGTAAAGTAGGCCAGTGTTTTTCAGTGGCTTTTCCCTTGACGAACAAAAAAATTTTGTGTGCCCTCTCCCCATTTTTTTAAATCCAGCTGGGGGTCTGGGAGAGAGCTGTAAGCTCCCAAGGGACGATTCGGGAGATTAAAAAAAAATGTAATGACTTCGGGTATATATCCTTAGTAAGCAATTATTTAACCGAGCGAGGCTCGGTCACCTGGTACTAAAAAGTAAAGTTTCTGTTTCTGTTAACAGCAGGCCTACTCAATAAAAAAAAACCCCATTAATGTTTACACAGTATTCTCAGGCATCGTTACATTTTGAAAACTATACATTTGTCAAGTAGGCAGTGAAGCTAACAGCGAGATAAACGGGAGTGGAGTGGAAGTATTTCCAGCCTTTTTTTTAGTTGTTTGCAATAACACACAATACTAAAAGACCTCACATTATATGACAGTGTCATCCAGATGAACTACTCCATTCCTTGGTCAGATTGCCTTGTGACGCTAGTCTCTATTTACTCTGGAAAAACGCTATCCAAGATCCGCTAGAGTGCTTTGAGGGAGATGATTGTATTGCAATCAAAGCTTAGCTGAGTATATGACTTCCCCTCCAAACCATAAATAGTTTGTTACGCACAGAGTTGCATCTATTCTGGTACAATACAATTGATGAAATTGCTCGATAAATAAATAATCAATAAAAGACAATATAAATAACACACATAACATTAAGACAGATTTAATAATATTAAAAATGAAAATAAACTTTATAGAATCCTAAATGCTGCTGGTAAAATCATTGGCAAAAAAACAAACCCCATTTGGGCAGTTGTTTGAGACAAACATATATAAAAAAGCTAACAAGATCCTCGAAATAAAGAATCACCCTTTGTGTCGGGATTTTGTGATTTTACCATCACAAAAAAGATACAAGACACCGATGGCAAAGACAAACAGACACAAACACTCTTTTGTTTCCCTGGCAATCAAATCATTAAATAAGAACAATCTGATATAAACTTTGTCACATGTAAATTATGAGTGAGTCTGGTGTGGATGTACACTTTGGTTTCTTATAGTTATAATGTTTTTTGTTTGGTGTAATGCACAAATTGTAAGACAAATGTCCATACGGACAATAAAAAGATTATTATGATTATTATAATTGCACTATATATAATCTTATGTGGTGCTAAATACTCATTAGATTCTGAATAGAAGAATGACCTGATGAAACCTTATCATGGTATGTCGAACCGAAAAGCAGCATAAACATAAAATTAAAACGTTAAAAAAAGCTTATCCAAGAAGAAGAACTCCACACTTTTCACTAGATCTCTCAATAATGTAGAAATTATTCCCCTTATTCGATATCAAACAAAACACTTAATTACCAATAATAAATTGACTAACTGGTTAGATTATGTTTTAATTGATTAATGTTTTGTAGGTACAACTAATAATTGTTTAGAGTTTCAAAATTGATCGACAATGGGTGTGGCAGAAATAACGTGTACAAACATTGGACCTGAAAGACTAACAGAGTGAGTTGATAGAAGCTTTGTAAAAACACATCTCGTATTCTGCTATCTTGGAATGATCCAAAATCCCTACGTCCTAAATGCAGAAACGAAAACCGCAACAAGTTATATATGTCTAGGTGTTTTGGAAGTTGGAAAAAGCACATGATAAGAAGTTAAGAAGGTTTGGACTAATATCTATTATGTAATGATGTACTATTAAGGAACAACAACCAAAGTAAGAAAACCCAAACAACTTTATACGATATAGGTTATTCGTTTTGTGCTAAAGCCATGACCCAATTTTTAAATCTATATTTAGATCTACAATAACATACCATATGCGAGATTATCTTTTCCGATTGATAATTAATTAGTACACAAGTTCGAGAGATAAAAATGAGGTGATCAAGATATTGAATAAAATGTTTCTTCTTAACAACTTCACAAAAATTGCAAAATAGTTGAATGATAAAATGGTGGTGCCTTTAAAAGTTGTGTTTTATGTCTATTTCCTGGCTGTCGTTGTCGGCGCCCTGTTTCCTTTTCAAAACACAAGTCTGCCATGGGATGACCGTGTGGACGACCTGGTGTCCAGACTGACTTTGGATGAGATACAGGTGCAGATGTCAAGAGGTGGAACGGGGCCTGGTGGGGGTCCGGCTCCTGCAATCCCTCGACTAGGTAAATAATCAATTATTTTAAAGACAATAGCCCTTGGAGAATGTCGTGTTACTACTTTTAACGTAATGAAGTTTGATTTAATACAAGTAATTATCCAACACTTTCTGTGAAATGAATTTCACTCACTAATTACTATCGTTTATATCAGCGGTGACAAACATTTTTCGACCTAGGACCACATATACTTCAGACACATGTTTTATCCTATGTCTTATCATATGTCTTATCCGACGTCTTATCCCACGTCTTATCCTACGTCTAATCTTATGTCTTATCCTATGTCTTATCCTACGTCTTATCCTACGTCTTATGTTATGTCTTATCCTACGTCTTATCATATGTCTTATCCTACGTCTTATCTTGTGTCTTATCCTATAAAATATAGACGAAGATGATTACATCCTACACGTCATGCATTCAGTCATGCATGTTAACCAATGACTTAAATTCTGCCAAGTCGCTCGTTTTCCTGACTTGCTTGGGCGGCCCATTCCATGCCCTAATAGCACTAGGGAAGAATGAGCATTTGTACTTATTTATCCTAGCATATGGAACTAGGAATGTACCTTTATCTTTGTGTCTTTCAGAGTATTTTATTAGGTTTTGTTTTTGTATTTGAAGATTATGGTTCAGTGTTTTATGTATAATTGCTACTTTACTTTTGAGTCTTCTGTCCTGAAGGCTTTCTAAATTTAGTAATTTTACTAAAGGTGTTACTCTAGTCAAGTGTGAATACTCGTTTGTAATGAATCTCACTGCTCTATTTTGTGTCGCGTTAAAGTAAAGTAAGATCCACTTTAAGATCTATAGGGCAGATGATGTAAAGGTCATCTGTTTCTGTGGGCCACGGTTATTGAGGGTGTCACCGCCAATACTTTTCCCTAACTAATGCCAGGTACATTAGAGCTGGGTGGACTCAGAGGCGCCCTAAAGATCCTGAAATGATAAAAACTAGTTATCATCGAGATTCGAACACAGGTTCCCCGGTTCGGAAGTCAAGCGCTTTACTACTCAGCCACCGCGCGTTTACTGCACACAAAAAAAAATCGACGTATGTAATGAAACCGACTTTCTTTTATGACTTCATAATAGACTAGGCAGAAGTTTCGAGAAGCCAAATAGCCACTCTTCACGTGCCGAATATAGCCCTCTGGCCAAAGTTTGGGCACAAGTGGGTAAATCCTTACCCTTTGGTCAAATGTTTGGCTAAGTAAAAAAATCTAACTATATTCCGTTATAATTACAATACCTCTTTTCAACTCATAACTTTATGGAACCTAGAACTCACTGGGTGCGTGGTCGGAATCTGGACACGGATCTAGAAAACGGCACAAACGATTTTTCTAGAAATGTTTCCATTTGCTGTAAATGGTTGGGAAAAGAAAAACTACGTGTGGGCCAGAATGGGAAAACTATAGTTTGACCGTTATAAATTTTCAAAGTAAAAAAGAAATAAATTTAAATAGATCTAGATCTAGACTTAAGATCTGGGTCTTAAGAGTTCTACGTGTGATGAAGGTATTTTCAAGGTACCTATAAATAATTTATTTCCTTTGCAATGCCCGCTGGCCTAATTGACAGTTTGCAGTTTACAGCTTCTGATATTCCTTCAAAAATACTAAAACCTGCCTTTTTACCTGTCTTAGTATGCCACTATGGGCATCGATTTTGAGTTTGCTTCTACACAAGCTATCTTTGTTTTCAAATCACAAGCCAAACAAGGGGATGGTACTTTAAAAAAATAAATACAAAGCTTAGTTAGGGGAAGAACTCAATATTCACAGTCATATATTATCAATACTGTAAGATTTATTTTCCGCTTTTCGATATCAAACTAAATTAATTAATTACAACTATTTAATTAGGAGCGATGAGTAATTGTGCAAAGGTTCAATTTGATCCGAGAATGGGAAGTGACAGACAGATAAAGCTTTGTAAAAATCTGATATGTGTCTTGTTTATGTGTTGTTATGTTCGTCTAATGTCACGAGAATGTCTTAATACTATTGTCTGAGAATATGTGTCACTTGATGTATTGCACCAGCAAAGAGAAGATTCAAACGAGGTTTCTCTCACTTGTTCATATCGTTATTCTTATTACCATCTATTCTGCTGTGTGTGTTTTCAGGAATCGGGCGATATGCCTGGAACACCGAGTGTTTGAGGGGAGATGTGGGCGCCCCAGGTAACGCCACTGCATTTCCACAAGCGATTGGTTTAGCTGCAACATTCAGGTGAGTTGCCCTCTGCACATTACGTAGGCTAAAAAAGGCAAAACAAATAACGTAAAGCAGAGCAATGACGTCTTATATAATACAGACGTCACTTCAAACAAGATGATTACGTCCTACGCGTCATGCATTCAGTCATGCATGCTAACCAATGGCTTAAATTCTACCAAGTCATTGGTTTTTCTGGCTAGCTTAGGCAACCCATTCCATGCTCTAATAGCACTAGGGAAGAAGGAGTATTTGTACAAATTTGTCCTAGCATATGGAACTAGGAATGTGCCTTTATCTTTGTGTCTTTCAGAGTATTTTATTAAATTTTGTTTTTGTATTTGAAGATAATGGTTCAGTGTTTTATGTATAATTGCTACTTTACTTTTGAGTCTTCTGTCCTGAAGGCTTTCTAAATTTAGTGATTTTACTAAAGGTGTTACTCTACTCAAATGTGAATATTCGTTTGATATTACTCTCACTGCTCTATTTTGTGTCTGTTCCAGTTTCTTAACGTTTTCTTGAGTTGAGAGGTCCCAAACAGAGGACGCATATTCTATTATTGGCCTAACCAAGGTTAAATAACATTTTAGTTTTATGTTCTTATTTGATTTATAGAAATTTCTTTTAATAAATCCTAATGCTTTGTTTGATTTTTTTTATAGTTTCATCAATATGTGGATTCCATGACAGTTTTTCATTTATTATAACACCTAGGTATTTTGCGTTTTTAGTCTGTGTTACTGGTTTGCCATGAATAAGATAAGTGGAATTAATTTGTTTTAGCTTTTTTGTTACTCTTAACAACTGACATTTTTCTGGGTGGAAAGACATGCTCCAATTTGGTTCACATTCGTGTAATTCATCTAATTCTCTTTGTAAAATGTCTGTATCTTGTTATAAACAAATCGAAACAGGGCATGATTTTGAGTTTCATGTGTTAACGTCGTCTAAAGAGAAAGCTTTAATGAAAAAAAAATAAAAAAATTCCCCAAATACTCTCTTATGTTTCTTGATATCCGTACATTTCAAAAAGACTATTTCAATTTGCAATGACTACAAAATTACGTAAAATATAATAGACAAAAGTAGATTGTGAAAATGTATTTTCTAGTCCAGATTTAGTGGAAAGAGTTGCAGCAGCGACGGGCCAGGAGGTCAGAGGCAAACACAATGACTTTGTGAAACAAGGATTGGTCGATACTCACCTCGGAGCCAGTTGTTTTAGTCCAGTCATCAATATAGTTAGGGACTCACGATGGGGGAGGATTCAGGTAGGCACGGAAATGATTTAATTAACGAACTTGTTTAATTTGCCAAGGGTAAAACTGAAAATGATAAGACACATAGAAATTATACGAAATGGCAAAGGCATCTGTATATATAATTCTCTCTAACCATGAGAGACAAGACGCACGCACGCCGACTCTCTAACCCTCGATGAAAAAGTCATGTAAAAGACTCTTTTTTTTTCCCTGCAAGACTAGAGTTACCCCACATAACTTTTGAGGCGACAGAGAGCGCAGCTCAGAAAAAAAAAGGGGGGGGGGGAGGCAAAGTAATCTTCTATGTATATATAATTCTCTACGTCGCTCAACTTCCAACCCCATTTGGACAACTGTGTCTTTCAGAAAGGGTTCACCCGTCACTAAATAGCGGCGTATGCTACGCTGCGTGTCGGCTCGTTTTCTTTATGGTAATTAATATTTGCACAAAGCTTTTATCTTAAAAGTAAATTAAAGATTTGCAAAAGAAAGGAAAATTAACATTTAGGTAACAGAACACTGCTTCAAACTAATGGATCAATTTACTTATGCTTGTCTACATCAATCTTTTAGGAGACTTACGGTGAAGATCCGTTCATGTCCGGACTTCTAGCTCAACGTTTTGTACAAGGCTTACAAGGTACAGTGAAAACAAATCAAAAATCATTTTCTTTTACAAAGCTTATATCAACTCTGTCAATATGGTAAAAAGTTTGTACACATTATTTCTCTCTCACCCAATCTCTGATGAAGCTGAAATTTCGTACCATTATTTATTTTACCTGACAACACAAGGATCAATATAAAAACTCACCAATTAACTATTGGTATTTAATTATTTTGTTTGGTATCTCGAACAAGGGAAAGAAATTTTACTTGACTGATATGGTGGTATAAGTTGAATTTGCTCTCTTTAATGTTTGTAGAAAGAAAAGTTTGTAACTAACTATAAAACCTATTTTCACAAGCAGCTCACTGGCACAGTGGTTACCGTGTTGGCTTGAGAAGGCCAATACAAAACAAAACAAAACAAAAACATCGGCCAAGAGCATTGCTAAACGTAAAATCGTGAAGTCTTCTTGAGGCTCAGTTCCATTACTTTTGCTAAGACCAACAACTTGCCATAACCACACACTTATATAACGATTATTTGGTTTCAATGAAATCTCTTAACGCAAAACCAATGCCCCTAGAGCGAAGTACAAGCTGTGTTCTCTCATTTCTGGATGTTATTATTAAGAGGAGGGAGATGACTATACAATATTTTTTTTTAAGTTGACAAAAGCTTAATTTAAAGTAATGATTATTATCTGAAAAATTACTTTTAAAAAAAGCTAAATGATACAATAAAAAATCAATTTGTTTAGTTTGGTAAAATTTTAAAATGAATAATTAAAACACTTTTTTATTTTATTCCAATTAGGGGATGATTCAAGATATATCCAGGCCAGTGCTGGGTGCAAGCACTTTGATGTCCACGGAGGCCCCGAGACTATTCCTGTTTCTAGATTCTCATTCGATGCTAAGGTCAGGAAAGCCTTTATTCAGTTTATTGTAATCTTTTACAGAGGTGGACCTTGTTGATGTTCGAGGGGCGGCGGCAATATAAACCAAGTTTTATGCTTTCTAAATGTTGATATCAAACTTTCAAGCTGATTACATTATTTGACATACTATTTTAAACAGTCTATTCCTGCTTTAAGTTCAAATGATGTGATAAACTAAGCATTCTGATTTAGACTTAAAGCGCCCTGATCTATTTGAGTTATTGGGCCCTTTTGTTTCCCTTTATAGGCTCAGAAAGTATGTATCAGTGCATACTATTTTATGAGGTGTAGTTTGTGTTCCCTCACGTATTTCACGTTATTATTAGTGTAACGCTCTATCAGTGGCACAGCTAGGAATTGGCCGTCATTTGGGGGCCCGGGAGATTTGACCTCTTTGGGGACCCCTGCATTTTACGTATATTTTTAATATTCAATGTAAAAAAACTCATTTGCCCCCCCCCCTCAAGTGGGGGCCGGTGGGGATTTTCAAAACCTACCTCTCCCTCCCCCACCCTAGCTACGCCTCTGCGCTCTTTCCAATTTTTTTTTACCCAGCCATACTAATATTTCGAAATTTTAGCTTGGAATACTTTTTTCTAGCCACCTATTTCCGACTTTTACATTTCCATCCTTGGGGAAAATAATAAAAGTATGAATTATAAAAAAAAAAAAAAAAAAAGAAATATAAGATTCTAACTGATAGGGTTTAGTGTTTTTCATATATCGTAAACTTTGATCTGTCATGTGAATTTGGTTGCCATGTTTCCATCAGGTTTCAGACGAGGACTGGCATATGACATTTTTACCCGCATTTAAAGCTTGCGTCAAGGCAGGAACGTTCAGCCTGATGTGTAGCTTCAACAGGTATGTTTTGAATTCAAATGATTTGAGTCCGTTAGTGTTCCAATATTTGTTGAGTTGCTACACAAAAGCGAAAAGCTGACAAGTGTCCAGTAGCTCGGAGCGCTATTGTCTCAGATGTAGGAACCAAACCTGAACTACGAGCCAGAATTGCTCAGTCTACAGCAGCACTTGCAAAACTCAAAATAATCTGAACCGACAAAAGCGTAGCCTTCAACTCTAAAATCAGACTGATGCGCCCCCTGGTCACACTCACATTCTTATTTAAGAATCTTGGACGCTGACTGCAGATCTCGAGAAGAGGATTTTAGCAATGGAAATAAGATGCAACAGAACGATCTTAGGTGTCACTTACATAGATCTTAACACGAATAAAGAGATACGCAATTGGACCCCACGATGACCTGCTAACCACTGTCAAAAAAAAACGTAAACTTAAACTCTATGGCCACATCAAAATGTCATCAGGGCTCGCAAAGACCTTCCCACAGGGAACAGTTCCAGGAAAAAGAAGAACATGAAGACAGCAAGTGATGGGAAGAAAACATCAAAGCATGTCAATGATGAGTGAGTCTGGTGTGAATGTACATTTTGTTTTTTTTTAGTTATAACATTTTGTTTGGTGTCATGCACAAATTGTAAGACAAATTTCCTTAGGGATAATAAAGATTATTATTATTATTATTATTATTATTATTATTATTATTATTAAAAGCCTTGTTTGTTAGTTTGCTTTTTGTTAGTTAGTTAGTTTGTTTGTTTGTTTGTTTGATTGTTTGTTTGCTTGTTAGTTAGTTAGTTAGTTATTTTGTTAGTTTGATTATTTGTTAGTTTGATTATTTGTTTGTTAGTTTGCTTGTTTGTTTATTTGCTTGTTTGTTTGTTAGTTTGTTTTCTTGTTTGATTATTTGTTTGTTAGTTTGTTTGTTTTACACGCTCGTTTAGAAATGAAATACGGGACAGGGGATGACACAGGGCAGGGGATGACATTGGGCAGGGGATGACATTGGGCAGGGGATCACATTGGGGAGGGTTCGTACATTCATATATCTACAACAGAATAATGAAGCTATATGACGAAACAATGAATATAACTTCACAAATATGATGGCGGCACTAGGTACAATATTTCTAATGAGAGAAAACTGTGAATTGAAAATGGCAAAGTAGTGAATAGCTAGACCAGGGCTCGAACCACATTAGCACTTGAAGATGGCTGATTGGTCGTGTGATTTGACTTGAGACTGTCTTTATGAGCTTGATTGGGTGTGCAAAACATTATCGCATATCAATGCATATATTCTGTACACCGGACACACCAAAAAGCTAGCTATTTATTGCCATTCATCATTGACGAAAATGTCTTCTCTTTGTTATTGGCATATATCCTTCCCATTCGTTTTCAACGTTCCAGCTTGTGGAGTACAAAAATTTGTTCAAAGCTTATATTAATTTACTCTGTCAGTCTGTCAGTCAGTCTGTCTGTCTGACGTAAATTTTGAACTCGTTATTTCTCCCACTTCCCATTCTCGGATCAAGTTAAAACTTTGCATAATTGTTTATTGATAAAGTCAACACATAAAGCTAGTGGTAATTAATAACTTAAGTTTGATATCGAAAATGGGAAATAATTTTACAGTATTGCGAAATATAACCGTAAATGTGGTGTTATTTCCCATTACATAAGATTTCTTTGAAAAACAAATATATTTTGCTTGTTAATCCTGTCCTCTTTTATTCCGTGCTGTCCCTTAGGGGGTGTAAGCAGTAATTCCTTTCTAAAGAGACGTCAAAAACTTATAAGATAATCTATAGTCTTATTACTTATTATTCAAAAACCCTGACAAGCAGGTTAAAGAGAGTAATGCATGTAGTCAGCAATGATATGTATCAATGAATGTTTAGGATCAACGGAGTACCAGCGTGTGCCAACAAGGAGCTTCTGACGGACATCCTCAGAACAGAGTGGGGCTTCAGGGGGTACGTCATCAGCGACCAGGGCGCTGTGGAAAACATCTGGGTAGAGCACCACTACACCAACAACAGCGTGGACACTGCTGCGGTAGCCGTTGCGGCAGGATGCAATCTGGACCTTCCAGACGGTTTGCCCACACCTGTTTATATGTCAATAGGTAAGTTAAGAATTAAAATTTCACATCCATTGAAATAATCCAATTAGAAACAAGTAGAAAACCTAAATTTGAATGTTTAATTTTTAAGTCCTATAAGTCTTTATAGATCCTGAGTCTCTCATGTTAATAACAAGTACGACATTTAAATATCGACAACCAGATTCTCACACATGTTTATCAACAACTCTATTAATCTAGTCAGTCAGCTTATCAGCTTCTGTCTAGCCCATAGATCCTATATATATATTATATGTAGACTGGTCATGGAGATTTTTGTAACACTACAACAAATGTCGTAAATTTTTTTTTAAACGTTAAAACAAGGCGTTGTTTTGTAAAGTGGTTATATAAGAAGCATGGGGATTGGGGTTCAACTCCCCCCCCCCCCAAAATGAAATCCCCCCCCGGCAGGGGGGGGGATCGGAATTTAGAAAATTGATTTTTTGCTTTGATTTTGTTTATTTTTGGTGAGATTTTAATACTAAACCATCACTTGCCTTAGCACAGCAAAAGAGGTTTTGAGTTTAAAACCCCTACCAGGGGGGTTTTGAGTTTAAAACCCCCTACCAGGGGGGTTCGAGTTTAAACCCCCCCCCCCCACCAGGGGTTATTGCCTAAATTTCACAGTGAAGGAAGATTTTGATGTTTAAACCGCCTCTCAAATTTACGATAAACCCCCTCTTCAATATAAAAAAGAAAAATTACACACTCAAAATTCTATGAGCGTAGCCAAAGGGGTTTTGAGTTAACCCCCACCCCCTCTTCAGTAGGGTTTGAAGCTAAAAAATACTTCTTCAATACCCGGTATAAAAAAATTACCCACTCAAAATTTTATGAGCGTAGCTAAATGGGTTTTGACTCAGTTTTGAGTTTTAACCCCCCTTCAGCGGGGTTTGAAGGTAAATAATACCTCTTTAATATTAAAAACAAAGCAAATTATACACTCAACATGTTAAGAGTGTATTCAAAGGGGTTTTGAGTTTATAAACTCCCCTCCAGTGGAGTTTGAAGCTAAAAAATACCTCTTCAAAATAAAAAAAAAGAAGATTACAAACTCAGAAATCTGTGAGCGTAGCCAAAGGGGTTTTGAGTTTCAACCCTCCGCAAGCGGGGTTTGAAGCTAAAAAAAATACATCTTCAATGTAAGAAGAAAGCAAATTACGCACTCAAAATGCTATGAGCGTTGCCAAAAGGAGTTTTGAGTTTAAACGCTTCTTCAGAGTGGTTTAATGCTAAAAAATACCTCTTCAATAAATAAAAAAGCAAATTACACACTAAAATTTAAACCCCTCCAGATGGTTTTGAGTTTAAAATCTACCTACAGAGCGTTTTGAGGTAGAAAACCTCTATCTTCAATATTATTCTAAAGCAAACTACAGTTACTAAATTCTATGACCGTAGCTAAATGGTGTTTTGAATTTTAATAAAACCCATAACTCCAGAGATTTTTTAGTTTAAAATCTCCAAAAGATTATTTTGACGATAAAACTTACCTTTTCGATATAAAATCTAAAGCAAACTACAGTCACTTAATTCCAAGAGCGTATTCCAGAGACGTTGCACATTTCTACCAGTGGCGGGGCTCAATTAATAAAGCGCAGTGAATAAAACACTAAATGTGGCTCAACAAAGATGGCTAAGACAGATTTTAGGAGTCAGTTATAGAGATCGGATCTAAATCAAGGAAATCCTATGCCGAACTGGGAGTCGACCCCTTAATAAGATTGTGACAGAGCGTCGCATGAGGTTTGCGGGACATATTCTCAGACAAAATGAAGTAGGCATAAGAAGAGTTGCGATGACATCCTAGTACAATTTGGCGCCACACATTCATGGAGGTCCTCAGAGCAGGTGGGAAAAGGCCTCGGACATTACCAGTGACAGATTTTTGTGGAAACAGCTTGACGGCAAATGCGCCGAACGCTCGGGAGGGTCTAAGTCAGTAAGAATAGTACATTAGGTTTGTGAAATAAAACTTTTCAATAGCAGGAAAATGCACTGTAGATACCTCAGAATATGCATTTTGTTGGTTCTCAATATCAGAAATAGTGCTTGGCGGCGAGGTTCCGCCCCGCGGTGGGTGGAGCTGATAGCGCTCACCCCAGACCCCCTTGCTAATAATGGCGGGAAGTATACAATTTTCCACTAACTCCATGAAGAACCTATTCTAGGGCACAATAAGCGTCTTCCGAAAGAATGATGGGTCAAAATGTAATAAAGATTATATACACACACACATACATACACATAAATATATTTTTTTCGCGGGGGGGGGGGGGGGAGAAAAATCCCCCCCAACCACCCCCCCCCCCCGAAAAAAATCCTGGCTACGTCCTTGATAAGAAGTAAAGGATTTTTTTCAACCCTAACCTATGTAAGATATAATTTAATTTTTAGAACTAGATCTAGTGATTAAACATCGATAATAGGAGTACTCTCGTGTCGTGATTAGTATTTTGCAGTTTTTAGATACATAATGTAGAAAGATCTAGGTAATCAATCTATTTAAATGTACATAAGATGATTAAAATCAACAGACATGAATTATTTCGATCTCGGATTTCTGAAACTTTATCTCAATAAAAACTAACAGAAATGGCTTTTAAAATATATTAGCGTGAATATATAGTTCTGTGATTAATAGCCCATTCTAAAGAAAATCCGAGAAATGATTTTGCATTATTTATAAACTTTGAAAACTTAAGATCATTATTTTTCTAAGACAGAAAAGATTGATTGAGGCGACTTCAAAAAGAGTTACGTCCATAAAAATCTCTCTCTATATATAGGTCTGTGAATCGATCAATCTTGGATAAGAATTTGTTTCCGGTTTCCAGTCTAGATATAATATATTTCAGTCTATTGTCCAGCCTCAATTGTCACTAAGACCAGTAATTTTATACAGTCAGCTGTCTGTCACTAATACTGTTATCTAAACAAAAATAAGGTACAATTTGATGTTTGATACTACAAATACAATAATAGCCATAACCAAAAGTATATAACGATTGAACGTGTGGGCAATACTTAACTTAATGTTTCGATGACTCCTTCAGAAATGAAGTTTTTCACATTGAACCCTGCAGATTATCACATTGTACCCTGCTGATTATCACATTGTTCCATGTAGATTATCACATTGTATCCTGTAGATTATCACATTGTATCCTGTAGACTATCACATTGTACCCTGTAGATTATCACATTGTACCCTGCAGATGATCACATTGTATCCTGTAGACTATCACATTGTACCCTGTAGATTATTACATTGTACCCTGTAGATTATCACATTGTAACCTGTAGATTATTACATTGTATCCTGTAGATTATCACATTGTACCCTGCAGATTATCACATTGTATCCTGTAGACTATCACATTGTACCCTGCAGATTATCACATTGTATCCTGTAGACTATCACATTGTACCCTGTAGATTATTACATTGTACCCTGTAGATTATCACATTGTAACCTGTAGATTATTACATTGTATCCTGTAGATTATCACATTGTACCTGCAGCTTATCACATTGTACCCTATAGAATCGCAGGAGGTTACAGCAGGGAGGGTTCGAACCCTACTAGTGACAATCTTTATAGAAGGACATTTAAGAAAACAATTCTCGAAGTAGAATAAAAAAAGTCATTGTTATCACAAAGCTTTTTTTCAACTCACTCAGTCTGTCTGTCTGTCTGTCTGTCTTTTTTGTCTGGTACAACATTTTGTACACGTTATTTCTCTTACACGCATTCTTAGATCAAGTTGAAACTTTACACAATTATATATGTACCAAACAAAACATGAGTCACTTAAAAAAAACCCAATTAGTTAATTAATTCATGGTAATTAATCATTTAGTTAGTCTCGAAAAATGGAAATATATGCTGCTTATTGACATATGTGGAGTAATTCCCCTTATTTCATTTTGTACACGTTATTTCTCTCACTTGCAGTTCTCATATCATGTTGAAATTTTGTATTATTATTACATAACAATACACAAATAAAAAAAAATAAATTACCAACTAGTTAATCAATTAGTGGTCATTAATTAATTTTATTTTTTTAAAAAAAGGAAGCTTGTTATTGTTGATATATATATGGCAGTGATTCTATGGTTCTTTCACTTAGATACACTTTTTTAAATAAAAATATTTTGTATATTTTGCATATTCTTACATACAGTTAGTTTAGCAACTATAACTTTGGAATCTTTTCTACAGTTGATGCAGTCCACCAAGGGAAGCTAACCGAGGAAATTGTCAGAGAGAGTGTTAAGCCCCTTTTCTACACCAGAATGAGACTGGGTGAGTTTGACCCAACAGACAACAACCCTTTTGCCAAACTGGACAGCAGTGTTGCTGAATCTCCTGAACACCAAGCGCTGGCCCTGGAGGCTGCCATGAAATCTTTTGTTTTGTTGAAGAACAGAAACAATTTTCTACCTCTCAAGCCTGGAGCTTTTAAAAATGTGGCAGTAAGTTTTTAAAAATAAGTCAAAGATCTTATATATGTTGGTACACAATTCGTGTCTAGCACCGTTATGAATGTACAGTTATTACAATAATATAGTTAACATTGTTATGACGTCATGAAAATATTCACGTATAATAATGTTTTAGAAGCTTTTGATCGGGATAGACTCCTGGGCTTAGCTTGTGGGTAAATACTTATGAAATTACTAAAGTAGCTTGTTTAATGTCTTATAATACTTAAATCTTCAGATGTCTTGTGATAATCATTAATGGCCTCCTTCTGTCGTAAATCGACTATGGATCTTTCGTGGGGCTTTGAATGAGATGAGAGTCTGGACATTTGTTATTGTCGGAACGATGTCGCCAACGAAGCATTCCCCCCCCCCTTTTTTTTTTACTCATCTGTTGGGTCCAAAGGAACGGTAAACAGCCGATACTTGTTGGGATCATCAAAGTCGCTGGGTCAGCACTGTGTGCTCCAAGATGCTCCGTATTGTCTCTCAGGCAGTGGCGTAGCAAGGAATTTGCCATCATTTGGGGGCCCAAGGGACTTGACCTCTTTGGAGGCCCCTGCATTTTGCGTAATATTTAATATCTAATTAAAAAAAAAACAATTTCGAACACTCATTTTGGGGCCCCCCTCAAGAAGGGTCCCAGGGGTTATTTTCAAATTTTCACCCTTCTCCCCCACCCTAGTTACGCCTAGTTACGCCAGTGCTCACTGGGCTATTTCCCGAAGACGTTTCCTTTTTTTGGGCTTAGCCGCAAGGAAGCGAGGTTTGGATTAAGAGTTTTCCTTCTCCTAATTGGTGGCCTACCAAAAATGTTATCGAGTTTCCTCATTCCGGAAGCTTTTTAGTTTAATGCTCGCCTTGCCCCTTCTCAAATAAGCAGTCCAGCTGGACCCAATATCTGATCTAAACATAAAGTCCAAAAGTTGGACTGGTTGTCAGAGTTTATTTGAGTCATATGCCATTTGTAAGCATGTTTATAACAAATACAATTTAAATATTAACAACCAGATTCTCACAGAAATCATATTTATCTATTAACCCAGTCAGTCAGCATATCAGCTTTTGTCCAATGAATTGCTTCTATCCAACAATGACAACCATATGGAACATTATTATTTAAATGTTTGCATTGAATAATATGCCAACTAAAAATTAAAGTAGCAAGACATAAAATCCTAAACCATAATTTACAAAAACAAAATACTATGAAAGACCTAGTTGGAGATACATTTCTTTTTCTATATGCTATTAAAAAATCCATATAAGTGTTCCTTCTTCCCTACTGCCATTAGAGCCAGGAAAACCAACGACTTTAAATTATCGCTTTCATATACTTATAGCATGCACAGAGCGCTATGGTCCAATCTCATTTGTGGACCAGTGGGGAGGGGGTATTTGGGAGTAGGTTTTCGGTGCTGCCTTTTGGTGCTCAGTAAACACAACTCTACTCGAGTCGGGTGTTGAACCTCGAGCCCCCTTCATAGGTAGCCAAGCCAAGTTCAACCCTCTCGACCACGCTTCCAACTACACTACACTTTGCGAAATTTAAGTTTCAGATTAACATTCACAAGATGGATACACATGGATTGTCGTAGTACGTAATTATCGTCTTTTTTGAAGGAACGGCTGCAATTTATGTTCAGATAGATATGAATTACGTCCCTTGCAATGTTTATGTATGTCTGTGTGTGTTTATGTTTGTCTTACTAAGACTGAATTCCCCCTTGAGGCATCAGGCAGCACGCCGTCTCCATAGAACTCGGTCTCTAGCCATTTTTGCAGACTGTTTCTTTTTTTGGTTTGTACTTTTAATTGATTACTCACAGTTGAAACTGAAAAGCCTTTTTCCATTACACTGGGTGTACTACAGTATTTGTTATACGGTGAGGGAAATGGAACATTATTAACTAATTCGTTACTATTTATTGGTTATTTGGTGCTTTACTCCGCCCGATTAATAGTGCGATAAAAAAAAACAGATTTTAGTTACTTTTTGCTGTTTCAATTCGAGTGTGAGCTAATTAAATTTTATTTAAATAAATTACTCTGTTGACAGGTAATAGGTCCTATGGCAGACAACATCAATCAAATATTTGGAGATTATTCCCCTTCTACATCGCAATTGTTTGTCAGGACTCCACTCCAGGGAATCAGGGACATTTTCCCTTCAGCTAGACACCAGCATGTGTGCCTAGATGGGGATCCATGCACTAAGTATAACTCGAGTCTGGTCCCTCTTGTTGTGGGCGGTGCAGATTTAGTGTTCTTAGTTCTGAGCACAGGTCAGTTATTTGGTATGCTAACTATACTCCAGAAAACTAGGCTATTGGAAATGTGCTAGTCATTTATCTTACTTTACTTTCATTAAGTCTATCAATCAATGGCCTCCTTCATGAGAAGAAAGCCTGTGCATTAGCTATGGTCTGAATCAGGGCCGGTCTTAGGCCACTGCAACCTATGCGGCCACAGTGGGCCCCGCACTTTCATAGGCCCCGCGCGATGCGAATTCTAGGTGTAAAGTAAATTTTACTGCAAATACTGATTATATCAGCAAAAAAAAGGGCAGCAAAGATTACGATTATTAAGAAAACTGTCCTCGTTTAATGTTAGCGAAAAGACCTTGGCTATGTTTTATCACGCTCACATCTGCAATATTTTAAGTTTCAATATCACTGCCTGGTATGGCAATCTGAGCATTAAAAATAAAAATAAACTTTATAGAATCCTAAATGCTGCTGGTAAAATCATTGGTAAAAAACAAACCCCATTTGGGCAGTTGTTTGAGACAAACATCTATAAAAAAGCTAACAAGATCCTCGAAATAAAGAATCCCCCTTTGGGTCAGGATTTTACCATCACAAAAGAGATACAAGACACCGATAGCAAAGACAAACAGACACAAACACTCTTTTGTCCCCCTGGCAATCAAATCATTCAATAAGAACAATCTGGTATAAACTTTGTCACATGTAAATTATGAGTGAGTCTGGTGTCAATGTACACTTTGGTTAGGGTTAGGGTTAGGGTTTTTTGTTTGGTGTAATGCACAAATTGTAAGACAAATTTCCATACGGATAATAAAGATTATTATTATTATTAAATTATGAAATTAAACCATTTTAACTTATTATTAAAGGGTTCCTGGAATTCTCCTGAAATTATAAAATAGAAAAAGTCATGAAAATGTCCATATATTATAAAAATCTTCTGAAAACTGACGCAAATATTAAAACTGACAAAATTGTCATTTCGATGTGTCATTCAACATGGGAAACGCAACTCCCACTCGCGATTAAAAAAACGGCATTGTCAGCTTTCATTTAATAAAAATGTAATAATAAGCCGAATTTTAACCAAAACAAGAATTTCAAATACTTAATTTACTCATTTATGTCTAGAATTTACTTCAATAGTCACTGGCCTACAAATATAGATCTAAATCTATCTCGACCTCTTATATAAAAAAAAACAAGAAAAGCGATATTTTGCTAGTCGAGAGTCAATCTAAAAGGCAGATCTGAATGTTTATCGGCTTTTCGTTGGAAAACTACTATCTACTGTAGATGGCTCGTAAAGTTAATTTGTCAGTGATTTTGTACTTAGTAAAGTATAAATAAAATGCAAAGATGAATTTATTTTCTAATACAAAATCTTAATTTTCACTTATTATCCTTATCACAACCCAAATTAGGCCCCGCGCTATCCGTTTCGCATAGGGCCCCGCAACCTGTAGGACCGGCCCTGGTCCGAATGATAAAGCCCAAATAGACTTGGGACATGCAGTGACCCTTATGACATCACTGGTGAAAGCCAGCATTTTCGTTTCGGTAATCTCCTTTTTCCCGGTTTTAAATGTAGTTCATTTGAACGATAAACTAAATATTGTCGAGGAAGATAAATGAACTTCAATGCTAAAAAAAAAAAAAGCAAGTAATAGAAAAAAAGAAGACTTTAAAAAACAAAGACAGAAAATTACAGGGTTTAACTCCCTTTTCTGCTTTATAAAACAAAATTAGTTAATCAGTACTGTTATATACCTGGTGGTGGCACAGATGTGGGTAGTGGTGTGAGTGAACTCAGCCGACGCAAATCGCCCCAGGCCAGCGCTAGACAAGCGGTCAACCGTGACGAGTCGCGACGGTCAGCCGAGACGAGTGTCAACATGACGGTTCGGGAAGCATCGCCGTCGTGAACAGAGCTCAGGAGCGTCACGAGGGATGTAGTCATGTGGCGAAGCTAGAAACGTCGAGCGATGTTCCGTCCGGTTTTAGAAGGCACACAGTTCAACGGTGTGGTTCTGTACGGAGCATTACGACGGTTCAGTGCGGAGTACTGTCAAGTACAGTTGAGACGACTGGCGTCTTGATCTTGGTCTGTGATCGAGTCCGACACAACGAGCCTAGTGTGTGAAGTCAGTCCTGAACTGTTGAACCCAGTGCAAGCCCGGAACGAGACGGAGAGGCCAGTGCAAGAGTTGATACGGCGGTACGGTGTTATCGGAGAGATATTTGTACAGTGTACGTTTTGCCAATTGTACAGTATTGGCTGTTATTTATTCAACTATTAAAGTGTTACATTATTTTGGAGCCCTGAGTTGTCAATTTCTTTAAGTTGGTGGTGTATGGTGCAGTTTGCAGAGAGCCTGGATTGTGAGATTGACTAATTGTTTATTTTTATTGATAGACTCCTGTATTTTCATCGTCTTAGAATAATTATAGAAAATTTTAACATGATCCGAGAATGGGAAGTGGGCGAAAAAACGTGTCAAAACGTAATAAGCGGATTAAATTCATATATATATATTTAAGAGAACATGTTGTTTACTAATCAATACAGTCTGTGGTAGTTGTATAAATAGTTTCAAGCGAGAGAGCTTTGAAATGTTTATTCTCACTATTGAAAAAGGTGAACACAAATTATCATATAGATTTTAAAAAACAGATTTGAACAACACATATACCATCTCTTGTAACCTGACAATAAAAGAGTGACGTTTTGTTCCAGGTGCTGATGTTGAAAGTGAAGGTCAGGACAGACCAGATGTTGAGTTACCTGGACATCAAAGAAATCTCTTGACCGACACGTTGTATTACAGTAAAGACCTTCATTTTTGTTTTCTATTCTTTTTTTGTCTGGTACAAAGTGTGTACACGTTATTTCTCCAATACCCATTCTCCGATCAAGTTGAACCTTTGCACAGTTATTCATTGTCAATGACAACGCATGAATTAAAATAAAATGACCAAATAGTTGATCAATTAGTGTTAATAAATTTGTTTTGTTTAATATAATGTCAGTACTAGCTTAGTGCAAAATTCCAACTTGAGTTGAGAAAGGAAAAGTGGAAGAAAACTTATAAAGAATCCTCCTAGACAGACAGACGGACGGAGTGAGTAAAAAAGAAAGCTTTGTGTCACATTTATAATATAAACAAACAACTTTTCCAGGTGGTACAGCCCCAGTTGTTGTTCTCTTGTTCAACGCCGGGCCTCTAAACATCTCCGCCGCTGACGAAAACGACAGAATCGTGGCCATCATGGAGTGTTTCTTTCCAGCGCAAGCTGCGGGTGACGCACTGAGAAATGTGCTGATCAATTCTGTGGAGTTTAGCTCCCCTGCTGGCAGAGTGCCACTCACATGGCCCTACTACGCCTCACAAGTACGTCACGTTTCTGTAAGGTTAAAAAAATGTTAAAACCCAAAAAAATATTCCATATATTTTTTTTTGCTATCAGTCAGAGTCTATATTATGGACAAATTATCTTCTTCTTATCTTATATATCACAGACGTTACTTCAAAAGAAGATAAGTACGTCATGTGTCAATCTAATCATGCATGCATTGACATATATTTTTTATGTTTATGCATGCATGTATGCATGTTAAAATCAATAACTTAAACTCTGCTAATTCGTTGGTTTTCCTGGCTAATTCAGGCAACCCATTCCATTCTCTAATGGCACTAGGGAAATGTATTATTGTATTACTGAATACCATAGTATTATTTGATGAGAGCTAGTAATACCTTGTAATACCAAGTAATACTTTGGTCTCTGTCCACCACCAGCATGTGAAGTCTAGTTGCGGCTGCATGGCACTCAAGTCGAATTGGACTACCAGGGCCACCAGGCGTCACCTAGCAAACGCCGTGGAACGTTTCGGAGCACTGTGGGACATGTAGAGCGCACTGGTCATCCACTGCACCCCAAACAAACTCCAGTTGTCTTGACTCTGTTCTGCCACTGGATTCAGTTGGCAAGGGGCGAGAGAGTGAGGCTTATGCAGCGCAAATCTCTCACATTTAATACATTTTCATCGCGCAAGCCACATTTTCCTCTCCCATGTTCATCAATCTTATACCAAGTAATACCAAGCTTCATATTTCACGGCTCTATCGTCTGACATTTTGAATTGGTTCGTTTTTCTATAGACTTTGACTATGAAATTTTCCTGTTTTTTTTTTCTCAGATGCCGCCCATGGTGAACTATTCAATGGCTGAACGAACATATCGCTACATGACGACTCCGCCTCTGTATCCGTTCGGCTACGGCTTGTCCTACACTACCTTTAATTACTCGGTATTCTACTACGTGACGGCCATCAAGGCCAATGAGAGTCTGAATGCCTGGTTCAGTGTAACAAACACAGGGGCCGTCGACTCGGATGAGGTCAGTAATGTAAATTCCTGGTTCAGTGTAACTAACACAGGGGGCGTCGACTCGGATGAGGTCAGTAATCTGAATGCCTGGTTCAGTGTAACTGACACAGGGGGCGTCGACTCGGATGAGGTCAGTTATCTGAATGCCTGGTTCAGTGTAACTAACACAGGGGGCGTCGACTCGAATAAGATCAGTAATCTGAATGCCTGGTTCAGTGTAACTAACACAGGGGGCGTCGACTCGGATGAGGTCTGTAATCTGAATGCCTGGTTCAGTGTAACTAACACAGGGGGCGTCGACTCGGATGAGGTCAGTAATCTGAATGCCTGGTTCAGTGTAACTAACACAGGGGGCGTCGACTCGGATGAGGTCAGTAATCTGAATGCCTGGCTCAGTGTAACTAACACAGGGGGCGTCGACTCGAATGAGATCAGTAATCTGGATGCCTGGTTCAGTGTAACTAACACAGGGGGGGGGCAATCTGATTAGGTCAGTAATCTGAATGCCTGGTTCAGTGTAACAAACACAGGGGCCGTCGACTCGGATGAGGTCAGTAATCTGAATGCCTGGTTCAGTGTAACTAACACAGGGGGCGTCGACTCGGATGAGGTCAGTAATCTGAATGCCTGGTTTAGTGTGTGACGAGCACATTTGCCGAGGATTATATTCTCAACACTTGACATATCAATGAAATGAAGAAAGAAACATCTCTCTGTATTTTCTTCAAAACTTCTTTAATAACTTCTTCAAACTTTCACATCAAAATTAACTTCTTAATTCAATTACAACTTGACTTGATACTTCATAAATAAAACTTAAATGTTACATAAAACTTCTCTTAGTATAACTTCAACTTCAACTGCTAAAACTTTACTTAATGGATCCGCTAATAACATATAACTCATTACTGAGAGAGGACCAACGCTCTACAAGAACTACTACTATGCGAGGACCCCGTCTGACTCACTTTCCCTTAATTTATACTTTCTTTGATCGTACATTCCAGAATCCTGGAACCTTCTCTGATAATTATTTTAGTAACTTTGACCTTCTAGAAGCTGACGTGTGCTATTTTTTTCCCTTAACCTCTTTCTTCGATTGGACATCTAAAATTAACTTGTTTACGCTGGACACCTGCACTGGTTGACCTCGAGGTTCTAGAAACTGGTCGAAATAGGTCACAGACTCGACTCGTGACATTACCCCCTTGCCTTTTTAGCATTTTGTATGCAATATAAAATGCGTAAAATAACTTTATTACTATTCTAATATATGCACACAAAAAACTAAAAAAATTCATGCATTAAAATTACAGAGCTTATAATCCAAATAATTGCTCCATTACATTAAAATAATTCAAAATTCAAAATATTATACACATTTAGCATATATAGTAAGTATCACAAAAAATACAGCTTAGTTCCATACATCACTATATGATATTTGAGTATGAACTTTTCTAGCTTTTGTAACTCAAGAAAATATCAAAATTATACAACTTCACAATACTGAAAAATATCTGTCATCTTATCATATTATTTGCTAATACATAATATCTGAATATTAACTTATTTTTCAATATATGAAATCTAAACATGTACAATGCCAAATTACTCATTTCTAAAACTATTATAACAACAGTACTAAGGTAAATATACTAAGTAATAAACAATTGCATGACATAATTATTAAAATAAATATTGACACATCTGTACAGTCCTGTTAGATTTACAACTTTCTTCTTTCCAGGTACTTGAAACAATTCTAGTCTGTCTGTATATTTCTTCTGTTCGGGCACTGGAAATAATTCTAGTCTATCTGTACATTTCTTCTTTCTTGGTTCTTTATAGTTCAAAATACGTTTAACAATATTGTCCTGTGTTTTCAGAGAGTTTTGTTCAACTCTGCTGTTGAAAAATGTCACTTTTGGTTTCAATACAAACTTGCTTGGTTTAGCTAAAAATGTACGTTGTTTCAATTGGTACAGAATGTCTTTCAGTTCATGAATATGTTTCATTCTAGCTTTAAGCAACATACAACTATTGTCCTTATAATATTCTTTGCTTTTCATATGTTCAAATAAGAACTGTCCAAAATTGACACTAAATCTTTCTTTTAATGACAGTTTACGTTGTAAAACGATTGAAGTAGAAAACATTGAGTTCGATTGTTCATGCAAGCATGGCGCTAATAAATCAGTTAATTCTTTCTGCAGTAAATCTCTATTGTGCAAAGTTAGAGAATAAACATTTGAGTTGGCAAGTTTGTTAGTTTTTAAGTTAATCTCATTGTCTATTAATGTTGATATGTCAGGAACATCATGAAATATCTCAGTATATTCTTCACTTGTATTCAACAGGTCTTCCATACTTTTCAACTTTAAATGATCTATGTCAATGTCTTTGATAGATTCAGTTTGTTTTGATGTCGCTGGTAATAGTTCATTTCTATTGTCTTCATTTTCCTCTGGAATTGTTTCTAAGCATGTAACATTGTCTTCTAGTACTTTTGATAAGTTTTCTTTATCTGTATCCTCATTGTATTTTCCAAGCATATGAACATGAAACACTTTGATATATTTGTTAATGTTGATTTCATAAGTTACGTTTGAAATCTTTCTGATGATAGTAAATGGACCTTGCCATGTATAAATCAGCTTGTTGCTCATGTCAGGTAACCATAACTTCACTTTGTCTCCTTGTTTTAAATTTCTAAGCTTTCTGTAATCCTTTAAAATTGTTTCACTTTGAATATTGACTTCAGCT
This sequence comes from Biomphalaria sudanica, assembly GCA_036873155.1. Lineage (NCBI taxonomy): Eukaryota > Metazoa > Mollusca > Gastropoda > Planorbidae > Biomphalaria > Biomphalaria sudanica. The sequence goes on along the minus strand of JAZGLO010005729.1, from coordinate 1,250,244 downwards.
TCTTGAGTTTTTCCACATGGCTTTAAGACTGTAATATTTCTATCAAAATCTTGTTGAAATGTTTTCGTTTCTGAGTTATTTTGTTTTGACTTATACAATGAGTCATTTTTGTCTGGTATAATATTTTCAATAGGTTTGTAGCTTTGTTCAACATTCGCGCGTTGATCTGGAACTTTTGTCTTAGGATTGTTCATTTGACAAACTTGACATTGACTAACATGTTTCTTAACATCTTTCGTAATACTAGGCCAATAAAATTTGTCAAGAATTCTTTTCTTTGTCCTCGTCACACTCGCTAGTTTCGTATGTAGAAAATTGTGATTCGTTTCAATGATGTCTTGAGTATATTTCAGTGGTAAAATGATTTGTTCAACAAACTCATAGGTATCATAATTAACACTTTTCTTTACAAGTATGCCTTCTTTGAAATAAGGTACATGAAGTCCTGGCTGCTTTACAATTGTTTGCGCCTTCTTGTACATTCTTGTCAAAGTTGTATCTTTCCTCTGGTCAGCTTTAAATTCTTCATTATTAAATAGTTGAAGTTCAGTAGTATTCTTGTTGTACTCATAAACAATGTCAGGTCCTTCAGTAATGTTTGTCTCTTTTTCTTCAGTTTCATTTCTTTCTGTTTCTTGTATTCCTTTAAGTTTTCTTTCTTCTTCTTCTTTTCTTTCTTTAAGTTTTCTTTCTTCTTCTTCTTTTCTTTCTTTAAGTTTTCTTTCTTCTTCTTCTTTTCTTTCTTTAAGTTTTCTTTCTTCTTCTTCTTTTCTTTCTTTAAGTTTTCTTTCTTCTTCTTCTTCTTTTCTTTCTTTAAGTTTTCTTTCTTCTTCTTCTTTTCTTTCTTTAAGTTTTCTTTCTTCTTCTTCTTTTCTTTCTTTAAGTTTTCTTTCTTCTTCTTCTTTTCTTTCATTAAGTTGTCTGTCTTCTTCTTCTTTGCGTTTCTTCTCTTCTGCTTCTTTGTCTTCTTGTATTCTTTTTTCTTCTCTAATTGTTTTTCTTTCTTCTGCCTCTTTTTCTTCCTGTCTTCTTTTTTCTTCTCTAATCCTTTTTCTTTCTTCTGCCTCTTTATCTTCTCTACGTCTTCTTTCTTCTGCCTCTTTGTCTTCTTTACGTTTTTGTATATCGTAATTTATTTGTGTAGTGCACCATTCCTCCATTCTTTCTTGTGGGATGTGAAAGGCAGCGGCTAATTTGATGTATTCTTTCCACAAGTACGAGACCAATGCCATTGTAATAACTTAATAACTGTGCTATTTATAAGTACTGCCTACACTAGCGATGACCGACACCTGTCCACAGGTGAGAGGTTAACTATGGCTGACCTAGTTAAATATCGATCGGTGTCTCCTCTTGAGGAATGTGTAAGTGGTCAGTGTATGTAAACAAACCAGTGTACTCTAGCTTTAGTAACGTTGCCTTCACAGCTTAATAGATATAGCTTTCACAGCTTTAGGAAATATAGCTTTTACAGCTTGGTAAATGTAGCTTTCACAGCTTAGTAAATATAGCTTTCACAGCTTAGTAAATATAAAATGTAAGGTACTGACCTTAAAACAGATGATCTTTCACGTTTCATTACAAAGTTTCGTTTCAAAGATTGCCGTCTTGTTGAAGTATTCTGCAAGAGGCTTTTCTTATAAGGCTTTATTTGGGCTTTGTCGTTCAGAGAGGCTATAAATCACTCGTTAGAGGCTTTATGAAAATTCGTAGAACTTGCTAGAATGTGTCGACTTTCCTCTTTGAAAATGTAATATGTGATGCTTGACTTCGTCGTTGTCTTTATTTATAGATGCCTTTTTTCGTCAGGAGGTGCCAATATATGTGACGCCTTTACTCTTCGATGCTCTTTGCCGGAGGTGCCATAATATGTGACGCCTTTACTCTTCGATGCTCTTTGTCGGAGGTGCCATAATATGTGACGTTTTGGGCCGAAGGATAGTATTAATAAGTTGACGAATTCATATGAAATGAAGAAAGAAACATCTCTCTGTATTTTCTTCAAAACTTCTTTAATAACTTCTTCAAACTTTCACATCAAAATTAACTTCTTAATTCAATTACAACTTGACTTGATACTTCATAAATAAAACTTAAATGTTACATAAAACTTCTCTTAGTATAACTTCAACTTCAACTGCTAAAACTTTACTTAATGGATCCGCTAATAACATATAACTCATTACTGAGAGAGGACCAACGCTCTACAAGAACTACTACTATGCGAGGACCCCGTCTGACTCACTTTCCCTTAATTTATACTTTCTTTGATCGTACATTCCAGAATCCTGGAACCTTCTCTGATAATTATTTTAGTAACTTTGACCTTCTAGAAGCTGACGTGTGCTATTTTTTTCCCTTAACCTCTTTCTTCGATTGGACATCTAAAATTAACTTGTTTACGCTGGACACCTGCACTGGTTGACCTCGAGGTTCTAGAAACTGGTCGAAATAGGTCACAGACTCGACTCGTGACATAGTGTAACTAACACAGGGGGCGTCGACTCGGATGAGGTCAGTAATCTGAATGCCTGGTTCAGTGAAACTAACACAGGGGGCGTCGACTCGGATGAGGTCAGTAATCTGAATGCCTGGTTCAGTGTAACTAACACAGGGGGCGTCGACTCGGATGAGGTCAGTAATGTAAATGCCTGGTTCAGTGTAACAAACACAGGGGGCGTCGACTCGGATGAGGTCAGTAATGTAAATGCCTGGTTCAGTGTAACAAACACAGGGGGCGTCGACTCGGATGAGGTCAGTAATGTAAATGCTTGGTCTAGTGTCAATAACACAGGTATTCTACAACGTGACGGCCATCAAGGCCAATCAGAGTCTGAATCTGAATGCCTGGTTCAGCGTAACAAACGCAGGGGCCATCGACTCACATGTGGTCAGTAATCTAAATACTTGGTCTAGTGTTAATAACACAGGGACCACTGACTTGGATGAGGTTTTGTTTTGTTTTTTTCAAAAGCTTAATAAAGGAGTCTTGTTTTAAAAAATCTAAGTAGATTTATGCAGGGACATGAGCACGATTTTTTCGTGTCTGTGTGTGTTGAGCGCACTGGTCATCTACTGCACCCCAAACAGTTGGTTGGATAAAAAATGTTCAATTTTCTAATCTATAGTTCATTAGTTATTATTATTTGACCCGCGGCGTAGCATACGCGCTATTTAGTGATGGGGGAACACTTCCTCAAAGACACATTTGTCCAAATGGGGTGAGTTTTGGCAAACGTCTGTTTGCGCATGCCTGAAGAGCGAGGAAGGTGCGGGTGCGGGTGGGGGTGGGTGGGAAGAGGGTTAGAGAGTCTGCGTGCGTGCCTGGTGTCCCGCATGGTTGGGCGACGTAGAGAATTATATATACAAAGAAGATTATTTGTTCTCCCCCCCTTTTTTTTTTCTGAGCCGTGCTCTCTGTCGCCACGAAGGTTACGTGGGGTAACTGTAAACTTGCAGAAATACAAGAGTTATCTTTCCATGACTCAGCTGCTATGGCGCCCATGACTATAGAAGATTGTAGAGCTATGTTTTGTTAATTGCAATTTTACTTTAAAGTGGCAACCTACAAAGGGATCTTAATTTAGCATCACTTCAGTCAAGTACATTTTTTTTTCCTTGTTCGAGATACCAAACAAAATAATTAATTACCAATAGTTAAAATACTAATTGGTTTATTTGTTTCAATTGATTCTTGTGTTGTCAGGAAAAAGAAATAATTGTGAAAAATTTCAGTTTGATCCGAGATTGGGTGTGGGAGAAATAACGTGTACAAACATTTTATCAAGCAAACAGACAGACAGACAAAGTGACTTGATATGAGCTTTGTAGAAAAATAATTTCAAAGGAAGAGAAAAGAGCGCATTCCCATGTTCTCTTGGTTTATCTCTCGTTGCTTGTATATTTCCCCAAATGTCTACCCAAATGGGTATCTAGATTTACTAAAGAGAGTAATGTACTTAATGTGCTGCTATATTTTTGCATGTTGCCAGGTTGTCCAGTGCTATATCAGCTGGTCAGACAGAACACTGCCCGTGCCGTATCTGCAACTTGGCTACTTTGATCGTATCCACATCAAGGCTGGACAGACTGTCCAAGTTGAAGCTACCATTCCAGGCGAGGTCATGGCTTTCAGAGATCAAGGACAGTGGGTCATAAAAGAAGGTTAGTTGCTTCATTGTTTGTTGGCAGCAGAAGTTAAACCGAGACCCATAGTTAGAGAAGGTCTGAACACTGACCTGCAACGTCACAACCTGTGGGCAGTTTAGATCCATAGCTCGTTGCCGCGTCACAGGTCTGTACTGTCAACGAGCTCTTGGTCTAAACCTGCTTTAAAAAAATTCTAAGTCAAACCAGAGTTTTCCCCGTGTGGCCAAAGAGCTAGTCATTCTTTACTCAGCTAAGTGCATCAACTGTTACATTTTCTAAATTGTTAGAGCCGTTTTTGAGATCCTTGTTCCACCCTTCACCATCCGCCCACCCTCCACGAAGATGTGACTTGAATAGAGGCATTGTAAAAATTCATAATTGCTTTGGGGTAGAATAATCTGCACAATACACTATCCATCTTTCTTCTGCGTTAAGTTGTATATTCCAGTGAAATTTCATACCAACTACTTTGACCTATATGGATGATACGCAGTTTTTGTAAAGCGTTTTCTTGTGGCGAGACATTCTTTTTGTTGATCTTAAGGAGTAGACAGCTCCGTATTGATGAAGCAACTTGGGTAATTTTATCATCCATATAGTTCTTCATTTTCGCTACCATTCTAAAATTGTTTATTTAAATATCTGTTTCTTTCAGGCCTGATGTACTTGTACTGCGGTGGGCAGCAACCATTTCAGAAAAAATCAGCACCTTCCAATATGTTGCATGGACAGTTTAAAATTGTAAATACACTTCGAACTAAAACACTATAAATTATATCACTACACATAAATAACAATTCCATAGGATTTGTACTTCCATTTTGCTGCAATCTACATAGTACCAAAGTTTTCGATTCCTTGAATATAACCATCGCTACTTTGGTGTTCACATGCAATATTACAGAATTTTGTGCTACGAAAATTAATCTTTCATAATGATAAAAGCCTAATGAATAAATATGATGATGTGAAAATACATGGTGATTTTAAAATAAAACAATTTGACAATTCGTTTATCGACCTTTTCTTTAAAACTGTACGGGCTTTCATTCATAAAAAGTCAGTGTTTCTGGTAAAATTTAAAGACATTAAAGAGAAAGTAACTTCTAGTTTTCACTTCCTTATATTCAACAAAGCAGGAGCTTAGAACATTTTCTTTCATTGGGGTAAAAGAAACCTTTTCGCTAATCAGTGCATTTTAGTGCATATTAGACAAAGCTGAAATAAACTATATGGATTTCAAGATTAATTTGTAAAATCAATTCTGTGGTTCTTTTTACATTATATCACATTCTTTAAAGAGGCTTAAATGAAGGCAAGAACTATGAACAATTTCTGAACAAAGCTTTTACATTTGTCAAAAACATTCATGTTTCTTGGAAACTTCGAGCTTCCACAGAAAGTAAAGACAGTTCCTTTCGAAAGAATCCCAATATCAAGGACTTCGATTGTGTCTACAATAAAAGACAATAGTCAACCTAATGATCGTCAAGGTTGCATAATTTCTGAACATATTACAATGAATAGTGTAAATGAACAAGAACTATATACAATTTCTCAATAACCTTGACTGTTCAACAGTATTATATGGTCTGGATGTGGATGAAAAAAAAATTAAATACTTTAATACACTGGCCATCGTTTTATATTTGGCAGATAATGAGTATATAAGCACATATTAACGGTTGAAGTTGAGTCCAATGTTATTTATTTATATAAAGCGATTAAATAAATTATTTTTAAAACAATACAATTATTTGTGATATTTAAAAAAATGTTAGTTTTGTTTCCATGCTATAAAAATATATTTTGTTTTTTATTGTCAAAATTTTACTGCCATCGGTCAGGTATCTTATATTACCCAAACCTGAATGATTTTTATTCCAATAATTCAAAAAGTAATGACACAATTCATTTGATCCTTGGTAGAAATTTAATTTCATAAATACTGAATACATATTTAATTCTGTCTGTAGCATTTTACGTCTCGTGAGGCGATCTTTTCCTTTTGCAACTTCTTGTGTGACTAAAGAGGCCAATCCTTGATACACAGCTGCAGTCACAAGGTTGGGCATCTGTAAGCGCCGTTGCACTTTCACCCTTCTTTCTACTACTGTTATGTAATCTGTAGTCCATGACCCTTCCTTTATGCTCGATCTCCATGTGGCACATTTTCCCAACTGTTAGTGTCGATTTCGAAGAGTTTCATGTCGCGTTTGCATACTTCAGTAGGTCTTAGAAGTGGACAACCAGCGGATCTCCTGCCTTTTGTTATATCACCATCACTGGCGGATCCAGGGGGGGGGTGATAGGGGCGATCCCTCCCCTCAATCGGCCGACCCCCCTTGCCGAAGGGGGGGGGAGAGGACGAATTTTACTATAGAATTCACACAATTTGTATACGAATTTATTACTTATATTAATAATATATACTAATTATTTAAATTTCAACCAATTTTTAGATTATTTCGCCCCCCCCCTAGTATGTCAGCCGATATGGAGGGTTCGGGAGGGGGTGATGGCATCAATCCCTCCTATCATCCTTTATAAACTTTCCAGTGGGGGCGGTTCAATTTATTTGTAAAATCATAGCTTGCTAACAGAATCAATGAAATATATATATATATGAGATTAAAACTTGTTATTGGTATTTTAACCGATCTTTATATTATATCGTTCCCCTGTTAGCCGATTGGGTAGGGGGGGGGCGAATACATCTACAGCCCTTCCCAACTTAACCCTATGAGTGTGGGGGGCGGATCTACTTTAATGGAAAAATCATAGTTTGTGAACAAAATTAGTTGAATTGATATATACATTTTATATTATGTCTCTCCATTCAGTTATTTTGTACAGGCCCAGGCTTCATTTGCGGCACCTATAGAACGAGCCCAACTTCCGCTGCAGAAATCATGTCCTTCGTGGCTCCTCTCAGCCTGAGGAGAGAGCGCGCCGTGCTAACGGCCCTGGAACGCTACAAAAGGGGCGAACCAGGGCTACCGACCCATACATTAGTCACTCGGTGGAGAGTTCAAAACCGGATAAAACGGACATCATTTATGCACTGCGCAACAAATTTGAGTGCTCAAGCTGGCCTCTCCACTGACCGGGTCCCAATCCGACGGATAAGCACGTGCCCGCCCTGGAGGAGACAGCCCATCCCTCCCATAAATCTAACCATACACGGGTTGGAGGGGGCCACAAACGACACACACACCTGGATTTACTAAGAAAAATGGCAATGGACACATTAAAGACCTACCCGGCCAACGCCATTTACTGTTATACAGACGGGTCGGTCATGAAGGACCCCGTAAGAGCTGAGTATGGGGCCTATATCTGTTACCCAGACCACGAACCAGACAAGCTGTCAGGCACATGCGGCCTCGCTGCATGTAGCTTTGATGCTGAATTAACGGCGATAACCAACACACTCAATTACCTGCTCCGAAAAATGCGACAACCGTTGTAATGGTTACCGATTCCCAATCCTGCCTCCAAGCCATGGCTGGCTTGGGGGAAAGTCCAAACTGGTGGAAGAGGCATTAGGCGCCGCAAACAACATCCGCCTATTTATTGGAGCTGTCATCTTTATGCAGTGGGTGCCCTCGCACTGCGGCGTGAGGGGCCATGCCGTGGCTGACGCTCTAGCTCTAGAAGGAGCGCTGGCTGTGCCCACTTTCGAGTCACCAAGTACGTTTCAACAGGCTACCAAGTTATACGAGATTGGGTACATGAAAAGTGGTTGAAATCCTGGGATGACTCCAACACTGCCAGGGGAGTCTGGCAGCACATGCGTCGCCCAGATCGAGAGGACCCATGGTGGAGGCTAAAAAGGTCGGAACAAACAACAATAGCGCAGTGGCGTACGGGACACTGCCCCATAGGTGCGTACTTCGCCCGGTTCCGACCAAATTTTGATGCCCGTTGCCGACACTGCGGGGAATCAGAAGAGACGGTGGCGCACGTCTTGCAAGAGTGTCCTCAGCTCCGCGAGCTGCGGGAAGACGTATCCAGTGGTTCACTATGTTTGCATGGAAGCTATGAGGCACTACGCCAAACAGCAGAGTTCCTTACCAGGGCACTACGGGAGTCCAAGGTCTCCCTTCCTTGTCACCAATTGGAGTTCATCTCGGGTATTTTGTCGGGTTCGGTGGGGTAAGGGAAGGGGGCGATTGCATGTACTGCCCTCTCCACTCTAGCCCTCTGAGTGGGGGGGGGGCGGACCTATTTTTATGGAGAAATCATAGTATGTGAATAAAATTAGTCGAATATCTATATAATATAAACTACGTATTGTTATTTGAACCTATTTGTATATTATGTCTCATAACACTCTGATCTCAAATTTTATGATTAGTAAATAAAAAATTAAAAAGGTTTGTACCAGGTGGGAGGGGCGATACACGCAATCACCTTCCCAACATCGGACAAACCAATACTTTTTCTTTTTGTATTATATTTAAGAAATTACAAAATAAAAAAATCTGTCACTAATATAATTTATATATGCTATAAATTAAATTCTTATATCGAGTCGCACTATCCCTATTCTTTAATGCCAAATGCAATCATTAGCAGAAATTATAAAAAGGAGCGAGGATTAATCGTTTTCACTCTACCGCCCCTCCCATTTCCAAAGTTTATGTAATTTCACATGAATTTATCATAATTATTTTAAGAACGACTTTGCTTTGGAAAAGTTAGAATTCAAACGAAATTTTTCAGTATAAGAGTCACGATTGAGATGAGTTCTAAACCCGGACATTATTTTCCTAGTCGCCTTTTCCCAACCTTTACTCAATCTGATATTTTTCTAGTTAAATAAATTTGGGATTATAAATCACAATTTATACTTGAATTTTATTGAAAATTATTTATCGAATAATTTTTTTTCGGCGTCGATCCTCAAAGGCTTATTCTAAATAAGTGGAGTATCTTATCTTTTCAAGGAAAAAAATCGGTTTTATTTGCAATGTATTAAGGGCCTATAAATTCATATTAGAATCTTTTCAAAAGGTCCTTTATAATAGGATGAATAATGAGCTTTAGATCAGGAGAATGCGTTTCTTCAGTGAAGAATGCAAGAAAACGCTTTTTGCGTCGGAGCTTCGCCACGAACCCCACTGATAAATAATAAGCTGTAGATGTCAGGAGAATGCGTTTCTGCAGTGAAGAATGCAAGAAAACGCTTTCTGCGTCGGGGCGAAGTTGCCTTACAGCGCTTCCCCAGACCCCCAAGCTTGCAAGAGAAAGGCCTCAACACGACTGTTTTTTTTTCGTCGAAGGTTGTGAAACACTGCATTATTTTATTCTCATATATATATTTAGTAATATCCGCTAGTGGTCACCATACAGAATGTCTTGTGGAAGTCGACCTTCTGGCATTCTATGAAGTGGCCAAGTCAGCCTCTACGTCTGTTGCTGATAACACAGCGGATGACCTGGCACCCTACTCTTTGTAGCACTTCCTCATTGGTTATTTTATCTTGTTATCTTGCCACTTTATTTTCAAGATCCGCCTTAGGCAGGGGCAGACTGGATATTAAAATCGGCCCCCGGCATTTCTATAGAATCAGGCCCATAAATTGCATATCATATCCTGTTCTCAAAATCAGTATGTGAAGTTTGAGTATCACTTACTGTATACGTGCATACAATGAGATCTATATTCTATTAGAAATAAAGGCAAGATATTGTCGGCACTCTATTCTGTAGCCGTAACATGGTGCCCATTGCCTTGGTTATCCAGTTGTTAATGTCTTTAACCAGTAGAGTATCGATGGAGATAATGGAGCCAAGATAACAAAAATAGTCAACAATTTTCAATGCATTATGCTTACAGCGACGTAAACAAATATGTATTTCTCTATACAAGACTATCTCAAAAAAACAACAACAACTCTTCAATGTATCAAGGTTGAGGGCGAAAACCAAAGTTAGAAAGGTGCGAATCGGGGAACTCCTCTATGCTGGTAATACAGCTATTGTTGCTGAATATGCTCCTCAGCTTCAATTCCTGGTTGACAAAATATCTGCTGCATGCCAGAAGTTCGTCTGAAATATTAGTCAAAGCAAGACTAAAATACTAGTTCAGGACACAGATACAGCTCCTTTTGTTACCGCTGCCACCATCTATATTTATAATTCTCTTTATGGCTTAATCATTCCTCACACCACCAAGAAGTCATGGAAAGATCACTCTCGTATTTCTGCAAGTCGGACTAGTGCTACCCCACGTAACTTAACCGAAAAAAAAAGAGGAGGTGGGGAAAGAAGAAGTAGTATTCACACGTCACTAAATAGCAGGGCCGGACTTAACCATTGTGGGGCCCTATGTGAAACGAATTTCGCGGGGCCCAGTTTGGGTACGGATACAGACAATAAGTGAAAATTAAGAATTTGTATTAGAAAATAAATTCTTCTTTTCATTTTATTCATTCTTTACTACGCACAGAATTACTTTACGAGCCTTGCGAGTAGCGAAGTCATACAGTATATCATAAAAATTCTAATTCTGTTTCCTAAATAGATCACGCTCAGTAGCTAAAATTACAAAATGTTTCAATCTATCTTCAAGAATTGTTGACCTCAAGTAATTCTTCATTAGTTTGAGGCGCGATAAGCTTCTTTCACCAGATTCCACAATTACGGGTATTGTATAATGCCTTTTTTTATCGCACGTAGGACTGAAGTTTTCAATATTGAATTACATCCCAAAATGACAATTGTGTCTGTATTTCAGGAGATTTTTATGAGTTTTCAAAAGATTTTAATAATTTATGAAGATTCCCAGGACTTTTTCGTATATTTTGAAATGGCAGGACATTTCCGGGCGCTCCTGGTAAATCAGGAGGCCGCGGAAAATGTGTTATGATATAAAATGGTTTAATTTAATAATTTACACCTAGGATAAGCGTGGGGCCTATGAAAGTGCGGAACCCAGTGTGTCGCATGAGTTGCAGTGTCCTAAGGCCGGCCCTGCAAAATAGCGTCGTATTCTACGCCGTGGGTCGACTAGTGTTAAGATAAACACTTACATTAAAACAACAAACACTCTCATAATGTAAACGAAGTTCTTTATATAACCATCTACAAGGGCATAACCCTTCGTATAACATACTAAAGAGAAGTAACACATACTAATATCTTTTGCATGGTGAAGGGTCATAATATTCCATCAGCAATTAACGGCCATTTTAAATTAGCAGTTAATAACAAGTAATACTTCATATGTTTTATACCCTTTTAAAGTTAAGTATCACATATTATTCCCCCCCCCCCCCCAAAAAAAAAATAAAAATAATTGTCCCCTATATCAAACTTGGATGTGAACATGCCAAAGTGTAAAGGATTCTTTTTCCGGGAAGAACAAGTTCCACAAATCACTTATCCACTTAGACAGAACATGTTAAATTACCAACCTGCTAAACTACCCCCCTATCACCTGGCATGAACATCAAAATTGTATAATATCTGGAGGACATTTCTTTTGTATCTGTAAGGAATGTACGTCTTTTCAAAGGCCAAAGTTCAAGGCTATATTGATATCATTGGGTTACGCGCTCTTGACAAGATGGCTGCTCCCTGTTTACAGTTATCATAGATGAGTTAAATTTTCGTTTTGTTGTATATAAACCAAATAAAATTCCTTTAAAAAGCTATTCAACTAATAAACTAATATCTTTAAATTATAGATTTAACTTAATTTAGCATTATTTCCACTAATTAACTCAAATTAACAACTCTTAGTTTAGGTATTTTTATATTCTTAGATTTTAGATCTAGTCAGTCTTAGACTTAGACTTTAATTAAGGCCTTAGATCTACTAATCATCTACAAATACTACTAATTATAAACTAATAGTAATACTCTATATAGTTAGTTAAAGTTAGTTAAACACATAAATATATTGATCTACAATTAGATCTAGATCTTGAATTAGATCTGGATCTAGTCTAGGTCTATATTTTGAATAAACCATTTGATTGTCATTGTAAATTAGCTATCACTTTAGACTTAGCTTAGGCCATCTTAGGCATTTTTAACCTTAAACTATTTTAGACTAGACCTTTTAAAACTAAAATCAACAACAGTCATCATGAAATTGCTCTGGCTATTTATCCTAATAATTACTAAATACATACTAGCTGAACACAGAACTAGATCTACCTCAGTCAACACTAAACTTAAAAATGAAGCAACAGTCATAATCAATCATCACACTTTAGATCAATGCAACTTCAAAAATAACCTAACATACACATCAATAACATTAAAGAAGATTACCCATCACAAATGGAAGTTCTCAATCAGACACAGTAGAAATAAATACCTTTCACTGTTAATATTAATAGCAGGAGATGTAGAGTCAAATCCAGGGCCTAGATCTAAAGATAGATGCAACATCTGCAAAAAAGTATGCACCATGAAACAGAAAGCCATTCAATGTGACACATGCGATGAATGGTACCATGCATCATGTCTCCATATGAATACACCTGTGTATTATGCCTTAGGCAACAAAGATGCATCATGGCACTGTGTACCGTGTGGGTTACCTCAGTTTACATCAGGACTGTTTGATTCCTTTGATGCGGACACTTCTAACCCATACAACATCTTAAACACCATCCCAAAACCAACTCACCAACCACTAGCCAGATCCACTCCTGTTAAACCTAAATCTACTAAAATTAATACAACAGCCTCACTAAACAAACCTCCTAAAGAAGTAATACCAAAATACCTTAAAACCTTAGTAATAAATTTTCAAAGTATTAGGAACAAAACAGCAGACTTAGAAATTTTATTAGAATGTGAGAAACCAGACATAATTGCAGGAACAGAAACTTGGCTACATCCTGAAATTTATAATGCAGAAATTTTCAATAGTAATTATGAAATTTTTAGAAAAGATAGGGCTGATAATCATGGAGGAGTTCTTTTAGCAATAAAAAACACTCTTATAGCTGAAGAAATTACCTTACCTAACTCAAAAAACATAGAATCTACATTTTGTAAAATTAATACCACCTCAACATCCCTTATAATAGGCAGCATTTACAGACCACCAAATTCTAGTTTAGAATACATGCAGGAACTATGTAATCAGATTACTACACTTAAAGAGACAAATAAAAATGCAGTTTTTTGGATTATGGGTGACTTCAACCTACCTGATATAAATTGGAAAACACTAACCATAGATAAACACCAAAACCTTAAGGACATAAATGAGCTTTTCATAGAAACTTTACACAACCTAAGTTTAGATCAAATCATTAAAAAGCCAACTAGATTAAACAACACATTAGATCTCTTCTTAACCAACAGACCTGGATTAGTAGTTGATTATGATATTATCCCTGGTCTATCAGACCATGAGATCATAAAAATACACAGTCAGATAAAAGCAGTAGCCAATACAAAAACCAAAAGAAAAATCTTACTCTGGAATAAATGTAACCTAACACAACTACACCAAGCTGCATTAAACTTTCAACAAACATTCTTATTAGAAAAAGACATTAACCAACCAGTCGATGACCTCTGGAATTTCATTAAAAACCATCTTAAAAGCATTATAGAAAATCATATACCAACTAAATACACATCAAACAAAATAAATAAATGCTGGTTTAATAATAGACTAAAGAAGCTTTGTAAACAGAAGGAAAACCTATATAGAAAATTTAAAGAAACCAAGGCAGAAAGAGTTTACAAAAAGTATATAAAAATTAAACACCTAACCCAAAAAGTAAGCAGACAGCTGCAGAGTGAATACATAAACAATGTAATATCTAAAGATAACAACAAAAACCTATGGTCATACATTAAGTCTAAGAAAATGGAAACAACAGGCATAGCGCCATTAAAAGATGAACATAACATAATACATAATGATAATGAAACTAAAGCAAACATCCTAAACAAATACTTTGCATCAGCATTCTCAGCCCCAGGAGACAAAGACATATTTCTTAATTTGAACCAAGTAGACAACATAGAAGATTTAGTAGTACAAGAAAATGGAATTAAAAAACTATTAGCCAACACCAAACCAAATAAAGCGTCTGGACCTGATGGTATTCCAGCTAGATTACTCAAAGAACTAAGCAATGAGCTAGCCCCAGTGTTCAAAATACTCTTTCAGGCATCGCTTAACCAGGGCAGAGTACCAAAGGACTGGAAAGAAGCTAATGTCACCCCCCTATTTAAAAATGGAGAAAAATCTGATCCAGGAAACTACAGACCAGTATCACTTACCAGCATCACATGTAAAATACTAGAACACATAATATGTAGCAACATCATAAACCACTTAGACAAACATAATGTCCTCACCCCATACCAACATGGCTTTAGGAAATATAGATCATGTGAAACCCAACTAATAGGACTAATTGATGATTTCTCAAAAGGTTTAGATAATAGTGAACAAATAGATGCTATCTTACTAGATTTTTCCAAGGCTTTTGACAAAGTTCACCACCATAGTTTGCTTAAAAAATTAAAATATTTCGGCATTAACGGTCCACTGCATCAGTGGATTAAAGATTTTCTGATAGGGAGAGAACAAACTGTAATAATAAATGGCTCTAAATCAACACCAATAACAGTAAACTCAGGTGTACCTCAAGGAACAGTCTTGGGTCCACTACTATTTTTAATTTACATAAATGATTTACCAAATTGCATTAGTTTAGGAACAAAAGTCAGATTATTTGCAGACGATTGCATAATATATAGAACAATAAAAACAAAACAAGACACAGATATTTTACAAAGAGAATTAGATGAATTACAGAAATGGGAATCAAATTGGAGCATGTCTTTCCACCCAGAAAAATGTCAGTTGTTAAGAGTAACAAAAAAACTAAAACAAATTAATTCCACTTATCTTATTCATGGCAAACCAGTAACACAGACTAAAAACTCAAAATACCTAGGTGTTATAATAAATGAAAAACTGTCATGGAATCCACATATTGATGAAACTATAAAAAAATCCAACAAAGCATTAGGGTTTATTAAAAGAAATTTCTATAAATCAAATAAGAACATAAAACTAAAATGTTATTTAACCTTGGTTAGGCCAATAATAGAATATGCATCCACCGTGTGGGACCCCTCAACTCAAGAAAACATTAAGAAACTGGAACAAACACAAAATAGAGCAGTGAGATTCATAACAAACGAATATTCACATTTGACTAGGGTAACACCATTAGTAAAATCACTAAATTTAGAAAGCCTTCAGGACAGAAGACTCAAAAGTAAAGTAGCAATTATACATAAAACACTGGACCATAATCTTCAAATACAAAAACAAAATTTAATAAAATACTCTGAAAGACACAAAAATAAAGGCACATTCCTCGTCCCATATGCTAGGACAAATTTGTACAAATACTCCTTCTTCCCTAGTGCTATTAGAGCATGGAATGGGTTGCCTGAGCTAGCCAGAAAAACCAGTGACTTGGCAGAATTTAAGTCATTGGTTAATATGCATGACTAGATGCATGACGCGTAGGACGTAATCATCTTCTTTTTTGAAGTAACGTCTGTATTATATAAGATAAGATAAGATCTATACATTTACAAACAAAAAATTAAAAAAACAATGCGATTACTATCACAGTGATTGATAGTTTAGCTATGATACCACAATGGCCCAATTATTGAGTGATATCTACTTATTAACAATCCTTTGTATAACAGAGCTTACTTAGTTGTCTTGTTTGATTTTGTGTGTCTGTAATTAATAATATAAATATTGTATCCCCGGGCCCTCATTGAAGTTAAAACAACCGACGAACGCACTGGTCAAACACCTTTAACTGTTTGATGCAAGAATAAAGTCTTTCTTTATTTTATATTACTTCTGTTTAAGTGCATCTTTCATGCTTATAGAATTGTAAATACCTTTTGTGGACCAGTTTCCGTGATGCCTTTATCAAACGTAAACTCAGCTCAAGTAAAGGTTTTGAACTCAAGCCCCTTTGATAGTTTGCCAAGCGGTTTATACCTCTCAGCAACATATTGAAAGAATGATGATCAGAATTAACTGTATAGTGGACTACAATATCATACGTGGTACAAATAGCATAAACTACAGTCAATCTATAGTAGCATCAACTAGACAGTCAATCTATAGTAGCATCAACTACACAGTCAATCTTTAGTAGCATCAACTAGACAGTCAATCAATAGTAGCATCAAGTACACAGTCAATCAATACTAGCATCAACTAGACAGTCAATCTATAGAAGCATCCACTAGACAGTCAATCTATTTTAGCATCAACTACACAGTCAATTTATAGTAGCATCAACTACACAGTCAATCTTTAGTAGCATCAACTAGACAGTCAATCAATACTAGCATCAACTACACAGTCTATCTATAGTAGCATCAACTACACAGTCAATTTATAGTAGCATCAAGTACACAGTCAATCAATACTAGCATCAACAAGACAGTCAATCTCTAGTAGCATCAACTAGACAGTCAATCTATGGTAGCATCAACTAGACAGTCAATCTATAGTAGCATCCACTAGACAGTCAATCTATTTTAGCATCAACTACACAGTCAATTTATAGTAGCATCAACTACACAGTCAATCTTTAGTAGCATCAACTAGACAGTCTATCTATAGTAGCATCAACTACACAGTCAATTTATAGTAGCATCAACTACACAGTCAATCAATAGTAGCATCAAGTACACAGTCAATCAATACTAGCATCAACAAGACAGTCAATCTCTAGTAGCATCAACTAGACAGTCAATCTATGGTAGCATCAACTAGACAGTCAATCTATAGAAGCATCCACTAGACAGTCAATCTATTTTAGCATCAACTACACAGTCAATTTATAGTAGCATCAACTACACAGTCAATCTTTAGTAGCATCAACTAGACAGTCAATCAATACTAGCATCAACTACACAGTCTATCTATAGTAGCATCAACTACACAGTCAATTTATAGTAGCATCAACTACACAGTCAATCAATAGTAGCATCAAGTACACAGTCAATCAATACTAGCATCAACAAGACAGTCAATCTCTAGTAGCATCAACTAGACAGTCAATCTATGGTAGCATCAACTAGACAGTCAATCTATAGTAGCATCAACTAGACAGTCAATCTTTAGTAGCATCAACTAGACAGTCAATCAATAGTAGCTTCAAGTACACAGTCAATCATTACTAGCATCAACTAGACAGTCAATCTATAGTTGCATCAACTAGACAGTCAATCTCTAGTAGCATCAACTAGACAGTCAATCTATAGTTGCATCAACTAGACAGTCAATCTATAGTAACATCAACTAGACAGTCAATCTATAGTTGCATCAACTAGACAGTCAATCTATAGTAACATCAACTAGACAGTCAATCTATAGTAACATCAACTAGACAGTCAATCTATAGTAACATCAACTAGACAGTCAATCTATAGTAACATCAACTAGACAGTCAATCTATAGTAACATCAACTAGACAGTCAATTTATAGTAGCATCAACTAGACAGTCAATCTATAGTAGCATCAAGAACACAGTCAATCTTTAGTAGCATCAAGTACACAGTCAATCTATAGTAATTATGTAAAGACATTTTTTCCATTATGTGTACAATTTTAAGGCAACACTCCAACGAAAGATGGATCCGCATCACAGCACAGGTCGGTCATGCCTCATTACTCTGGCTCAGGATTAGCTCACCACCAGATCTTGGTCACCACTCAAACTGGCTCCCTGTAGACTTATGAGGACCATGTCCACGCAAACACAGCTCAATAAATTAATAAATGAATCTGACAATAAACTTACCCTTAACTAAAAAAAAAAACATAAAGGAAAGTTTCCCATTCAGACCAAGCGGTATTTAGGATAGTTGATGTATAGGTCAGCATTTTCTGTGGTTCAAGGTTAACGAGGGTGTTATGTGGCACGCACAACGACCAACCGCCTTTACTTTTCCCTACTGATGTCAGGTACCCATTAGAGCTGGGTGGACTCAGGAGCCATAACAATTCCAAGTCTTCACGAGGATTCGAACCCGACGATTTTCTTTTAAGCAAACTTCTTTGTCTATGACAAAATGTGATCATTTCTGAAAAAGTTAAAAAATCACTTGCAAACATTTGTAGCGCCTGTAAAGATGCTGCTCCAAGTATGCTTGGATGTTGGTCTGTAACTCAACTTTTGGCACAGAAGGAGTGACCAAAGAATGAGTCACACAAACTCATCCAAACTCATCGACGAATATAAAATGCTATAAGAAATAATTAACAAAAGATGTTGATGCTTTTAATTGTGTGAAATGGATTGTTTTAAACTGCCCAATGTTTTCAAAACGTTGTAATGAGTTTGATGCGTGAAACGAAAGTCTGCTACTTCACAAAGAGGCAAAGTTTTAGAACTTCTCTATTTGTTATGGGAGGCGCGGTGGTCAAATGATTAAGCGCTTGGCTTCCGAACCTGAGGTCCTGGCTTCGAATCTCGGTGAAGACAGGGATTTTGAATTTCGGGATTTTTAGGGGGCCCCTGAGTGCACCTAACTCTAAAGGGTACCTGACTTTATTTGGAGTAAGTAAAGGCGGTTGGTCGTTGTGCTGGCCACACAACACCCTGCTCGTTAATCGTTGGCCAAAAAAAAACAGATGACCCTAACCCATCTGCTCCATAAATCGAAATGTACGAAAGGGGAAACTAAAAAAAAAGAAACTAAAAAGTATTCGTTATGAATAAAAACAGTTTTTTTGTGTAAAGAAAACAAAAGCCGCAGTTTGAAGTGCTTTACAACGATGAAAGTAAACTACGGAAACTACCCCCCCCCGTCATCTTAAATGAGGTAAATTTCCAGCAGCATTTGTTTACGAAACAGGATTTACAACTTGATGCAGAAGATGACGCTCGTTCTCATTGTGCCTCCTGATCTAGTGAAACTGCGACGAGATCAACATTACCAACGACATTGGTTTCTTTACAAACTGATGCAATGTGGAATACTGTTGTTGAGCTGGTTACCATGCAACGTAATGCTTTTGAACTGCCACAGAAGTATAAAAGATAAATATAGCAATCATGTGATATAAAAGTAAATAAATGAAGTAATGCAGATAAAATTTCATTTATTCAAGCCGTACTAATCTGCGGAAATATTTAGTGTTTCATGATTTAACATATAAATTTAACTATTCAAATCAGGTATTTACATTATGATTACGATTTTTTAAAACTGATTTTACTGTTTAGGGTCGACAAATAGTGGGAAATAGTATAAAAGGTCGCGGAACTAAAAAGGTTGAGAATCGCTGGTCTAAATCGACCACAAAATCTTCGACCTAATTAATTTGTTTAGTCAAGTGACTTGATGTGCTCAAGATGTGCAAGGGATAACACACGTGTAAGTTGAATGCCTAGTGAAGTACCAGTGAGTAGTAAGTACACCTTCACTTACAAATGTTATCTGATACACATTTTTTTTTTCAAAATCCAATTCAAACTTATGTAATATAAATAACTTCTCTACTCTGCTTCAATTGCAAGCGAAGATAGAATTAGGAATGATCTAAAAGTGTATGTTTACAAATTGAAAGAAAACATGGAAAATGATTAACAAAAAATTGACAAAGAAAATATTCAAACATTTTAACACATACAGATTTGTCCAAACTTTGACCTTTGACCCAACCTAGGTAGACGTATGCTTTGAGATTTTTATGCTAAAAGTTATACGCAGTAATCTGCTCTTTGCTTAAAGTTTTGATTTTTGATTTGATGTGACAGTGATAAAAAAAAAGTAGGATATTCATAGTTCAGTGTTCTGTTCACCGGATACACCAAAAAGCTGGCCACTTCTGGATTAGCCTCCATTTTATGAAATCTGCTATTGAAATGATGATTTCCTTGACTATTTCCACAATGTACACTGTTATTGATAGATTCAATAGACAAATCTCTAAACACACATTTGTACATGAATATGTACATTTACATAAATGCACAGCTTGTAGATTGAATGGCTTTCGTGAATAATAATATACTTGTACATCAGTATAAATTTGCACACAAATGGATCTTTTTGCATTAATATTACCTTGTGCATAAATAGCAAGGCTTTTATTTGTACAAGCTTAAGACATTTTCACCAGACGATTATTACGTCATAGTCCAAACTTGGTGCAGGGCGACAGGGAAGTGACGATGAACGGGTTTCAAACTCGGGACTATCATGACGATCTCTGTACTTGGCATCTATTCAGTTGTACTAATTTATATATATATTGCATACATATTTTATGCCTACATTTATGCTATATATCACTGTGTGGGTTATGTTGCTTTTGATAGCAATACTTACATTAGCTGAATTATGGGCGTGAGTTTAAAACCCCCTACCAAAAATAAATGCAAACGACAATCCCCAAATTCCAAGAGCACGGCTAAGGAAAATTTTGATTTTAAAACCCCACCAAAATTTACGATAAAACAACATCTTCAATTTTTTTTTAAAAAGCAAACTATACACTCAAAATTCTATGAGTGTAGCCAAAAGGGGTTTTGAATTAAAAAACAACAACTCCAAATCCATAGATTTTTAAGTTTAAAACCTCCAACAGATGAATTAGATGATAAAACTTCCCTTTTCTATATAAAATCTAAAGCAAACTACTGTCACCTAGTTCCAAGAGCGTAGTCAAGAGAGGTTAAACATTTCTACCAGTGATTGGGCTCCAAAAATAAAGTGCAGTGAATATTCATCTGCCGAAATTGAAAAACGCTAAATGTGGCACGACAAAATAGATGGCTTAAGACAGATTTTAGAAGTCAGTTATAGAGATCGGGTCTCAATCAAGGAAATCTTATGCCGAACTTGGAGTCGACCCCTTAGTAAGGTTGTGAAAGAGCGTCGCATGAGGTTTGCGGGACATGTTCTCCGACAAATGAATTACGCATAATAAGATTTGCGATGACATCCTAGTACATTTTGGCGCCACACTTTCATGGAGGTCCTCAGAGCAGGTGGGAAGAGGCTTCAGACATTGCCAGTGACAGATTAAAAAAAAAAACAGCTTGCCGCCAAATGCGCCGAACGGCGCGGGAGGATCAAAGTTAGTAAGAATAGCACATTAGGTTTTTGAAATAAAACTATTTGATAGCAGGATAATGCACTGTAGATACCTCAGAATATGCATTTTGTTGGCTTTCAATACCGGAAATAGTGATTAGCGTCTTGGCTCCGCCCCGAGCTGGGGGAGCGCTGTGACCCCTTGCTGGCAAGTGCGAGTAGTAGTCTACAATTTTTACACTAATTTCAGGAAGAACCTATTTTAGAGTACAATAAACGTGAAGGGTCAGAATGTAATAAAGATTAATTATGTACACACACACACATATTTTTTTTCGCGGTTGGGGGAGGGGCCGAGAGGGAGGAAATGAATCCTTCCTCCAGACGTACGTGCTAAAACATGAGCTGAATGTATACAAGAATTTCAAGATTTAGGTTAAGTAAACGATATATCCTTAGAGTTCGATAATTTGAAAATGATATAGGTCTAAAAAAAATCACTCAAGAGAGTTTAATTGTAGGTCTACTTATTACTTATATCTAGTCCAGGACTTAATCTGTATTAATAAAAGTAGCTAGTTAGTGGTTTTCTTCTTAGCTAATCTTCAGACAATCCTCTTTTAAAATAGATTATTACTAAAAAAAATTACAGATGTGTAGTTTGACTTAGTAAATGGATACGAGCAACTTATAAGCATACTTTATGTAATTACTAATAACAAGGCATTGAAGACAATTTTAAGGATGGCTGCGGTATTTCACGTGATAAATAAGATACGATTGTATTTTTGCGTGATTTAATGCAGACGAAGCCGTAGTTCACTGGGAGTCTATTTCAGTTGTTATTTGTCGCCATCTTAGTATCGCCCTTATTTTGGATCTCCAATGCATATCCGACGGCCCTTGTCAGAGTTTTCCAATAGACACAGACTGCCAGTTGCGTCACTTAATGCCAGACCAATAGTAATGGTCTTTACGACCTTTCCATTTCTGCTAGAAAAATGTATTAAAAAAAAAAGTAATTAAGATCAGCATGAACCATGTTTGCATTCCGTTGTATTCACGCTATGAAATGAGATCCAATTCTACACCCTGAACACATCTTAAACAACGTAAATATTTGTTTGTATCTTATAGCCGTCAAGTCGAAAGGTCACGCCAAAGCTGGTGAGATGAGTCTCAAGTTATTGACTGCGTTCTGCTCCCTTTTCACTGTTGGTGGAGCCGTATATCCGTTCCAAAACACAAGTCTGCCATGGGATGACCGCGTGAACGATCTGGTGTCCAGGCTGACCTTAGACGAAATTCAACTTCAAATGGCTAGGGGAGGGACTGGGCCTGGTGGAGGTCCCGCTCCTGCTATTCCAAGACTTGGTAAGCATCTTACTTTATTTACTTCTATCTATCTATCTATCTATCTATCTATCTATCTATCTATCTATCTATCTATCTATCTATCTATCTATCTATCTATATCTATCTATCTATCTATCTATCTATCTATCTATCTATCTATCTAATCTATCTATCTATCTATCTATCTATCTATCTATCTATCTATCTATCTATATCTATCTATCTATCTATCTATTTATCTATCTATCTATCTATCTATCTATCTATCTATCTATCTATCTATATCTATCTATATCTATCTATCTATGTATCTACTCAGATGTATTAAATCCTGTCATTGTCTCACTAATGAACCCAAGGCCTGTAGTATGTAGAATGTGTTTCAACTTCGACGAGACAGGGTAGGAAGTGGTTGGAACATCCTTTTTCATCACTCAAGCAAATTGTAACTGCACAGTGTGTGGTAGCTATGTCATTGGTGATTGCATGACTTAGAGTCATGAGAGAGAGAGAGAGAGAGAGAGAGAAAGAGAGAGAAAGAGAAAGAAACAGAGAGAGAAAGAAAGAGAGACAAAGAGAGAGAGAAAATGAAAGTGAAAGGGAGAGAGAAAGAGAGAGAGGAGGAGGGAGAGAAAAAGAGAGTGACAGAGAGGGAGAAAGAGGGAGAAATAGAGAAAGAAAGAGAAAGAGAGATTGTGTGAGAAAGAGAATGAGAGAAACAAAAATAGAGAGAGAATTAAAGAGAGACAAAGAGAGAAAAAATGAAAGTAAAAGGGAGATAGAGAGAGATTGAGAGAAAAAGAGAGATAATGAGAGAGTGAGGGAGAAAGAGGGAAAAAGAAAGCGAGAGAGTGAGAGAGAGTGTGTGTGTGAGAGATAAGGATTAGGGTTTAGAGAGTGAGAGAAAAAGTGAGTGAGAGAGGAAGAGGTAACCAATTATACTCAAAAGGAGTATTCCAATAAATGTATTTTGTACTGGACAGGTATAGGACCCTACGTCTGGAACACGGAATGTCTGAGGGGGGATGTGAGTGCCCCTGGTACTGCCACCGCATTTCCCCAAGCCATTGGCCTGGCTGCAACATTTAGGTATGTACTGTTCATTACTTATATTTACATTATAAACAACAGACATACAATACAACAAATATTAAAGCTTAAGGTTGTAGGTAATTTGCCATTCATTTCGAATTTCTCTTTATATTTGAGATACTAGCTTTTATTTTTAATTTAATTTTTGTTTAAGTATTGAAGATTAACAATTTTTAAAGTTATTCTTCATAAAAGAAAAAAGCCTAACAACAAAACGACAACATGTGTCTAAGTGTATTATATATATATATATATATATCTACTTTTTGATGATAAATTATCTCTTCCATTTTTTAATTAGATTAAACACCTAAGGGAGTCAATTTCCCGAAATTTTTTTTTTTTATAAACGCATTTACTGCCCTTTAAAGTATTAAATATGAACTATTTTTTATTACATTAATTCAAAAATATAATGTCTTCATTAAGCTTTTACTGATTAACAGATTACTGACGTCGAAATAAAAAGTACATATCTTTTTTATCACATTAATAAAAAAATATGTCTGATTAGTCATCATCATCATCATTGGCCTCCTTCAGTCGTAGAACGACTATGGTTCATCTCAGAGCACACTTCCTCATGTGTCTGTGGAGCCCTATTTTGGAGAGACACTCCCGTCCACAGATAGCGCAGATTAAGGTGGCCTTTGCTTCGGTGGTAGAGGAGCTGGCCGTTTTTAGGATTGTACGTTTTTCTTCCTGAGCTGAGACCCATGTACTTTCACTGTCCATAGTTTTCTTGGTCACTGTCTCTCTTCATCTGTTGCGATCTAGAGCTATGTCTTCCCAATTGTCAGTATTGATGTTCACTGATTTGAGGTCACGTTTTATTACATCTATGTAACGGAGGTGGGGGCGACCAGTTTTTCTTGTGCCAGTCGCGAGTTGTCCATAGAGGATGACTTTCGGGATGCGCTTGTCCTCCATCCGGCGAACATGTTCAAGCCAGCGCAAACGGCGTTGTCTGAGGGCTGTAAAGATGCTGGGAATGCCTGATCGCGCAAGGATCTCAGTACTGCACACTTTTTCTTTCCATGTGACATTCAAGATCCTACGGAGACATCTCAAATGGAATGGGTTCTGATTAGTATTGAACTAATATTAGTAGCATTATATAAATTACATACGCAATCCTCATCCAATACATAACTGTTCATCATTACATATGGGTTAATGGCCTACGCTATAACTTATAACAGTTATGGCATGGGCAGACTAGTTCAGTAATAAGATGAAGTTCCCTTTTCAGACCTCTATAGGGCAGATTATGTTAAGGTCACCTGTTTCTTTAACCGACGGTTAACGGGCAGGTATACAAGTCTTCACCGATATTCGACTCTAGGACCCCAGGTTCGGAAGCCCAGCGCCTAACCACTCAGCCACCGCCGGGGCCAATATGATGAAGAGTGATTCATAATTTCAAATCTTTTTTTTATTTTGAGTTTGGAAAGTGTTTACTTTAACTTAATGGTCCATATATTTACTGAAAGCTCAATGTTTTCAAACTGTTTTTCTATAGCCGTGATATTGTGGGTAGAGTCGCTGCGGCCACTGGTCAAGAGGTCAGAGGCAAACATAATGATTTTGTGAAGCAAGGACTATTTGTGAGTCATACGGGTGCGAGCTGTTTTAGTCCAGTTATTAACATAGCCAGAGACTCGCGATGGGGCAGAATACAGGTAAGAATCAAGTACCAACATTTTAACAAGAAAAAGATCTTTTGCATTTCATTGTTTTAACTGTAGAAGCTTTAAAGTCTTTTTATTCCAACAGGAAACTTACGGAGAAGATCCCTATCTGACTGGTCAGCTCGCGCAAAGTTTTGTGTCTGGTCTACAAGGTAGTTTATTATTTACTTTTCTAAACGAAAAGTTTAATTTTAGAGCGTTTGAGAAAATGAGGACACAGTGAAGATTTAAACGTTAAACTAACCAAGGACGTCAAGGACGCTCAATGGAACTTTACTGTTGCCAACTGATAAAACGAATTGAGCAATAATTTGAACTAGATCACAATGTTTTTAAAAATAACTTTGAAGCCCCAGAGCGAAAGTCTACTAGTCGTAAAAAAGATAAGCCAGCAGTCCTGATAACTCCTCCATACTCAAGCCCTAATGTGTTTGCGATTTATTTATCATTCAAGTCCTGTCCATAGACGTATACCTGCCTTATCTGGTAAAATCACTGCTCTGTGTATAGCAGGGATTTATTTTATTTTAGGCTCTATGGCTTGTGCCGTCACAAAGTGAGCATTTTTAGCGGCCCCAGAAAGGGGAAAAGACGCTATTATGTGGAATGTCTGTACGTCCGTCCGTCCGACTTGTTTAGATCTCGTAAAGTAGAAAGGATTGTGAAAATAAGACATCATAATATTTTAAACCATTCAAAGTTCTGATGCAACGGCTACTTTTTTCTTTTCTGAAAGCGAAAAATCTACTTTTTAAAATCACTTATGCAAGCAGTTTTTTTTCATAAAAATACTCAGCTTTTATAACTATTTACAATTAATAGTAACAAACACAGGAGGCTCTTTAGTAGGGGAGATGACTGTCTACCATATTTCAAAGACATTTATGCAAACGGTTTTAGATTTTTTGTCAAATAATTTTTTTTACATCTGTATTGCTAAGTTAAGTAAGTTCTGTCATACTAACTACTACATTTACACCAAAAAATGTTTACTTAGTTGGACATAATTTAAAACAACAATTAATAAGTAGTTTTTTATATCATCGCATGAACTACACTGCCATCGGAAGACAAAGTACACATAACTAAAGACATTTTCTTTTTAAGGGAAATTTTTTTGTCTTGATACTTAGAATAAGAGAATGACCGTTTACAAAACAATTAGATCAATTAGATATTCATTATAAGACATCAGTTAGGCCAGGTTCACATCTAACTTCACATTCACTTTCACTTATCTATTGGTCTGCTGAACCCTTGGGGCACCACACAAGATCTGTCAACCTTCTTTCTCCATTCTTCTCTGTCATTTGACTTTGATAGAATTTCATTCTGATATTCTTTCAGAAATTATTGAGACTGCTTTTTACCTGCCTAGGTGGGCCGTTTCGGGGGCCGATTTTGAGTTTATGTTTCCACACAAACTGTCTTTGTAATTTTGTTCTCATTTGTTTAATGTTGTTAGAGCCGTTAATTCTACATTACATTATGTAGCAAATAATTCATACAAATACAATACTCTATTTTCTTAATTTTTTTCTTTTGAAACCCAATGTCCGATATTCAGACCGCCTCTGATAGGCAACGAGAATCTTCCTAGGGATGTTAAGGGCCTTGAAGGTATCTAAGACGTCCGATGTCATTATCCCCTCAGTTGATATAACGACAGGATATATTTGTTATCTTAGACAACTTCCATAATCATTTGATCTCCACGCATAGGTTACCATATTTTCATTGTTTTTCAATTTCGGTTTTCCTTATATTATGGGATAACGGTGAGGCGAAGTCAATGATTGTAGATTTGTTTTTTTTTTTGTTTTTTTGTCAATTAACAGCAAATTATGTCGATTACAATTCACCGTTTTGTCAGTCGAAATAGACCTATCTTAGTAAAATAAGTGATCAGTAGACTCGAGAACTTCTTGTGGCGAGTATTTGCAATGCGGAGGAATATGAAAATAGTGTGCTGATGTACTAAGTTTGCAACTTGTTTATAATGAAATTATTTTGTTTAAAACAAAGTTTCTAAATGTTTTCAAATCAAATTCTTATTGCCTCTAGTAGAAGTATGCATACCACTCAAGTCTATCTTTAACCTTTTTACGGGACATCTCTAAACAACGAAAAAGCAGTCCTGTAATATACAATTAGCTTTATGTTTCGTATTTCTAATTAATGTGAATATGCATTAGTCTATTTCGAACTGCAGACATCAACAGAGCGTAAAGAGCTAATAACATGACTAAAGACAACCGGATTCCATGGCAACGTATTCAAATGTGCTTGAATATTTATAGATTCCTCTTAAAGGACTAAATAAAAAGTAGCAATAGACTTTATCTTAGAATGAGAAGAATCGAA